>BSBN01000903.1:4200000-4662479 GCA_027924645.1 Cunninghamia lanceolata
TTTGTTAAAATCACGTCGACCTGACAAGATCGTCATTTGACGTTAAACATTGACAATAAAACTTCAAGTGACTTAATAACATCAAGACAACCATTTTACGACAATGATGTCGTAACTTTTATGTTAAACATAAATGGTCATAGTTCACACACAAATGACATCGTTTATGCTTCTAACGACTATGATGACACACTATGACTTGCAAAGGTTCAAAAGTAAACTGACAAGACAAGACTTACCTCTTACGACACATTGGTTCATGTTTTTGTTACACATTCATACTCGTTTTTGGCAAATAATCACTCATAACCTAATGTCTATATCTCTCTCCTCGAAAGATACTCTCTCTCTCTTTTCTCCAAGAGTCATCTGAAAACCTGTAACCCTGTATCAAACTTGTAACCAACAATTATGATCAGTGCATCATTATTCAAATAACAAACCAAATCTCATAATGCAAAATATTAAATTGACAATAACATATTTATTTCCATAACTCCATATATGACATTCGATATAATCTGTCTTTCCTTGACATCAATCTAAACATCATAATAGATTTACTTATGTCCAAGTAAAATTAAAAAAGTATAGCAAGACAAAAATTAGGGATGTAACATCAAGTCTCTTTATTATGTCATCTCTATCTAAGAGGGGTGTGGTCCAAGTTGTTAAGTGCAATTTTCTTAAGCTAGGTGTTAGAATTTCAGATGATATTATTGGTGGAGTTAGTGTTGTACAAGGGTTGTTTTAGGTTCATGACGTTGTTTTAATTTTGTATTCATTATATTTTGGACTTATATGTGTTGTAGCCAGTTTCCTTTCATTCTAATAAATATTTAACTACATTTTGTTTTAGTTTAACATATCTTAGCCAAATTTCTATTGTATCAAGTTGTAATCCATATATAAAACCCATAAATAAATAATAAAAATAAAAAATAGTGTAATGAATACAATACATGAGATAGCATTCATAATTTGTTAAATGTTAAATGAACATGAACTTCCACTTGAACATTCAATCATAATCTCTTGTGAAAATAATTATACCATTTGAGTTGCTTATATTATAAGTTCACATACAAAGACCATAAATATTGAATTTCATTGGCATTGTATTTGATAGTACAATCGTGAGGGAGTTAGATTTTCATGATAGTACAAGCATCTTGTTGGAGACAAACTTTTCAAGTATTTTCTTAAACTTGTAGTTGCTACCATCAAAGGGGTTTGTGTTAGGGAAAGTGTCTCAACCTTGCAACTATGAAAGGTTACTATTCTTCCCAGTTTTGGTCTTTTTGAATACCCTTTATCTTGAAGAATGGTGTAGAACTTTTAGAGTTTCCAAAAGGGCTAAAAATGGTAGGACTTACTATTTTTAGTAACTTTGCATTTGAGTTCGAATGGACCTAAAATTTTCCCAAAAGGTGTGGAACTGCTAAGTAAACATCTCAGGTGAGTTTCAACTCAAGATCATGCCTGGATTGCAAGATATTAAAATTTCTATTTTTTGAAACTGTCAAAAAAAGTTTCAAACTCAGTTTTGAGGCACTTAGAGGTCCCTAAATGCCCCAAAAAATTTTGTGATCAGTGAAGCAGGTTATTACTTGATAGATCTCTTCACGAGCTTTATGACGCATCAAACCGTTCATCAATCAGACACCCGGATCAAAAGTTATGGCCTCTGGAAGTTGGAGCTCCTATTTTTGGGAAATGTGAAAACATGTTGGACACTTAAGAGTTGTAGAGTTGCACGTGTTGGTGTGTGTTTTGGCACATGACAAAGCATCTTTTCTTGGAGATAATTTAGGCACCACTTTTTGGGTGGTTTTGGCTCATGGTTTTGTAATTGTCATTGACGGTTTACTGTAGCTCATATCTCCTATATATCAGAAGCTTGAGATGGAGGTTGTGTGTAATAAGAGTCTTATATATGTTTAGTTACCTCCAGATCTCTGGTTGGTTATACTCCTGTGAAAGCTTGCTCTGCAAGTATATTGTAATCTTCTTGATTCCTAAATAATATATTGGGTGGCTTTGGAGAGTGGGGTTTTTTATCCGACCCCACATATATCTTATGTTGTGAGTTTTGTATTTGCATTTGGATGTTGTTATTACCTTTATGTTAATGTCCATCTCATAATCTATAATTGTAATAGTTAAAATTTGCATAAATATTTCCTTAGTAGATCAGTGTAGGAAGCGTTTCTACATACCTTGCTTCCTTTTAGTTGGTATCAGAGCGTAATCACCTTTGGTTCTAGTTGTTGGTTCAAGGGTTTTTTGAGTTGATCTTCGTTTGAGTGGGAGATTGTGCAGAGGATTTTGAAATCTTTGTTGCAGGAAAGATATGGCGAGCACATCTGGGAGGTTTGTTATAGAGAAGTTCAATGGAGGCAACTTTGAGTTGTGGAAACTCAAGATGGAGGACTTGTTGTGATGCTCACAACACGCCCCATTTTACTCCTTAGCAAAATGAGGACCCCTGTTGTGGCTTTGCTTTTTGCTTTTGTGTGTGGGTCTGTTGGGTGGTAAAAGGGAAAAGAGAGTGAAAGTTGCAAACCTTGTTGAAAATAAAGAAAAAATAACATTAAGTACCAAAGCTGGATATGGGTGAATTCCTTGTCCAAAATAAAGGGGGGTTGCTTTTTGAACTATGTGAAAATTCCCAGTATTTTGCAAGTTATGAGTGTTTGGTAAAATGTACAATGGGAGGGTTTGTATGTTGCATATACAAAGTTCTTTGTATATTGACTTTGCATGTCGCTCATATATAGGGTCCTTTGTATATTGGGTTGCATATACAAGTCGCAAAAATGGTTTGTCGAGTTTTCTAAGTCATCGAGTTTATATGCATTGTTGTACTTGTATGTATTTGCTAACATTTTATCTTCACATACAGGGTGGACCCAACAGAGTTAAAGAGTTCAATTGAATATTTCAGTCAAGTCTGTTGCATGTATTTTATGTTTGTATGTTTGGCAAGGCCAAACATACAACGCGATATACAAAGTGATATGCATGTCGCGGAACCGAAATAACTATGAAATAAGGCTTAGTCGTTGTATATTCCACGCATTGTATGTATGCTGTCGGGTTATACATTGAGGTATACATACATGGCAGGGCATATAACGCGGAGTTCAAGAAAGATTTAAATCCGATATAATGGATGCATCGGGACTCAATGTATATTGAAAAGATGCATTTTGGTATATACAAGTTGAAGTCCGAAAGCACATACAAAAGAGTTGGTATATGTCTATACTTGTATCTAAAAGTTTCATACAAGTGTTATATGCATCGTGGAGATACAAGTAAAGGTAAGGTGGACCCCACCATTTGCATGTCGGGTTTGTATGTATAATTATAATGTATGTTTACGATATACAAGTCGATATGCAAAGCGAAAGATGCAAGTTAAAGATACAACGCGGATGCAAAAAGAGAATTTAATATAGGAAAATATTTGTATGTATCTTGGGCTTGTATAGTTGAAATACAAGCCAATATGCAAAGCGAAGGATGCAAATAAAAGATACAAGTCAGATGTCAAAAGGGAGTTCAATTTAGAAAAGTCTTTGAATGTTTAAATGCTTGTTTGTTTACGATGGACAAGGATATACAAACCGAATAGATTGTATTGCCAGAAATGTATGATCGGCGGAAGTTCATTGGATTAACCCGACTGAAGAGAGTTACGCCAATGAGGAAGATGACCAAGCCGATAAAGAGTTGTATCGGCCAGAAGTATGCAATCAGTGTGAAATTTATTGATCGACCCGACTGCGTGAGTTACGCCGATGAAGGTATACACAATGGGATATACAAAATGTTTAAAAGTGCCAACACTGCAACTGAAGACCGAACTTGTGGCACATTAATTGTTGCAATTAAGGCTAATCTAACATTCTGACGAGGTATGAATTAGAGAAAGCAACATGAATTTTAAATCTATTTTTTATGTCTGTTTTGCAGGTATGCAGGTAGATATATGGAAGATGGAGCTTTGATGGCGATGACATCACAGGAGGCGGTTCGGATCACAAAATATCGCAAACGAAGCAGGAGGAGTAAAGGCTTTCAATAAGAAGAGATATGCAAATGGAGGGAAACATTATTAAAGGAGCAACAAAAGATATTTGGTGACTGTTAGGGTTTCCAAAGGGCATCCTTACGCTCAGTATGGGTATGCTACTATAGAGATTTTTGGTGAGATTTGTTTTCCACCAGTTGATGCTGCACTTGAAGGGTGGACCGTTGATTGACTAGGGTTTTGTGGCTATATTGGGGATAATCAAATCTATATATTGAGCCCCTTTACTTTGTAATAAGTTACACAAGGATTTGTAAAACAGAGTTGAAGGTTGTAATTAGTCTTAGCATTTTGAATAGGAGTAGTTTAATTTAGAGGAGGTCGCCTGTGTCTACAATAAGGAATGCGTGGAACATCTAGCTTCCTTACTGTATCTGTAAAGTATTGTAAGTTTTTTGTAAGTTGATTAATGAAGCTAAGAATCATTCATACATTGTAAATCATATATGAATGTGTGTTTTGAATACAAATAAATTTGGAATTCTGTGTCTATATTCAGAGTGTCTTCTAGCTCTTCTTTGTATTTGAAATAATATCTCTTAAAGCTTGCAATCTTTAATGTATGTTTGTGAAAATACTCAGGGCATTCACATTCAAAGGTTTAGTCTATGGATTTGATCAAGTTCGTTGTACTGCTTACAATGTGCATAACAGAACATTTAGATCCTGTAGTAGAATGAAGTTTAATTTAGATTTCTCTAACTTTTCCCAAACCATTTGAAATACTTAGCTTAAACACAGAAATTTAAAGGAGATTGTTTGATATTTGAAGGAAATATGAACAACTGAGTTGGTATTTGATAGTTTTCATAATATTTGAAAAGAAAAGCTCGTGTTAATATAAATCATATAAAGCTTTGTGATACAGTAACAAATCTATGCAAAGGAATGAATAAAATGTTGATATTTGTGGTATTTTGCATAATTTGAGCCCACTGAATCATAAAACACCTTAAATCAAGTAAGGCCCCTTGCATATTATAGCTTCACATTTACCTACTGAATTGTCCAATAGGTCAAGACCTGACCATACAAAAACTTGGATTAAGCAAATCTTAATTGATTTCTTCATATCTTTCAAGACAGTTAGGTTCATTTTTGTGAATTTTAACTTTTGTTATGAATGTGTAAAAATAATCATCAATAGGACTTATTGGTGGATAGAGATCTATGGCTCACAGTATCTAGAACCATGCCATCAGACATGAAACAAAAGGATTAGGATTTGATGGATCGAAAGGCTAAGGGTTTGATAAGACTCTTTTTGGCTGTTCAGTGCTCTTGGATATCCAGAAGAGAAAACTATAAAAGATCTTTGGAAGAAGCTTGGAGATGTTTATCAGGCTAAATCCCTGGTGAACAAGTTATTCCCGTGAAAGAAATTGTATTCTCTGAGGATGGAAGAGAGGATCTATCATTGATCACTTGAATACATTCAATATGCTTGTTGCCCAGTTGACCTTTGTTGGTGTAAAGATGGAAGAGGCGGATCGATATATGACATTACTGTGTTCCTTACCAAATTTGTGGGATCACCTTGCTATGGCCATTGGGAGTACCACTACCACATTTAAGATGGATGAAGTGGTTTCTTCGTTGTTTTCTGAAGAGATGCAGAGAAAGTCTTCCGAATTGGCTAAGGAGGCTCTTGCGGTTCGTGGTAGATCTAAAGAGATGGGAAAGAAAAAGGATAAGAAGAAGGAAGAAAAAGGAGAATCCAAGTCTTGTGGGAGATCTAAGTTTGTTGGAAAGTCCAAGGCTCTATGTTGGAACTGCGGAAAACCTGGTCACTTCCACAAGGAGTGCAAGGAGGAGAAAAAGAAAAAGAAAAAGAAAACGGACTACGACTCAGATTCTGACAAGTCCTCTCAAGATGAAGGAGAAGCGTTTGTTGTTATCTTGGCAACCCATGTATCTAAGGATGTGTCACTTATTAACTCTGGTGCATCTTTTCACATGACCTCACATTGGGGTTGGTTTTTGAAGTATGAAGAATACGATGGTGGAAAGGTTTACTTGGGTGATGACTCTCACCTGAAGATTGTAAATCGTGGAAGAGTCTTGATTCAATTACTTGATGGATGAGTGAAGGGGATCAATGGTGTTCTGCATATCCTTGGTTTGGCACAGATCCTTCTTTCTGTAAGTAAGTTGAATGATGTGGGTGTGCATGTTGTTTTCTTGTATGGAGAATGCAAGATGACTAGAAGATCTATAGTGTTGGCTAAGGGTGTTCGGATTGGCACTCTATTTCATCTTGATGCATGTGTGGTTCAGTGCAATAGTGCCTTTGTTTCGAAGAAGAGAGCTTCAAAGTCTTCATCCTCACCATTAGAACTAGCAACAAAGAGAATTGTTGCATCTACTTCTGATGGTCATGCTTTCTGGGTACCTAAGGGTGCTCATTCTATGGAGATGAAACTTCCAGCTAAGAAGACAATGTCATGGAACCAAAGGCTTGGTCACATTGGTGAAAAGGGTTTGAGAACCCTAAGAAATAAAAATCTTGTTGAGGGTATGAATGACTATAACCTTGAGTTCAATTTTTGCGAGCATTGCATTTATGGAAAACAAAACTGTGTTTAGTTTTATTCCAGTTCTCACAAATCTTCTAAGGTGTTGGAATCGATTCATTCTGATGTGTTTGGTCCTGATAATGTTTCTTTGATTTCAAAATATGTTTACTTCATTTCATTCATTGATGACTATAGTATAAGGACATGGGTGTATTTCCTTATAAGTAAATCTAAATTCTTTAATAGATTCAAAGAGTTCAAAGCTCTTGTAGAGAATCAAAAGAATAGAAAGATTAAGTGTCTGAGGACTGACAAAAATGGTGAGTTTTGTTCAATAGATTTTAACAAGTTCTGTAAAGAATAGGAGATTGAGAGGCACAAGACAACTCTGTATACCCCTCAGCAGAATGGAGTTGCAGAGAGGATGAATTGAATGTTGATGGAGAGGGCAAGGAGTATGCTAAGTGGATCTCACCTTGAACAAAAGTTTTGGGTTGAAGCTGTTGCTACCACTTGTTACCTGGTTAATAGGTCTCCTACATTAGTGCTTATTGATAAGACACCTATGGAGGTGTGGTCTAGTAAAAAGCCTTCATTGAGACACATTCGTGTATTTGGTTTTGAGGCATATGCACATGTACCTAAGGAGAAGAGGTCTAAGTTGGAGAAAAGAGCCATGAAGTGTATCTTCATCGATTATGGCATCAGTGTGAAAGGGTACAAGCTTTGTGTTAGAGCAACAATAAGCCAAGATCAACTTAAAAAATCAAGAATATTTCCACAAAGTTGACTTACACAAAACAAATCCAATAACTATCAACAAGCATCCAAAGTGTGGAGCATGCAAAAGTACAATAGAGACCTTGCATATAAAGGCAAGGTAGAGGAGGTGAGATGGTAGGACTGAAAGTCTGACTACCCCTCCAAAGATGTGACACATGTGGACTCACATGAGACAAGTGTGAGGACACATGTTGTGTACAAATGAGGTGAGACAAAAGTCTAAATAACCTTTAAGTGAGCTTAAGCGTAGTGTGAATAGGACTTAGTCAAGCTAGATAGGTAAAAGTTATTTTCACACTAACACCCCCCTTTAAGTGATACTTAGGGAGAAATCTAAACAATAGAAAATGCAAAGATGCATGGATGGGTCTCATAGGCTTGATGAGGTACCTATGTACAATAAAGTCTCTCACAAACGAAGAAAAGTAGAAAACCTAGTGGGAAATAAAACTCCTCTCCAAAAGAGAGAATGAGAAGAAAATAAGTCTCCTCAAAGATGTCCTGAAAGATAGGACCATGAAGAACTCCTAAGCATGTTGAAGTTGTAAACTCTGCTGAAGAAGAACTGGTGTCTACTGGAATTAATGAACCCTCCAAAGAATGTAGATCAGGATGAGAGAGACACAAAACTATGCACGAGTGCCCTCAATAACACTACTCAACTATATAGCACATATGGCAACCAAGGCAAAACAATCTATGAAGCTGAAAGTACAAATGGTATAATGATCAAAGAGGCACAAAAACACTGCATGAGTGACCTCAAATGACACTACTCAATGTGCAAGTGGTGCTCTACAAAGATACCAAAGTCTCACAATATTGATCAACTGAAAAAGAGAAGGATGATGTGTCCAATACTTCAATGGCTGAGAGAGTTATGTATAGAAGAAGTGTGATCTTCAGAGAGCTCAATCCTTCTTCTGTTGTCTTGCAGCCAGAGAAAGAAGAGAAGAAAGAGGATGTGGTTAAGCTTCCTTCCACCCTTGAGAAAATTGACCCAAAAATATATGTTGGACCTGATAATGAGGAGAGCTCTAGTAGCTCTGAAAGTTCAGAAGAAGATGAAGAACCTCAACCTCAATCTTTGAGGAGGTCCACGCGGATAAGGTGACAACTTGATAGGTTTGGTTATTCATTGCATGATTCTAGTTTTATTTTTGCTTTGATTTCTAACACTGATGAGCCTAGGACCATAAGGGAGGCTATGGGTACAAGTGATGCAGATTCCTGGAAAGAGGCCATGGAAGAAGAGATGGCTTCCTTAAAGAAAAATAATACTTGGGATCTAGTGCCCTTGCCTGATGGACGTAAACTTGTTGGATGCAAATGGGTGTTCAAGAAGAAGTTTGGTTCAGATGGCAGTGTTGAGAAATTTAAGGCAAGTTTGGTCGTGAAGGGCTATTCCCAGGTTGACGGAATAGATTATGGTGAAATTTTATCTCCCGTTGCAAAGCTGACATCTATCAGATTCTTGTTATCACTTGCTGCAACATATGATTTAGAAGTTGAACAGATGGATGTGAGACAACTTTCCTTCATGGTGACTTGGAGGAAGAAATCTATATGTCACAGCCAAAGCACTATGTGGTAAAAGGTAAAGAAAATTTGGTTTGCAAGTTGAAAAAGTCTTTGTATGGTTTGAAGCAATCTCCTAAGATGTGGTACCAAGAATTTGATGCCTTTGTGTTGAGTTTGGGATTTCTAAGATCAAAATTAGATCATTATGTTTACTTTAAAATGGATAATGATCGCATTCTCATTATTGCATTATATGTTGATGATATGTTGTTAATTGGGAATGGTAAAAGTTTGATTTTTTATTTGAAGTCTCAGTTGTCAGCACAGTTTGAGATGAAAGATCTAGGGGCAGCTAGGTACATTCTTAGAATGGAAATCAGAAGAGATAAACCTAACATAAAACTTTGGTTAGGCTAGAATAAGTATGTGAACACCATGTTAGAGAGATTCAACATGGCAGCTTGTAGATCATTGATAGTTCCTATTATGATGGGGACAAAGTTATTTGTTGCAGATTGTCTGAAGTCTCCTTTAGAGATGGAGGATATGAGCAGAGTTCCTTATGCTAGTGCAGTTGATAGCTTGATGTACATGCTATGGTTTGTACAAGACCAGACATTGCCCAAGCAGTGGGAGACCTTAGTTAGTTTATAGCTAATCTTGGACGGGTATATTGGGATGTAGTGAAGAAAGTGTTCAGATATTTGTGAGGTACTTCTGAAGATTCCTTATGTTATCATGGCTATCCTATGGGACCTAGACATTCACTTTGTATTCAAGGATTTGTGCATTCATATTGGGCAGGTGACATTGATAGTAGTAGATCCACTAGCGCTTATGTGTTCACTATGTTTGATGGTGCTATTAGTTGGATGAGTAAGTAGCAACTTGTGGTTGCTTTGTCCACTGCTGAAGTTGAGTACATGGCAGCAACTCATGCTTGTAAAAAAGTCATTTGGCTAAAGAGATTGTATTCTGATGTTGGGTTTGATGCAAGGAAGATTGCTATTTGTTGTGATAGTCAGAGTGCCATATGTTTGGCCAAGAATACTACTTTCCATGCGAGGACTAAGCATATTGATGTTTAGTACCATTTGTTTGTGACATGGTAGAGGATGGGAAGGTAAACTTGGAGAAAGTTGACACTTTAATGAATATTGCAGATTCCTTGACAAAACCCGTGAGCACAAAGAAGTTCATATGGTGTTTAGAATCTATGGGCTTCTCAGCCCCTAGCAATTAAATCATGGTGTTGATAATCCTTTTGCTCTTACAAGGTGTTCGATAAGTGGGAGAATTATGATTATGTGTTTTAGGATTTAATTGTGTGATGAATTTTTTGTCTCAATGCTTTGAATCACACTAAATGATCCATCATTAGGAGAGTAGAGAGCAAGAGAATAGAAAATCATTTTCTATTCTCTTGCTCTCTACTCTCCTGATGATGGATCATGTAGTGTGATCCGAAACGTTGAGGCAAAAAATCCATCACACAGTTAAATCCTAAAACACATAATCACAATATTATGGACTATGGAAATTTAATGTTTGCAAGTGGGAGAATGTTAGGAAAAGTGTCTCAACCTTGCAACTACGAAAGGTTACTATTCTTCCTAGTTTTGGTCTTTTCGAATACCCTTTATCTTGAAGAATGGTGTGGAACTTTCAGAGTTTCCAAAAGGGCTAAAAATGGTAGGGATTACTATTTTTAGTAACTCTACATTTGAGCTCAGATGGACCTAAAATTTTCCCAAAAGGTGTGAAACTGCTAATTAAACATGTCAGGTGAGTTTTGACTCAAGATCATACCTAGATTACGAGATATTAAAGTTTCTATTTTTTGAAACTGTCGGAAAAAGTTTTGAACTTAGTCTTGAGGCACTTAGAGGTCCCTAAACACTGCAAAAGTTATCATAACCGATGAAGCGAGTTATAGCTTGATAGATCTCTTCACAAGCTTTCTGACGCATCAAATAGTTCGTCAATCAGACACCCGGATCAAAAGTTATGGCCTTCAATGTTGGACCTCCTATTTTTGGGAAATGTGAAAACGTGTTGGACACTTAAAAGAGCTATAAAGGGGAGACTTACACATGTTGATGCGTGTTTTGGCACATCACAAGGCATATTTGATTGGAGATAATATGGGCACCACTTTTTGGGTGGTTTTGGCTCATGGTTTTGTAATTACCGTTGATGGTTTACTGTATTGTATCTCCTATATATCAGAAGCTTGAGATGGAGGTTGTGTAAGTCTTATAGATGTTTAGTTACCTCCGGATCTCTGGTTGGTTATACTCCCGTGAAAGCTTTCTCTACAAGTATATTGTAATCTTTTAGATTCCTGAATAATATATTGGATGACTTTGGAGTGTGGGGTTTTTTACCTGAAAGGGTTTTCCCCATGTATATCTTGTGTTGTGAGTTTTGTATTTGCATTTGGATGTTGTTATTACCTTTCTGTTAATGTGCATCTCATAATCTGTAATTGTAAAAGTTAAAATTTGAATAAATCTTTCCTTAGTAGATCAGTGTAGGAAGCGTTTCTGCATACCTTGCTTCCTTTCAGATAGTAGCTACATGCCTATTTCTAGGAAAATTTTGTGATTGAATGACAACTTCCCTTAGGCCCTCTAAATTGTACTTTAAATTAGTTAAGTAATAAAGCTCATGTTATTTATTCCTTACATCTATTTTAATCATTTTAAATAAATATGCTTTGCCCACTTAGAAATATATCAAATTATAATGTGATTAAACTTTATAATTTTAAAAGAAGTTGAGATAATTATAAAAATAGATTTGAGTAATTGAGAAATTGAATTAGAAATGTTAAGAAGGATTAGAGAGTTTGTCTAGTTTATGGTGTATTGTTGATTTTGATTGGTCGAGACATTGTAATAGAGAATTGAAAATTGAATATGGTATTAGATCAATGATTAGCAATTTGAGGCATAGGTAATAGAAAAGTTTTAATGTTTGGGACTAGGCCACACTTGTGGTCTAGCCTTAGGGCACTTTGCTCCCGCGCAATTCTATCCACTCATGAATTTTACATTCGGATCTATATAACTTATTTGTTTGTGCTTGTACTCACATATGTGAAACTGGTGGTGCTAAAAAGCATCTTTGGAGGATGCTATATATAGATAGAGAGAAGACTGTTGACTTTCTTAATAATAGTAAAGCCATGTGACTAATATAACAAGTTGAAAAATATACCAAACTAAAAATGTGAATATTGATGCAACTAAGATTTATCTAACATTGAGATTGCAACTTATGTTGTAAATATAATTGCAAGATGTATTCTCTTGATTTTAATTCATCATAAAAATAACCTACGATGATATCCTTAAATACAATTCCTACACATACAACTCAAAACCCTTCACACACAAATTGCGTAAGTGATAGTCATATTCTTAAAAAGATACTAAAAAAAAATTAAATTTAAAACTAGCACTTGCACATCATAGGAGGTTCAAGGAATACGCCGATAGGAATGACGGGAGAGTTTAGAAAATTTGCGGGCATGAATTTTTTTACGGCATGGCTAACTACGTGTATGCTAATTTTATATTGAATCCATCTTCCTAACAGTTACCAAGAATGGACAGTTCTTAGGCAGCGACGGTTGTCTAAAAATGGTCGTGAGTGAGATCTGCACGGTGTCCCAGAATGGAAAGATATTTCATTGGGACCCATAGACGGCACCGGTTTTCTCCTCTAAACATGTATGAATATCAGGATTTCAAGATTTAAAGTCCTGGATAAGTCGTTTATGCTGAATGACAAGTGTTAATTATTTGTCACAAAACTATTTGTTGTTGCAAATAACATTCTCTTAGATATAAATAGTTTGTAGGTAGGTGTTATCCTTGGAAAAAAATTGTATTCAATGTGCTTTCCAGTGAAAAAATGATGTTGTATATACACAATATACAGGAAGAGGAAGAGGAAGGATATATACACTGGAAGTGTAGCGGTGCAAATGAGGTGGACATCATGCCTGCACGTTTCATTTGCTAGGTACTTATTGATTGATGTATATTTAGTGTAATAATAAATATGCCACCACGTACAGTATATACTCAGTGTGTATCCACCTGTCCGTCCTGTTGCACTGAATTTGCTTTGGGATGGGGGTTTATAGTTTAGATCTTGTGTGTTTGTTGTGAGATATTATTTTTTGCCGACTGCAACATTTGTGTCAGATACAATAGCTACAAATATTTATACAGCATGGCTTTGTTTATTGAGAGAGCTTGAGCTGTGGAATTGTACCATGGTCTGTAATTGACGGATTCTTCATTTTTGCAGTAAGTGTTTATTTGTTGATTTGTTTGAACTTTGTATGTATGTTTGTCTTTTGTGGTGCAATTTAGGGGCATTGATATTTGAAACTCACAAGGCTGTAAAATTAACGAAGTCTTCTGAAGCTTTTAATTGTTTATTTTAGACTTGTTTTGGAGTGGAGGGTTTCAAACTCTCATTCCATGCCCAGAACGAAGCAGGTGCCCAACGAAATAGTAGGTTTACACATTGACAAATTTAGGCCATGAACAAGTGAGGGGCAATTTAAGCGGAAATTTGCTCTAAAATTTTAGGGTTTCGATAGTTCCAATCACCCTACCAATCACCCCACCCAAATAGACTCAGCGACGATTCCAGACAAACCCACCCACCTTCAAACTGATACACAATAAAAAGCATAAAACAAATTTGTCCACACCAAAATAATCAATCAAATCATCGCACGAAACAAAATACTAACCTAAACTCCCATCTTATTCGCAATAATGATTCTATGTTCCACTTCCTGGGGGAAAACCATAAATTTTGCCTTACAGTTTCTTTACAACCACGCCCATAAAAATCAATATCCTCTCTCTCTATGCTCTCATCCTTCTTCAGCAGTGGTATTGATAATATTCAGGAGCTAGAATTCCAAGCATCAGAAATACCCTCTTAACAAAATCCCCCAGAAACGTTAATTGTTTGACTCCTCTATTCATTTGTCTCCACACCAAACCCCCCTCAGGCAACACAGAAGAATTCCACACTTAACAATTCATTTAAAATAGCACATATCAAACCACTTGTAAAAATTAAATATCAATGGAAAGTATACTCATGTCTGTAGCTATTTCTGTGTGTAGTTGCTTCTGTCTATGTCCCCAGTAGCTCTTGTGTTGCATTTGTCTGTTGTCCTATGTCTGTGAAAATTGTTTGATTTATAGATTGGTGAGGCGGTTATAAAAGGGGCCGACCAATTAATGTATGAAATCTATCAATCAACTCTGCATTTACTCCTATATCTATGAAAGATCTTTGCTTTTACTCCGGAAATCTATTTGAGTTGAGAAGATTGCATTATTAACCGATTCCCGTTTAATTTTTTTGCAGCATTATAAACTGACTTCCAACGCAAATTCCGAGCACATTCATGCTTACAACTAAAAGCCTATCAGCTAATTAAAAATTAACTCAATATCCCCCACAAAAATTTTATACAATTAAATTGGTTGTATTCTAAAATAAGAAATTTAACATATAGAATAATGATTTGAAATTAAAGTCAACTACTTAACACGATTAAAAAAACAAATTAAACACTAAACAAAATATTTACAACATAAAAAACCAAAGGTAAAAAGTACAAAAGTACACATTTTTTATCCTCCAAAGAAGAAAGAAAGAAAAAAAAAAAAGCATTAACAAGTTATACCTAGTACTGTTCTCAAATCTAATGTTTGCTTTTATAAAGTTGTATTTATACTAATGATAAGAATGTATGATATTTATTTGAATAAAGTTTTATTGATGGTGAAAATAGATTTATGGATAAGCATCCTAAGGCGGCGTCACAAACGAGGGAGAATTTTATTTCCTAACAATATATTCCCTTTTCATGCCCTCTACCACATTATTTATTATTTTTTAATACTGGAATGCAAACAGAGTGAAACACGCCATAATAAAATTTACATTAAATTATTATTGTCATCTTAACAAAATCAAACTTATCTTGGTAATCGCGGTTTAATATTATATAATGATATAAAAAAATATTTTTTCGAGTAAAATACATTCATATTTTAATAAATTAGCACGTCTTCCATGCGGGGTCCAATTTTTTTGAAATAATGGCATATTTTTCTATATTAAAGAAATAAAAAATTTAAATGGTCAATTTTAGAGCCGGTTAAAAGACTTGGTTGCTTGGCATGTAAATTACCTTAGAAAATAGTAGATTAATTTTAGGTGGGTAGAATACAACATATGGAATGTGAAAGCTTATAAGGTGATCTTTGATTTTTGTTTATCATATAGTTGTGATTAAATATTAAAGTAAATATAATTTTTTATATGGAGTTCCATTTAAAGTGAAAATTATATTAGTAAATGTTATTTGTACTTTTGCTGTAGACTTTTTGCTACCGTTCTAGGCTTCTCTACAAATTGTTTTGTTGTTCATTTTGTATTTTATTTATTTATATTTTTTTAATAAAGTTTTTTCTAATTAAAAAATGTCATTTGTAATGATTTTACATTGATACTAAGAATTATAGTTAATTATAAAATTGTTTATAACTTTTTAGATGTTATTTTAAAAAATTAATTTATATATAATATTATCAATTTTGAATTCAGTATGCATAATTTTATGTAAAATGATTAAGTTTAATAAAAATATTATTATTATTGAAGTTAAATGTTCAATTATATGAGTTAATAGTAATTTGTTGTTGGACTCTTGTGCAGTATTGTGTTCTCTTGGCTTCTCTACTAGCACTACCTATCATTAGTGGACTATCTTTTGGGTGATTTCTTTACTCTCATAGCTCTGCGTTCATATTGTGATGTTGCTATTGGGTTAGGTGTGAGATGATTCAGTCTTTAAACCTGAATGTATGTGTTATTGTGGATCTTCCCAATCTTGTGAATGGCAATGAAACTCTTTGAATGGTTCAGTGATGGGATGCTATTCCTTCTGTTGACATTCCCATGGGGAATGATCAAGTATTTTGGGAAGACTCTAGTGGGAAAAATTACAAGTGCTTTCTCCTCTTACAAATTGTCGATCAAATGGGTAGATAGAGAATGGAGGCTAAAGATCCAAGACAATATTGATATTTCATTGTGTGGGAGGGGTTTCTTCATTAGAACCTTCTCTATCAAAGAGGAGAAAGGATTTTGTGTAATTGTATTTGGTTTATAGGCACCAATAGTCTATACTTGAATCACTGGACAATTGATTTTGACCCAACAGAAGAAACGCCCTCTCAAGTGTTGGTCTAGGTAAGACTCCCATTCCTTTATTTTTGTAGAATGAGGAAGCACTAAAAGCAATATGAAATGTTATTAGGGCATATAAGTCATAGGCTCTGCCTGAAGAAATGAATTTTCAATAGCATGTATCTATGTAGAAGTTGATCTTCTTAATGGGCTTCCTATGTCCATTAATATAAAATCGAGAGATTCTGTTTACACTTAGAATATTGACTATGAATGTATTCCTTTTAAATGCAAATTTTCCATAAAAAGCCTAAACCTAACAAGGGCAAAAAGAAGATTTCTAGAGATGTAGTAGGATAAATAATAGGTACAAAGAAAATCTAGATGATTTTGTTAAAGATCCCTCTTCCTCCAACCCCTTTTCTGCCATGTCTCATGATGTGGCTCCTATGGAAAATTTAGGTGCTTTTGCAAACAAGGCACCTGAAGAATGTCTCATGATGTGGCTCCTATGGAAATTTTAGGTGCTTTTGCAAACAAGGCACCTGAAGAAGTGGTCCTCAAAGCGATGGTTTAGGGAAAGGTTGCATTACCAAAAAAAAAGAGACATTTACTTTATGAAGATGGTAAAGCAGAATGTTTAGCACCTACCAAGATGAGGTCAAGTGGTGAAAGAGGATGATATAATCGCTTCTCCTATAATTAGTCAAAATGTTAAAGGAAGGAAGAAGAATGTTGAAATTAGATCTAAAGAGGCTTTCAAGAACATAGTTGTTTGCAAGCAATCCACCTTGAATTCAATAATCTTGAAGCTAAGAGAAATTCTAGTAAACAATCATGGTCAGTTTTAGAGGCCCTTTTGGTGAGCAAATCTTTTACTGGTTTAATTCTCTCTTTGTATACCTATCTTTCTAGACTCCCTAATTTCTCTCTAGTTTTAATATTTTTATAAATAAATCATTTATTTTTATGAATTTACTAATAAAAAAGTTTATTATAGAATGATATAAAAATGTTTATATTAATATTTAAAATTATAATTTAAAAAACTTAGAAGTTAAAACAACCAAACAAAACTTGACAATTTTATTTTCAATCCAAAAATTCATCAAACTAAATTATCTATATAAATAAAAATTCATATAAATCTATAAGGTACACCTAAATTGAAAAGAATCCAATAATTCCCCAAAGTTAACTTTTTAACAACAGATTCTATTCTTTTCATTAAATTCTTAAAATCAACTTAATTTAAAAGATATTAAAAATAATCATTACTATCAAATTATAAAACCTTAAAAATATCTAATCAAAACATTAATTTTATTATTTTTCATAAATAAATTAATATAATTTAAAATATTTAATCAAAAATTCTTTTTAAATCAATAAATTAATATAATTTGAAGTATGGTAAAAAGTTATAATCATGTACACAAATAAAAATAAATAAGTTATACTTAAAAGCCATAAGAATGTAATTTTTCCACACCTATATCTAACTACCATACAGAATGTACTTTTATTAAATAATAATTAATTAAAAGTAGAAAGCAATGTGAAATGAATTTAACATATTAATAATTATTATTTTATAAAAAAAATATATCCATCATGTTAGATAGACGTTGCCTTCCCCCCACTATCTCCCAGTGGTTGATAAAACATCATTGTTTTCTTTTACTATATATTCACTCAAATGCTTAAAAATACTTTTCTACGTTGAAATCATCTCATTCTGGATAGATTGACTCGAGAATTTTTTTACCAGAAAATCGAACCCATGTTCTTTGACCTAAAATATTCCCACTTTAAAATATCTTGCCAAACGTTATCGATTACGTATAGCTAATTCCCGATAACCCTACGACTCATGAAGCGTCGATGACGTCACAAATTCCAGTCCTGACGTCAGCAACTGTTTCGAACGGCTTATTTGTTTTATCTAATCAAATGGATCTTGCTTTTACGTTTGTTACCTCCGTTGGATATACTGACACGTGGAAGACGCGCAATTCGGTGTCGGTTTCCGAGTACCGTTGACCTTTTATAACCGAGTACCGCCTGCTCTTCACCGACATTTGTACGTCTTCAACGGTTTCAACGCGGTTTGACTTTTGTGCAGATGAAACAGCGTGTTGAATGTTATGTGCGCGGATGGGTTTGAGCATTTTTGTGGTTTTATGAGACTAGGTAGGTATATCAAAACATGGTTCTAAAATTACAAGCCGTTTGTTAGCTTATGGAGATTTTTGTCTGAAAATACTTGCACTTTTTTGGTTGGCCTGTGTGGAGTTCTTCTAATGTTTGATTTACACATATGTTTCAAATCAAATACTGATTTGAAGGTATATATTTATTATTTTAATGTTTGGCTTTTCCTTGGGGTTATGTTCATATTTGATGTTTCGTTTTTGGGTTAGGTTGGTTTGGATGCTTCTTTGGAGTGTGATTTTATGCCCCCTGTTATTTTAAGGATTGGTTGTATTTTTTTTTTTGGTTAATGTTGGTATTCATATAACTCTAATTTATCAAATTAAAAAATATATACAAGATAATATTGGTTCATTCTATTTTTAATCTTGTAGTTAAAAGTTAGTTAATTGTGTAGAGGTACAAAGAGTTATGTTTGGTATGGTTGTTAAATTTAAATTGAAGTTTGAAGATGGTTAATGTAAGGTACATTTGAAAAGTATATGAATAGGGGTAATAAGTACATTTTCACTAATGTATCTTTTTTATATTGAACAAAACTAGATTACAAATAAAAAAGATATAAGTTTACATGAGCTAATCAAGCCCTGAGAATTAAAATTGAAAAATAAAATTGTTGAACAATCATCAACACAGTAAATAATTAATGAACTCGTTCTTCAATGATGGGTGTGGGACAATCCACCCCAAGCTTGAAGGACATTCCTTGCATAACATGATGCATAGTTTGGATGTAGTGAAAAATGTTCTTGCTAATCTTCTCTTGATCATGAAGTCCAAAGCTGGTAGCTAGCATGGTAGAAGACCCACTATTGGTGGATGTTGGGTCTTTGGTGATCTCAAAATAATTTTGGTAGTCGGCTGAGCTATTTGCTCTTGAATCTTAGTGAGTTAATCCGCCAACTTTTGGTTGGCATTTAGTGCATATTGCATGAGATTAGAGATTGTGGCCACCTAAAAAATGATGTTAGTATATAAAACACCTAAATAACAATTTCGAGAGGACAACATGATATATTAAAGACTAAATTGCATCTCTCTTTCTATATATGATAGACTATTTAACTTGTTGAATAGATTTAGAGACATCATTATCATAAGTACCAACTCACAAAAGAGCAACTTTTCATGAAAGTGAGTGACCAAACACAACCGAGGCATCTCTTAACACAATCTTCTAGTGAAGATGGGCAAATTGGCAATCCCAAAAGGTATGTTTGGCATGTTCAAAAGCATATTGTAGTATAGATAGGTTAGGGGTTGCACTTGAACAAATTAGATGCATTCCCCAATAGGAAGCTTGAAGTGAAGGAGCTTCTAAGCTAAAATTTGAGAATTTGCATTTGCATTAAAGTAACTCTAGAGCTTGAAACCAAGCTTGGCCCAAAACTTGTTGTTACTTGTCATGGCACAATAGAGAAGGGAAGGGAGAAAATGGAGGTAGATTTTTTTGAGGGGAAAGAGAAGGAAATGGTGGGAGGATAATCGATGCCAATTCTTAAGAAAGTTGTAGGGTGTGGCAGCAAATAGCTTGATGCAAAGTTTTGTGGGGTACCAAGGAGATGGCCAAGTCAATCAATTGCTTATTCTTAGCAAGGAGTTTATAATGAGCTCACGTATGCTCCCCAAGGAACCAATTAAGGGTGGAGCAATCCCACAAATCACTAGAGTGGCAAATGCCTTTCTTGAAGAAGCGGTAAACTAGCTAATGAAAAGTATGGACAAGAGGTTTGTTGTTGATTTGAATTATCATGTTCCACCAAATGGAGGAGGAAAGAAAGATTAATCCATGACAAAGAGAAGAATCTTTCTAATTAAGCAACTTAGTAACTTCTTGCAAAGCATTCCAAACACTAGTTAGAGAAGCAAAGGCTTTGATTTGAAAGTAAGAAGCAAGAAAAGACTTGTCATGCCAATTAAGAGAGTAGACAATTTGCCTTTAAATAATGCAAAATAAATGTTGCATGTCAAATGAGAATTTTCCAATACTCATCAACTTTTATGGCCTGGGTGATTCATTTGAAAATCAAACATGTTCATTGAGTTTTAGGGTCAATTATATTGAGTCTCTCTCTCTAGGTTTTAGTTGAATGTATTGCAACCAAAAGATGGCATAAAATCCAACATTACCATCCCATTTTGACCAAAAGAATTGTTTAACAAATTTGTTAAGATCTTCATAACAAGTATTGGAAGGCATCTCATAGGATGAAAAGTAGACATGAGTGCAAAGAAAGATTGTGTTAACCATTTAAATTCTACTTCCAAAGGAGGAGAATTTTTTGCCCCAATGCATTAACTTATTCTTAATCCTATTAAGAAACCATTTCCACATTTTCAATAGATAGATTCCCAATCCAAAAGGAATACTAAGATATCTAGTGATCACACCATGTTTAATTTACTTTTATTTAGCAAAAATCCAAGTAGGGGGATGAGAAGCCTTGATCATCAAAAACCTAATTTTGTGCTTGGAAAGCTTTGAAATAGAATTGATAGAATAGATATCTAAGACTTCAAGGGAGGAGGATATCCTCAACCAGATGTGAGTTTAAGACAAATCCATTGTGCAAAAGAGAGATTCCTAATATGAGCCCCAATTGTTTAGCATGAAATAAGGGAATACATCCTACAACATCAATAGTGAACAAATAAAGGAAGGGAGCTAGAAGGCATCCTTGTTTGATAGAGCATTGTTATTGAAAGGTAGGAATGGGTTGAGCATTGATAGAAATGAATGTATTAGCATCAACAAATAACATTTTCCCCTTAGCAAAGATTCAAGGGCCAAACCCCAACTATTGAAGCATTTTGAGGATAAATGGCCAATGAATGCAGTCATATAGGCCTTATCAAAATCTAACTTGGCTATGAGAGCATCCCAAGCAAACTATTAATCCCACTCAAATGTTTTCTTACCAAAAATCAAATTGTCAAGGATGTATCTTCCACCAATGAAGTTAGTTCGTTCAAGTCTTACAATATTTTGCACCATCAACTTGATTCAAATAGCCAAAGCTTTAGCTATAATCTTATAAGAGGTATTGAGAGAGATGCTTGGTCATTATCCACCAATTGAGTCCTCATTTTTTTCTTTTCAAATGAGTTGATCAATCCTTTGTTGATAAAGGATTCTAGCTAACCATTCACCATGACATCTGAGAAGGATTGCAAGAAATCATATTTGATATGACTCTGCATCTTCTTATAGAAATTAATAAGAAGACCATCCATACTTGTGCTCTTCTCATTGGCCGTGGAGAAGAGGGCACACTCTAGCTCTTCTTGAGAGAGAATTTGCCTCAAGTGATGACTATGAACTTGGTCAATCTTGGTGGGGATACAATCAATGATAATATCCTTCAACACTTCTTGATAATTATCTTTAACCACATTGTCTTAGAATATCTGGTGGAAGTGCTCATAGAAGAGTTTCTCCATGTCTTCAGAAGAGGTTGTGAATTGTCCTTGCTCATCTACAATGGAAGAGATTTTCTCCATCTTATGCTTGTGTTCCAGGTACTAAAAGAACTTATATCCTCAATTACCATCCTTGATCTAGTGGAGTTGGGTATGAACTTGAGCACCTTGACCTCTATAAACTTCCAACCTTTTGAGTTTCATTTATGTGTCAACAATGTTTATTTGAATGTAATACTTGTAGAGGTCTAACACTAACAATTTTCTAGCTTTGTCAAACTTGCCTTGAAGGGAATTTTCCTTGTGTTTTGTTCCAATCTAGCCTTCTACCAAAAAATCTTAGGTTAGAGGCACATTACGATAAGGCATGATGCCACCATTTAGTTTGGATGATTCTTCCTCTAGAGGTTTAGGAACAGACTTCCAAATAGCAGTCGAGGAGGTAATACATTCAGGGTTGTAGAGATGGGTGGTGTTAAACTTCTAATGGAGGTTGGGAGAGTTAGGGGGAGTGTGCAAGAGATAGATTGGTGAGGATAGACAATTATAAAAATGGTGGTGGAGTGATCAACTTGTAGAAGTAGTTTATGGGGAAGGAGGGATGTGCAAGTTATGAGAAACATAGCATTGATCAAACTTGCTCAAATTCATATCCAAAATTAGTCTATAATTAGATAAGGTGAACAAGTTTTGAGTGTGATTATGAAACTTTCCATGTAGAGGGTCCACCACCCTATGAGAGTTGCGACAAAAGAGTTGCAAATAGAACATTTTTCTTATATATTCTAGTCTAATAGTTTTGACTTTAGTCTTTGTGATGTTCTACCATGTTGAAATCCCCTTTTAAAGTCTAGAGTCAATTGTGGGAAGGTTTAAAATCATCCAATTCTAGAGGGACACTCTACCCTTAATATCATTGGCAGAATATAGAGTAGAGGGCCAAGGTGTGACTGTTTAGGAAAAATGTAGCCCACACACAATAGTGTGAGGGGTCTTTACCTTTAGTGAGTACATTCTTAGCTATACAAGGTGCCAACCCAAGAATCATTTCTCCACTCCCATTAGTGTGGGTGGTTTAGATGAAGAAGGCATCTTTCTAAACCACTTTCAAATTCAAGGTGAACATTACTTAGTTTGATTTCTTGAAGTAAAGTTACATTAGGATTCCACTTGTCTAGGTTTCTTTTGACATAATGCTTTCTTTTAGGGAGGGACATTGCCTAGAATTCCAAGATAGAAGAGTGCACTACACGAGGAATAAAACTCTAAAATTTTAGAGTTTAAAGATATATCCAAGTAGTAGTTGGAGAGAGCTACTAGTAATTCAGAGGATTCAAATATGTACACTCCAACAGGGGGAGAGTAGGAAATTTCCCAAGGGTTGGGATGGTGGGAGAGAGGTGAAATAGGGACCTTTAAGAGGGAATAGTCTGGTTTGAGAGAGTGACCACCAAATGGAGAAGGGTTGGGATAGGGGAGGAGAAATAATCAACTCTTTTTTATTTTTGATGATCCTCAAACCCTTAGCCATAATAACATCACAATAAGAGATTACCAAAGGAAAGGAAGATGAACCGGAGGAAGGATGGGGACAATATGTTTGAATAGGAAAATTCAATTTTTGAGAGTGAGGGGTTGGTGGATCACAAGAAGCATAGCTCAGGGAGTGAGGTTGAGGTGGAGTAGAGGGGGAGGGAAAGGAGGGTTTGGGTTTATGAATAGGTCAATATCAAATTAGGTGACCTTTATAATAATAGAAGTGGGCAATTGGTTTATTGAGGTAAACCAATGGTTGTTTCACTTAAAATTTTGTACTTACGAGCTTAATTATTTCAAGTAACAACTGCAATAGGCCTACTTCCATGTAAGCCTTATGTTAGACACTAAGGCTTATAATATTATGAAAACTATGTTTACACCATATCACCCTTCCTAGTTGAGAAACATTGACATTCAAGAATAGACATAAGGCTAGATTCATGAAGGGAAACTTAGCACACATGGGGTATATGGAACAAGAAGCACTTTTAGGATGAAATTTAAAATTTCATGCCTGTAGGTAGCATGTGTATCCATAGATTATACATGTTCCATACTACAAAATAGACAAAACATGTTTAGGGGAGAGGAATGTGTAGGAAATGTAGCTTTTGCCCGATCCTCTCATGGAATCTATTACCCAACCTCAACTCTATTAGCTAGATTTCTCCAATTTATAAAATTCTTGTTTAGAAAGTATACCATAGAAGAACAAGATAATACTACATAATCTATAATCTAAAATAACATTTATAACATTGCTTAGAAGCTAAAACTCAAGCAATTTACCTATTCCAACACATCCTTAATGAAAGAGTATGTTAATGATCTACCCTTGCTCCTTGTTGGAGATGCCAAAGCTGATTCCATGTTCATTTATAAGCAATTACTCTCCTTCTTATGCTCACTTAGTTCTAATGAATTGGTTGTGAATGAGATCTTAAGTCATACCAATAGGAATGGAGGCGGATGTCACATCAAAATTTGAGTTAGTGATCAAATCTGGTTGACGCATGTGGCATTAACTTCTTGACATGTTATGAGTAATAATCAAGGAAGTAAAGTCTAATATTTCACTGACCTCAGAGAAAGGGTGGTAGTGTGCCACCTATTTAATTGTCATTCCTTGGGGAAAGAGATAGGAGCCATGGGCACTAAACTACAACAAGCCCAGACCCTCATAAAGATGATACAAAAGAAATCCTAATTCTATTACAAACCCCAACTCATCATCTTTACTCCATTGTTATCTTTCTATAACATCAAAACTTGCTAATACATATTTAAAGAATGGTTATTAATACATCTATGACAAATCTGAAAAAGCTAGATTAAAAAGAGAAAAAATATATATGGTTGACATGAGAAGAACTATCCTTATAAAGGAATATATCTTTAGGATGTTAATTCAAATGTAGTTAAAAAAGATTAAGATGTTATCTCAAAGTAGAGTAATAAATCTCAAGTTTACAAGGTATTTGTTCAACCTAGATTCCTTCATGATTATGAGAGGGATCTTTATTACCTTAAAAAATAATTAACTAACTTTTTATTTCTATAATTTTTATAATAAATAAAGGTATTTATGGTTGTTTTAATTGAATATTCTTTGTTCATTTGTATTCTTATAATTAAAGTTATATTATTGTAATGATAAAATTTATATATTTATGTTATTTCTTATTTAATTTATTTGTATTTTTAAAATTAAAGTTATATCATTGTAGTGGTGAAATTTGTATATTTATATCATTTTTATTTAGTTTTGTATTTATATTGGTGGAGGTCTTCAAAATAATTATATATTGACAAGTGGCATACTTTTGTGTTAGGTTTGGCTCATGCCCCTATCCTTATCTATCCTTATTTCCTCCCACTTACACTTAGTCCCATACACGTGTTGTTCACCTCTTATTTATCACACCCCATTCACACTTACCTCAATACATTTCCTCATTGATTCAAGATTATTGCTTCTTTGCAAAGATTGATTTCTATACCACTTTCACACTCTTTTCACTAGTCATTGTGAGTTGACTTGGTAAATGTTTGTGGGATATTTTGTTATGTTTTGGTATTTAAAGACATCTAATAGGCAATTAATTTACATGCTAAAAAAAGAGAATCATTAGCAAGAGTTTAATTTTAAAGGGACAAAGAATCAAAATCTACATCATTTACATATAGGTCACTTGCACATTGTGTATGCTATCCTTGAATATTCACTCAAAATTGTGAAGTCAATTGATCTAAAGGCTTAACCTAGGAAAACTTGACCCTAACAATCCAATAGATTCCCTTAAGGTGTTTATAAACACTGCAATAAGTACAAGTGCATGGGAGATCAAAGATTGAAGCAAATAAGTTTCAAGATTTTGTGTTTTACCTATTTGGATTTGTAGGTCAAGGATTAGATTTGTGGCGATTGTGTAGAGTTTGAAATTGACCCTCAAAATTTTTTGCCCCTGATCATGAGATATTTATTAGACTAAGAGCAATAAATTTATATACCCTAGTTAGTGATTCTAACATAATGTTAACATAAAATCTTCATCATTATTCTTCAAACTAAATCCTTAATTCCTCATATTATATTATTATTATTTATTTATTAACTTATTTTAAATGAAATATGCCCAATGCTTTACAACCATGTTGTAAAGTTATGAAGAGTATTCTAGATTTGATATGGCCATCAAATTTAAAGTCCACATTAGACAAATAGAAATTATATATAAATGATAAGTTACTAAATTTTTTTAAAAAGAGTGACTAATATATTTCTAAGGATTAATAGTTTCAAACATAGGTATATTTGAAGGAGTAAATTTAAAAGATTATGTTATTAAAGGATTAGATTGTATAGAGACAAAGCATGTTGGATTAAATTGCAATACATTTTCATCAAATAAGAATAATATAAATTTATTATCAATTTTTTTAATTTTGATGTTTTTTATATCATAAAGGAATATTTATTATTATTTATAATAAATTGACAAAAAAATTAGTTTTTTAACCTCTTTTAATTTATTATTTATATTTAATATTAAACTCTTTTGCTTTAAATTATATTTATTAAATTTGTTTATTAATTTTTAAAAATTAAATGTGAGACATGTTTCATTTCTCTTAAATTAAGAAATAATTCTATGCAGAGGTTTTAGGATTTATAATTACACAGCCACACATTTCATGATATTTAGAAAAGATTGTTATAGGTAAATTATAATCTTATCCTAAAAATAAGAGCTTTTGTTTTTTAATTTTTAGATTTCCAATGATTGTTTAAAGATTTAAACAATCTACACATAGTGGTCCATGTGTTAGTTGTTTACATGAGGAATGGTTCCTCACTAAACAACTAATAGAGACCAAAACAACATGAATATTTACAATGAGCAAGTATGTGTAGGGTGGGGTTAGGAATTTCCTCTACCAACCTAGTAGAGATTTTTATCCATGTGGTGCCATTAGAAGGCACCCTAGAGATTTTAGATAAATTTTTGGATGGAATTTTTTTTTTTTTTATATTTATGATATTGGATGTAAGATTATTTTTTTTAAAATATTTATGATATTGAGATGTGGTTTTTAAAAGATCATGAGACAACAACGACTTCCTAAAAATTCAAAATTCTCTCCTTTTTTCCCCTTGCTCCTATAAAATTAATGGGATCATTGATTGTAAAAAACTTTTAAATTTTTTCAACAATGCCTACTCAAATTTTTTTTTAAAACCTGTCCATAAAACCTTAAAAAACCTTTGAATATGTTGTTGCTCCAAACTAAGAGGGATCTTGATTTTAAGAGAAATTTCATAGTTAAATGCGCTTGAGTAGAGTAGTATTGGGATAACATCACTTAGATGCAATATGCAATGAACTCTATAAACATCACTTAAATACAATAAGTGCTAAGTTCACCATTAATGCTCATGAAAAATAGGTTTGTTTTATGCAAATTGCTACTCATAAAATATAGATCAATAAATTTGATTCAAAATTTACACAAGTAAACCTCCTAACTTATGAAATAGTAAGAAAGTGTAATTCAAACCTTAGTTACATATGGTACAAATAGGGCAACTTCTCATTAAAATGTCTATAAAACATCTTAGGTAATTTTCATATTAAAGAAATCAAAATATATCAAAGATCTCCTGCAAATCTCTTATGTTAATGTACAGCATGACTTGCAGGGCCTAAATTTGACAGTCAACTCTACCTATCAAGCAAATTTTTAATGATAGTTATCTATTCAAAAGTGCCCTTAAAATACTATGACATATCTTAGTATAAAAAAATTATAATTTTATATATGCAAATTTTGACAGTTCCTCCAATTTCTCTCCTTTCATGTGATACAGTATTTGACAGCAAAAATGCCGAAATACGGCCATACAGCCATCAAATTTAAGGCTTGAGAGTGGGTGTGAAACACACCTTCTCACAAAAGCAATAGTTTTATTAGGTAGGGAAAAGGGAAAACAAGACGCTACTTTGTGCATGCTAATGGCCTTTCGAGGCTTACACGCGTGTCATGATCCTACCAATGGTTACGTGGCGGTGGCCTGCTACGCAAAATGAGTATACAACGTTGATGCGCCTTTTTTCAATTGGACAAGCGGAGGAACACGAGGAAGGTGGTTTTGTGTGTGGAGAAAGCAAAACATTGGGTTTCTTTGAAGGGAATGACATAATGGTGTATGAATGAAACTTGAAAAGGGCCCCACTGTCTCGGGTAAGGAAGAGCCAATCCAACCCAGTGAAAATTGGATCTACAAAATTTGGTATCAAGATTTACTTCGATTCTATGTTTGGTGTTTTGTTTTTATTTTTAATTATTAATTTTTACAGTGGGTTAGAATTGTGTCTCTTTCTATGTTGGGGAGGCAGTGCTTTCTATTAAAGTAATAATCCCAATCAATCGAGTCAAATACCCACCTTTTAGGCATCTCTCTGTGTTAGCTGATCATAGTATTAGGAATGCATGAAGCTGCCCTGCCCCCATTTAGAAACTTAAGGGAAGAAGGTAACTGACACCTTGTTCATTTGATTGCACAGAACACCATTGATTCCTCTGTGCTGCATAGGCTCATATGGAATAGTATATCCTGCAAGTAGAATCATTGAATCCATTTGTGGATCAATAACCCATCTTCATCCCAAGGTTGGTATCTGCTGCATGTATAGCTGCTGCTTTTGAATTACATTTTTGAATGCTTTCAAGCTGTGTTCTGTTTCATTATGCTTATTTCTTTTCTCCTGCTTTATATACAGATATGGGGGCATGGATGCGAATGTGAGGTAGAAGGTTGTTTTGCTAACCTTGGAGAACCATAATGGAAAGGTAATGTTTTGACTTGTGCTTGTCTGTTTCATTCTTTCTCTATGGTTTTGAAGATTTTATGACACTCATCCTTCATTTTGTTGAGGTGAATCACATCAAGATCATGCATTTTTCATATTTTGTGTTTTGGGTTCTATTCAGTTTTGTATAAAATGAAATGGGCCTGTAACCTATGATTATTTTAATCCAGATTGCCCAGCCACTAACATTTCTCTGTAGCTGTACCATTTTAACGATTGCTCTTACATTATTATTCTTGTTGATTGCTCAAAATCCAATGTTATTGACAGCATATGAATATAATTTGGGTTCAATGGATAGTTTGGGCTTTATTCTGGCTATACCCATATTGGGAAAACTCTTAAACTTTTGATTGATCACGCGTCAATACACAATGGTAATGACAGCATAAGTCTATTTTGAGTAAATGATATCATAGGTTCTATTCTTGAGGACCAATTTAATATCTGGTTATGATTTTAGTTTATTTCTTTGTTAGTAAAGCTTGCATGTTTCCAGTTATAAAATGATGAACTTAGACTAGGATACAAAGATTCACATATGATATGAAGCCCAGAACAAGTTCCCCAACTTTTCTTACAGGCTAAAGACTCAAGAGGGAAACTGCCCACCGGGATTCACTTTAGATCTTTTCTGATTATGTATCATGCAGGATTTCTCTGAGGCTCCTAGGGCACATGTCTATCATTTAATGTCATGCAATCAATCAAGTGTTTCTCTGAATGCATCGAACCTGTTTGCTTCAATTTTTTCTAACAACCAATCATGTGGCTGTTCTAGACAACTGAAATCAGAGCTGGGAATTCTTTCCTGTAAGCCATAACAATTGAAGTTGTACAAAAGATCAAAAACCAGGGTCGACATACAGTATACAAAAGAGGGAAAACTTTGGCTGATCTCAATAGAACAAAACCCAAAAATTGTAATATAATGATGTCCTTCTGATTCAGGGTCTCTTCTATCCAAGTTTCTTTATACAAGCCTTGCATGAAATCAGATCTATCATCATTTGATTTATTTTAACCTTTAGTTTAAAGCTTCTCTACCTCCATTCAGTTTTTGCCTATATGTGAAAAGTCCGAATTGAAAGTATAGTAAATGAAACATTGAATATTTCATTCGTGGTCTGATCTACACGGTGATAGAAAAATTGTTACATTCTAACCATGTTGATGCATGAAACATGCAAGGACGTCTGACATCTAGAAGTGTTGGGCTTTTACTAACCATTTAAGAGGCGTGTCCCATTTGGATGCTGATATATGCTTATTTCCCACTATATCTTGGCTTGTGTTATGCACATTGCACACCCATTCTAGTCTTGCATGGTCGAACATGCGACTGGTAATGACACATTGTTTTTCTGATATCTAGTGTATAGTTATAGGATGTTGATGTTAATTTTGCATAAGAAATTTGCATTGGAGTGATCACACTAATGAAATAAGTTCTGGCAATGTGGATTTAGGCTACTATGTCACTGGAATGGTACTCTCATTTTCCATGCCTTTTGTCAAGTCTATGTGCTAAGAAGTGATAAGTGAATTGTGGTTATGATTTACATACACATGGTTCTGTTTTGATAAGGCCTGTATGTTAGTCACATAAACAGTCATGTTATGAAATCCCTGAACTGATTATGACCTCATTAATGAGACATTAATATCCTAGCAAAAGATTGGTGGCCATTCACATGGTTTCCTATGGGGTACTATTGTTCCACATGGTGCAGTATAAACTATAAACAGTGTAGTCGTGTGTGTTAAAAACCTACTCTATGGGCATAATTTGTCATGGGTTATTACTTTATTTATTGGTTAATGTTTTCACTGGACTCAGTTGAACGGGTTTGAGTCATGCTGGCAGGGAAGGCCCTATAAGTCCGTCTTGCAGTGACTATTAGATGATGAAGGCGTGGCCTCATGTGTGAGGCAATTTTATGTTGAGCTGAACTTAATAATGTGGCTATGACCAAACAGCATATTGTTTGAGAAGAGATTCCATGTGAGAAATATCTTATATGGCCTTGTAACATGCTCCTAGAGCCACAGGTCTTACATGACAATGTTGAATGAATTATTATTATTGTTGGGCTCTTCTACTGCTCAGGTACATGCTAATCTTAATAACATTCTGCTTCTTGAGCTTCATGTTCTCAGTTGAGGAACAACCAATCTGTAAAAACTAAAAAAGTTATTGAAAACATTTTTACAAGGTAATATTTTTTTTGAGTAGACGATGAGAGGGATACAGGGATTTAGCTTCATGTTTCATAGATTGGTGGAGTAGGTCCAAGTCTTGATAAATTCAAGGTTAATTACATACATCACTTGCCAAAAAGGACCTGCCGCAGAGATGCATGGACTTATGAAACTGTTGTTAATTTCTTAGCACATTTGAACAAACAAAATGTTATCTTAAAACAGCAAGGCCAAAGAGATTTATTTGTGATTGTAGTAACAAGAAGTCAAAGTTTAGAGGCAAAGTGTAGAAATACTAACGTTGCGCTGTTAAGAGTATGCAGTTACTTTGCCCAATATGAAGAACATGGAAAGTGTAGCATCTCTCATACCAAAATCAAAAGCTGATCATACCTCTTGAAGGTAGAAAGATATTTAGCAGAATTCCATGATATAATTCTGTAACTGTAGTAAAGTGCTACTCTTGTGAATGGAGCCACTATTGAAGTAATTTTCTGCATGATTTTGAAAACTAAAATCACAAGGCAAAACATGGAGGATGATTACCAAATGGTGGAGCCTTGTGGCATTGATAAAAATTGCCTTCTGCATGTGTGCAATGGTAAGCTGACTATATTACGATGTTAAACTTTTTTTTTTCAGGATTTGACCTGAAAGTGAGCACAGGTAAATTGATTGTAGATTTTAAGAGCTGCAGGGGGAATTGTTTTTTTTTTTCTCGAGCAACATACTGTAAATTATAGTCCTGTGAACTTGATTTCAAGTGGAGGTAAAAATGATTTCTGAATTATTATGTTCCAAGACTGCCTATCAGGCTTCCTAGGACATATATTAAAGCAAGAGGCTAAATGAGTTAAATTCCAGTTGTTTCCATGGCACTAGCTAGTAGTTGTAAGTTCTATGCAAAGGCCATCAAGCACAAAGTACTTGGGTTTCAGGAAATTTTGAGTGTCCTTTGAAAAGCATAAGATGCGTTCTTCACAGAATTTTGTCCCATTGCCTATGAGTCCTTATTAGAGGCATGAGAATAAGGTCTTATGACTATAATCATAAGCATTGTCTGTAAGACTACACCTTGGTGTGTGTATGAGGTGAAAATGATGCATTGTCATTGGCTCTAAAACCTACCAAACATGTGGATGACTGATCAGAAAGTATGAGATAGATATTTTTAGATTGTAGAGATTACTTATGTACCGAGATTTATGGTAAAAAATATGAAAAACTCCTTTTTTGATGATAAGTGGTTGAAGATCTCAAATCATTTCATTTATCTCAGCTACGTGTATATATGTTTAAGGTAACACAAGAACAAGTCATAGCACTTATGAAACTTATAGGATAGGAAAAATGAGATCAACCATTAGTAAAGCTTGTCTGGAGTATAAGATATTGAAAAGAATTTTTCTTGAAGGTCACTTATTATAAGATTGTCAATATGGTCAGTCATAAGCTTTTTAGTATGGTTAGTTGTGTTGCAATTATAGTTGACCCGTTAGCTAGACATATTCATATACTTCCATGGTAAAAGTGGAGTAAAGGTATAAATCTATTTTGAAGAAATGCTTCTTTCATTACACCTGACGACTAGAGTATAACATCAGCTTCACAACTTGGTTATCAGGAAAGCATGCCCTGAAAAAGGGAAGGTAAAATAACATCTCAGCCTGCACTTGAAGAGGAAAGACGGAACATCCTCATGAAAACTAGCAAGCCTTGCTTTGACAAGAAATACATCATGCTTGAACAATCTCAACAACTCCATTTAATTGTGAAGGGAACTATCTTGTTGCAAAATTGCATAGTTAGAATGAGACAGATTTGTACTGGTATTGGAGACAGGGATGGCCACCGATAGGCCATATATGTTAAAAAAGGGAGATGAGTAGTCGGAGATGGCAAACATAAAAAATATTTAACTTGTATTATTTAAAATTAACTAAAAAAAATAATATGGCTATGCAATTTAAAACATATAAAATTCTTAAAAATTATAAAAAGCTTTCCAAAGTATAAATAGATGTCAACAAAAGAAACTATTAATTATAGTAATAGTTGGTAATCATTATCATGACAAATAGTTAAAGACTTAAAGTCTAAACTATAGTGACATGGAGATAGGAGACAACAATCGAGATAATAAGAATGATGTTCTATTAAAAACATGGTACAAGGATACTAAAAGATGGCTGAACATCCACACACACACACATATACATATGATATGTAAACTACTGCTAGTGTTACATAATAACCATATAGTTTATTAGCACAAACTACTATCACAGAGTACCCCTCTTTTCCGTTTCAGTTAATTAATAGAACTTCAGTGCATGTAGACATCTGAAGCCTTTTTATTGTTTCCTTTCTTACTAGTATTCTTTGGGCTTTGAGAACAAAATTTTCAGCTGTGGAAAAATGTGAAAATTTTCGTGTAGAACATAGAAAATAACAAGTCTAATAGTTAATTCTATAGTTCTTATAGCTCTTCTCAACCACATATCAGCACTTGAGGAAAAAACAATATTATTTATATGATATAGTTAAGAAACTCCTATTACATGTTTCCCAATTCTCAAGGTATATGCTTTGAGGAGACATGGAGAGATGCTAAGAATTTTCATGTGAAGTCTCGTAACATTTGGAGATGTCACCATAGATTTGAGACAAGGATGTGTTTTTAACATGAAAATTTGATTTACACCTTGGCCTCCTTGAGAAACCTATAAAAACCTTGGTTTCTTCAAGGTTCAAGGAGGGAGAACATGGTTTTGGTGATGACAAAAAAAATTTCCTAGATTTTTAGGGACAATGGGGGATGAGTGTTAAAAATTATATAAACACCAATATTTGAAGTAAAAGACTGCTGAAATTTATATCAAGTAATACTATGATGAGTATTCATAGGGTATATCATAGGATGTTAGGAATTTAGGATAAGTTTATATTCTATTATTTTATTTTTTATTTGCATCTTATGCAAAACATTATAAGGTATATTCCTAGTTGTTAGCCTAAGTTAGATAGATGTTTATTTGTTTTCATGTTGGTTTTTCACCCAACAAACATGAGATTTGAAATATTATAATTTTGGCATACTTAATCCCTGTATAAGTTTGTAATTTTTTCAATATGATTAATCAAGTTTATATTAAGATAATATCGAGTTTATTAATGGTCAATCTAGTTGTCTCCTATTAGATAGGTTTTGTTTAGCTGTTTGTCTGTCTTTTATTCTGCTTTCTTAGCTGTAGCTATTTACAACTGTCTGTCTAATTTTAGACTATGTATTTCCTTTATATTGAGCATTCGCTCAATCTTGTAAATATCTCATTATATAATACATTATTCAGTTTTATAAATCATGTGACATGGTATTAGCCCAGGAAAAGTTCTCCTGGGCTCTTCGTATTCTGTAAGGATTTGGAACTTGCATCTGTTTCCCGAACATCGTGCTTTTACTTGGTGGTCGCTAGGGTTTCATGACTTTTTGTGCTGAAAATCGCGATTCTGGGTTTCAGTGTGTTCATTTTCGTTGTTATCTTCATTCAAAAACGTGGGTTTGTTTTGCTTCTAATTGAAGTCGTGGTTTCTGGAAACTGGAAGCAAGAGGTTTTCCCATCGGCGCTTCCTATGTGTGCTGAGAGTTCATTATCGGCGGGTTTCTGGGTATCGCCTAAACTCTCGTTTTGCAAAATCACGATTTCTTCTAGAGGGTTTTTTCTCATGGTTGCAGGCTCCCGTACTGGTGTTTTTTCTCAGATCTGTAGGCGTTTTTTCATCATGATTTGTGATCGCGTTCTTTTCTTTTGCTCTCAGTCGCGGGTTTCCTCTTCACGTTTCTGAAGGTCGCGTCTCTCCATTTGAGCGTGGTTTTTACTGCCTTTTTGGATGCAGTTTCGTCTGAACGTTTAAGATATCTGCTTACGTTTTCTTTTTGGGCGTCAGCATTTCTGGAGGTATATTTTGGCGACAGATTCCTCATTTCTAGATCGCAAATTTTTATTTGGCGCCAGTGTCACCTGTGGCGGATTTCTCTTTGCGCTTGAAGGGTGCTTCAAAACACGTTCTGGTGGTCACGTTTTCTTGATTGTGCATTTATTTCGGTATTTTGAAATCTCTGTAATTGATGTCGTTTGGAGGTCATATGTTATTTATTTTCTGTATACCCTAGTCGCGAATCTCCATTTGTGGGCGTTTGGCATCTCTGTAATCGATGGGTTTAGTGGCGCTGCTTAAACCTAATCTTGATTCCTGTTTGTGTTGGGTTCGTGGGTTGCTGAGTACTTCCTATTTGGTTCGTGATTCTGTTTTTGTGGGCAGTTACTAGTGTCTCTGGTTGCAATTTTTGTGTTGGCAGCTATTAATTTTTGCTGAGATCATGTTTTTATTGTATCCGTCGGCAACTTGTGAGAAACATTTTAATCGCTGTTTAGGGCTTCAGGCAGGCGCACCCTATATTCTTTTGGTCGCATTTTTGTTTTGATGGGATGGGATTTTCTTTAGTCAGTATTTTTTGATCGTTGTCAGCTCCTGGTTGTGACTTTGCATCGATGGGTCTCTTGTCGCCATCTACAAGTCTTCGATTGGTAGTCATATTGGCAGTGTCTTCTTTTCTATCATGCAGAAATATTTTCCTCGCACTCTGTGTTTAGATGTTCTGAGTTCATGCTTTTCGTACTCTTGAGATTCGTGTTTTGAAATCCGTGTTCGGATTTATCTCGAGATCTGTGCCTCTGTATTTCAGCTTCATTTTTTGTTTCAGATTTATTCCGTGTTTTCGGAATCTGTGCTTCGTAACCCGCACAAGGGCTCTGTTCAAAATTTGCGCCGTCTATCTACTTCAGTATTCATGCCATCAGTTTGTAATCTGTCTTATTGTGACTTGAAAAACGTGAAACATGGCATCCTGGTTCAAAAGCAGTGAGAAGTTCAACGACAACAAATTTTTTAATCATCGGTGTTTCTCTGTAGGATCTCGTCAGAGTTTGGGTTCCTGTTCCATAGCCCTGTGAATGGGGTTTTGTTTTCTGCTTTCGGCGGCTTCCTTGTTCGGCAAATGTCTTTACCTTGTCACTGTTTCTGGAGTGTTTTCTACCTTTTCGCCGTGGTTCGCAGCGTTGAGGGCTTTCTTGATTTGCACTTATAGCGCTTAGCCCCTTCTTGTCATCAGCTGGATCTGCGGTCATCATTTGTGTTCTGCTTCTTCGGATTCCTCGGGATTTGTGTTTCGACACCCGTGCTCGGGTTCTGTTCGATGTTTATGCCTCCATTTGTCTCGGAAGGCGGTCTGTTTTGGGAAGGCATCTTGGTTTAGTTAGGAAATTGACCATTAAGGGGGGGTATTAAGATAATATCTAGTTTATTAATGGTCAATCTAGTTGTCTCCTATTAGATAGGTTTTGTTTAGCTGTTTCTCTGTCTTTTATTCTACTTTCTTAGCTGTAGCTTTTTATAGTTGTCTGTCTAATTTTAGACTCTGTATTTTCTTTATATTAAGCATTCGCTCAATCTTGCAAATATCTCATTACATAATACATTATTCAATTTTATAAATCATGTAATAGTTTATAGCTTTTTTTGCAGAGATTTTTCTGACACTTTTGTGTAAGCTTTTGATTGCTACTTTTCTTGGTTCCATATCAGTTGGTATTAGAGAAAGCTTTTGATCCATGGGTTAGAGTCTCTTTTCAATCCATTGGGTTAGGGTTTTTCAAGCTCTCTTCTACACTTTTTTGTTGGAGGCACTTTAGGCTAAATCCAACACTACCATTGCATCTAGAGCAACTGAGAAAATTGATTTCGCTTTTTGTTTAGTCCAAATCGGACACAGAGGCCAAGTTATGAAGTTTCACAATTTTATTGTGTTTTTGCAGGTTTTTAGGTTTTTGATAGGCACACATTTCAAGAAAGATAATGTTGTATGGTTGTAAAATAGCATGTTGCTGCATTGCTTTCTTGTTGTTACTTGTTAGGAATTTCCCTCCCATGTCAAATACCCACTAGTGTGCCACAAACTGTCGACATTGCTTGCTAAAAGTTGACATTGATAAATTTTGCTACTAGCATTAGTTGCTAAAAGTTGATATCAACAATTTTTTTGTGCCAACTATTCCAACAACTACGTCACCAACTAAATAGCAATTGAATATTCTTCACACTCCCACAGTATTCTTACAATTTTTTTGTGCCAACTATTCCAACAACTACGTCACCAACTAAATAGCAATTGAATATTCTTCACACTCCCACAATATTCTTCATTGACGAAATATTCTTCAAATTGCTAGTATATTCTACACCCTTGCTATCTTTCTACCTACCAACAAATGATGTCATTGCCATGTCAATGCCCACCTAGTAGTGCCATGCTAGCATGACATCAGTGCCACACAATCTGCCAGTATAACACCATCTATAACATCATCAATGTCATTGCCACATTAGCACACCACACCAATAGAGTCATTTGATATTGCTAACATCATGGTGCTGTCATTGGATGCTTGAGGAAATCCTTGCATGTGGGGTTTTGCATTACCCGTTCTCACTCATTTGAAGTCCAGACAAGATGATTTTTTTTTGAATCATCTATTTTTTTGATGTCAATGCAATGGTAATCTCTATTTTTGGTAACTATTTTTCATGTTCCTAATATTTTCAGTTTTCTCTATGACTTCATTACCTATTCTCATTTTTGGAACTTCTAGTGCATTTTACTTCCTCATACGGAATCCTTTTTTAATGTTGGTTTATTTAAAAGTACATATTCTTTTAGATAGAGTCTAGATATAAACTTAAAATCATATTATTCTATAAAAATGTGTTTTTTGCTCATTTCTATTGTTGGGAGGAGACAATTGTTTGCCACTATCTCCAACTTGTAATATGGTTGCTTATTTGGCTAAGAAAGTAGTTGAACTTGGTAGTATGGTATCTGCATTGATAGTTAAGGTCAATGACATTACTATCATGAGGATTACCACTCATGACGTCGCCCATCCTAAGATCACCTGTACTATAGCAAAGTGTAAGGTCAAAATCTATGTTGGCTCTTGCAACCTCAAGGTCCTTGACATGGAGACTTGGCTCAATTAAAGGCATGTCGATGATGAAGACAAGGTCTCATTTGCAAAGTTGAAGCTCTATGGCATTGCTAAGATCTTGGTTGCTAAACACCAAGATGCTTAGAACGCTCTCAACACAAGGGAACAACTTGTCACAGCCCTGAAGGACACTTTCTATCCTTCTAGTTATGAACATAATTTGAACATCAAATTGCTTCATTTGCGTCAGGGAGTTTATGTGTCTGTGCAAAATTACATCTAGCAATTCAATCGCCTGAGGATAATGCTCAGGGTTCTAGATGAGGCTTTTTCTCTCATTCTAGTTCAAGAGTGGACTATAAGAACACCTGTTTTGAGAGGTTGAAATATACTCGTATTGAAACACTTGATGCTACATTCAATCAAGCACAACTTGTAGAAGAGAAACTTCTTGCCCAGTCCATAGTGTCTCAACCTTCATTTTATTTAGGTAATTTGGAAAAATTTGATTTCTCAGTAGCAGCAGCCTTCTTCAAGAAGGAGAAAGCCTTTCTCTTCTCCATCTTCTTCTCATAGTACACACACACACATCTACGGAATCCCGTATCTTCCAATTTGGCACCTTTTCAAGATATTCACATCAAGGGTTGCTCTACAAGATGGATAAGCTGTGTGCACCTCGTGATCACTGCACTTCTCTTCTTGAGGGGCTGCATTTTACTCTTTGTGGTGGTCATTTCGGCAAGTAGAAACCACTTTATTTTTTTGCAGCATTTCTTCTATTGGTTTCACATGCAGTGTGATGTTCCACACTTCTTGAGACATGGCGCAGTTTGTTGCCACTCCAAACTAGCAAATAAAATGTTGGGCTCAAGTGTTACTTTGCCCATTCTTACCCATCCTTGGGAAAGCGTTTTAATGGACTTGGTTAGTGTCTTTCTGATGATTGTTTGTTGCCATGATTGTGTTTTTGTGGTTGTTGATCATTTTGGCAAAATGGCTAAGTTCATTCCTTGTGGCAAGACTTGTTCTACGAGTGAGTTAGCCCAGTTTTTCTTTGATCTTGTTTGGAGATATATTGGTCTGCCTACCAACATCATTTCCGACCATGAATCATGTTTTGTGGGCCATTTCTAGCATTCCTTGTGGAAAATTTTGGGATTTTCCTTTAGGTTTTCCACTTCCCTTTACGCATAGTTAGTGGTTAGATTGAAGGTGTCAATCACACTCTTGTGCAAAGACTAGATTTACTACCATATTTCATACCTTATTGCCAAACAAGGTTAGCTTCCACATTAGGCCTAATGGATTTCTCACCGTCAAATGTCTTAGCTTTTTCCTTTTCTTTTGAGAGCATTGGGGTCCAATGCTTCTATTCTTGGGAGGAGTGATGAGGATTCATAGGATATAGCATAGGATATAGGATATTTTATTTCCCTTGTTGGGGTTGGTGAATTGTGGTCTTGGGGACCACTCCCATTGTATTAAAGTATTAAGAAAATTACATAGGTGCTACTCCTTATGAGGAGGGCAGAAGATTATAAAAACCCTTCATGAGGGTTAAGACAAAATTTTACTATTATTAGAGGTGGCTAGTTTGAACAAAATGCCCATTCTTAACTATAAAACTAAACTAGAAACCAACACTATTTCATGATAGTCGTCTTTAGTATTCACCACCCCCTGCATTTCTTGCTTTATCCTCCCCCTCTTCTTCTAGTATTGCAAAAGTCTAGTTGATCACAATGGTGGGAGTGATGCTAGTAGTACACTTAAGAAAATTAATGCCTGGGCCCACCTTGTGTCTTTGATCTACGTCAAGAGTCCACATGACAAAATGATGAAAGGGGTCTAGGGACCCATAACCACTCGGACATTAATCTATAGAGCCTTGACCTTCTGGGGTTAAGCCCATTCTTGGTATTGCCTCCTCTAAGACAATCTCCAGACCTTGGCACTAGTGACTATGAATCAAAGTTGTTTCCATTGCCCTAACCATGTCCTTAGTCTCAACCACGTCCAATAGCACCCCAACAAGCATTGATGCCACGTCTATATTTACTTTGTACCAATCATCTAAAATCAAAAACTCATCACCCAACACTAATTTGAGCACATCTAGCATGATCTCTACTCTTGTTTTGAAGATTTTCTTCATACGTAGATTTGTGATGTTTCCGAACAAGGCAATTTGCTTTTTCTTTGAAATCAACTAAATGTGGCATCCATGATCGAAAAATGGGAGCTATCGTTTGCACCTAATCAGGAGGGAAGAGACTACTTCCTTTGTTTGGTACGGTTGTAATTAATAACTCTCCCCATCTCTTAAATGATTTCCTTGTCCCTTCCAAGTACTGATGATCCCTGTTAAATCTCCACCATAGATCCTTTGTATGTTGGTTGTCTCCAAAGGTTGTCATTTATTATTAAGCATGTCTAGTCAATCTGTGTGGAAACATGGCCCTTTATGCATTAGGGATAAATTGCAATCCCAATCGTGCGATTCTCAGGTGTGATTATAGATTGAACATGGTATCAAAGGAATCCAACACCCCTGTCTCGTTATGAATTATACACTCTTTGTTCTTATCAATGGCTTAGTTTGCTAAAAAAATTGCCTCTTTGTTAATCTATCTGCATATGTGTTGTATAACAAAAGTTGCCACTAAATCCAATTTTGGTCACGCTTTTTGCAAAATGTTGTTTATTTCTAGCTTGAGGATCCTTGCTTTCATATTGTGTTGCTTATCACCATTGAGTCACCCTCAACCTGCACATGACAAACACCAAATTTTTTACATACTTGAAGGCCTAGGAGGAACGCTTGTGCCTTTGCTTTGTTGTTGGTAGTGGTACCATCTTTTAGTTTCTTTGAGGATGCACCTATAAGTTTCCCCTTTTCATCCTAGACTAAGCATCATGTGCTTGATTTTCCTGAGTTGCCTCTTGTAGCTCCATCAAAATTCATCTTCATCCAGCCCATAGGTGGTGGGGTGAGCAGGGTCCATCTGATTCCAACTCGTGGATTAGGAGTAGCCTTAACTCTATTGTCCCCATGAATGGGAGCATATAGCATAGGATGTTAGGAACTTAAGACAAGTTTATATTCTATTATTCTATTATTTTATTATCTTTTATTTTCATCCTATGTAAAAAGTAAAAAGGTATATTCCTAGTTGTTAGATTGTAAGCCTAAGTTAACTAGTTTATTTGTTTTCATTTTGTTTATCACATCCAACAAACATGAGATTTGGAATATTGTAATTTGACATAGTTTAGACCCATATAAGCTTGTAATTTTTTCAATATGATTAATCAACTTTGTAGCTTCTTTCTGTAGAGATTTTCCTGTCATACATCTTTGTGTGTACACCTCTGACTGTTAACTTTTCTTGGTTCCCTATCATACTAATAACTTGATCTTGATTTCATGAACGGACATTGAGATTCTATGATTGTTGATTAATGATTAAAATGCATAAACTGAAACTCATACACATTGAAAAATTAGAGTCCATTGATCAATCTGATACTGTGGTGATATTCATATCATATCAGTTTTGTTGCCCGTTGATTTAATGGTATGAGCTAAATTATGAACCTGCTATAACTGCTGTAAACCTCAAGAAATCTGCAACATAAAATTGAATATAGATCTGAATTCTAAAGTGCCAGTATAATGTGAAACTGAAACTGCTAAAAATCTAAAATCCAATCTGTGGTAAAACTGTAAAACCTTAGTGCAGTACCCTAGATCTGGAAACATTAGATGAGAACCAAAGAAACAGATTCTGGAAATACTGAATGCTCACAAAATTTGTAGGTTTAGGGTTCTTTTAGACCAAGACCCCTCTTTTATGTTTTTTCAAACTGTTTTTAATTTTTTTGGGACCTTTTTAGTGCAGGCATGGCAGGGTGTCCCTTGATGTCCCAAAGAACAAGGGGCATCCCCATTTGACAGGGGTGTTCCAAGGACACGCCATTGCAACAAGAAAAAAATTATGGATTTGGGGGGATGTTTTGTCCCCATCCTTGGGACATCACCCAGATCCCTGAGGGTTGTCCCCATGGAACAATGGTAAAAATGAACCAAATTTTATGCCAAATTACTTAAGAATTTTTCCCTGATCATCCAAGTGTTCCCTAAGAAAGAGGAACCAAATAGAAGACTGATTTTAGAATGGAACCACCTCCAGAAGATAGCAAATTGATTCTCTTCTGACACACCACATAAAGAATCAATGATACTAAGCTTATGAATTCTTGATTTTTTTTGTCAATAGAACAAGCCATCCTAAGACATGTTTAAACTCCAGTGGAATCTGATGACTTCCAACTGGATTGGCAACATCTTATCCAACATGCTTTGGTATCTTGGAGCCCCCAGTGCTTGTTCAGTTGTGAGGTAATATCAGAGGTGTGTCTAACTCAATCATACAAATGCATGGTCACACAATAGAGGAGGGCCTTACCATTACTCCACTTCCAATATCTGCAACAAGTGTGTTATCCTTGAAGCTGTAACTTGGATAAACAACATTTTGGTATCAAATTACTTATCATCTGATAAGTTGATCTGTCCATGCAACTGAACTTTTGGTCTTGATTGGTATCACCCCGTATCTCATCGACTCAATTCGTAATTCCAAAATTCTCCTCAAGAGAAAGTCCTTTCCTAACCTATAGTCAACAAAGAAAGCATGCAAGGGCAAGCTAACCATGCAGAGAGTGGAAAATCCATATTCCTCAATGATAGATCCTACGGATCATGTGGTCCCTCATAATGGCAACAAAGACAATCAGCAATGGACTGCCAAGCTTCCTAGATTGCTTAAGTGAAGGCAGCTCTGAAATAGCAAATGATTTCACATTACAAATTATATAACAGAGCTAGAAAGGACTCCAAATCCCCTCTGTATGAAGAGCTGATTGAATTTTGTGCTTAACTAAAAATTTCCAAAGAGTATCACTGCCCGCTCTCCTCTTACAATCCACCTTGCAAGAGTAACTCCTTGATCCCTTATACAAAGGAGACTAAAAACACCTTGATCTCCTGGAAGATTACAAGTATTATAAGCCACTAGAGAAATTCCTTTCCCTCCTCGTTTCCCCCAAAGAAAGCTTTTGACTACCTCAATCTTCTTCTAGGCTACTTTAAAAGGGAAAACTTAAAAGACACAAGGAATTAGTAAATGCATCCTGTTGCTAGCATTCTATCTATATCATGATTTTCCCACACGATGAAAGGTTGGAGTTTCTCTAGGTAAGCAATTGTTTATCAGACTTAAGACGTTGATCTAAAATAGATACCGAGTATCAAAGTGAATACCCAAATACCAGATGATTTGTCTCAGTATTTTTTTAGCTAGTTTGGAGGTACATCTTGGCCAGTGAGAACTAACATTTTCTCCTCACTGTCTTTCTTTCGAGAACTTCCTGGATTTCTACCAAAACATTCTTGCAGATGATTTCAGGTGCAATCATACTTGACATGTTTTATTATAAATAAGGTGTTCATTGGAAATTTCAAAGCAAGCTCACAATTTTGTTGTCAAAGAAACTCCTGCAGAGATTTTACATAATTTGTTGTTTTCTTTGTCATGCAGGCATTTCTCTTTTTCTGTAGATGTACATACGATGTGTAATGTGGCAAAATTTGAAATTTATAAGATTACATATGCATCTTCTATGTCCTTGTTTGACACAAGAATTCAGTAGAGAAAATAAAGGTTCTGAAGCAATAGGGCTTTGGTTTTCTGGGTGGCGGACGTGATGTCTATCTTAAAGCCTCTAGATCCATCAGAGAGTTCAAGTGATGAAAGTAACATATCTCTTGGAAGAAACTTCCGAAATGGACCACCCGAGATGATGAGTGCCTGGAATAAGATGAGAGTACAGTATAGACCTGAACTTGGGGGCATTACCCTAAATTCTCATGCTTATCTTGATTCTTCTCCAACAGGGATGCAAACCAGGGTAATGCAGCTGCTTTCCCAGAGTTCATTATCTGATATTGAGAGGCAAGCTATCTTCAGTGCAGTGAAGCTACAAAATCAGTACTCACCTGTATCACCACTCGCTTTCTTGGATTCTGTGGGAATATCTGACTCTCCTTACTCTAATGGGGCATATTATCAACAGACACAAAATCATGCTTTAGTTAATTCCCAAGGCACTTTGTATAGCCCTGCTACATTGGCTGAAATTTTGGTTTCCAATGGAGGTCGATATCCTGGCATGCCAATTTTACAGAATGTTGCTTCCATTGAGAAATCTATATCTACTGACAATCTTACAGACAGAAACATGCCATTCTACTCAAGTTATCAGTCATCCAGTGACCAAAGTGTAGCTCAACAGGGCAGTGTCATAATCAATGAAAACTCAGAATGCATCAGGCAAAAGCTGCAAGAGTTGGAGAGAGAACTTTTCAGTGATTATGAAGAGGCAAGTGTTGTAAGTCTCTCACAGAGCACAAATTTTGACAGGGAATGGGCTGATACATTAGAAAACCTTTTGTTTGAGGACTCTCCAGTGCATTCCCCAACAGAAAGCACAAACCTAAGGGTTTATTCTGATAGCACCCTGGATTATCCCACAGTACCAGCCATCCCACCTCAAGCAGGGAATGAAGAACACTCTTTTTACTACCAAACAAGTTCATCAAATCAAGAAACATGTACATCAACTATTCAACATGAAGTGGATCTTGATGAAGGAATCTCTTGTAAGGAGCTTTTAATTCGTTGTGCTTCTGCAATATCTGAAGGTAAACTAGATTTAGCATCCAATATAATCACAAAACTAAGAGAAATGGTATCTATTGAAGGAGACCCAAAACAAAGAATTGCAGCCTACATGGTTGAGGGTCTTGTTGCACGTATAGCATCTACAGGACAAGGGTTATACCACGCTTTGAATTGTAAAGAACCACCAGATACTGACAGTTTATCTGCAATGCAGATATTATTTGAAGTTTGCCCATGTTTCAAATTTGGGTTCATGGCAGCCAATGGTGCAATTTCTGAAGTCTTCAGGGATGAGCAGAAAGTGCACATTTTAGATTTTGATATTGGGCAGGGCAGTCAATACATGAATCTCATAGAGACTTTTGCAACAAGGCCGGGTGGACCTCCACATGTGCGCATAACAGGGGTAGATGATCCTGAGACTGTTAAACGCCCTGTTGGGGGATTGAATGTTATAGGAAAGCGTCTTGAACAATTTGCATTGTCATATGGAGTTCCTCTTCAATTTATTGCCATTGCAGAGAAAATTGGAGATGTTGAACCACGGAGGCTTGACATCAGGCCAGAAGAAGCTCTAGCAGTCAACTTTGCATTCCAACTGCATCACATGCCAGATGAAAGTGTATCTACAAAGAATCCTCGTGATCGACTTCTAAGGATGGTAAAGTCCCTCAATCCTAAAGTGGTCACAGTAGTAGAACAAGAGTTGAATACTAATACTGCACCTTTCTTACCACGTTTTGTGGAAGCTTTAAACTATTACTCAGCAGTCTTTGAATCTTTGGAGCCTACACTTCCAAGGAAAAGCAGAGACCGGATGAATGTTGAAAAGCAATGCCTTGCCCGAGACATTGTTAACGTAGTTGCTTGTGAAGGAGCAGATAGGATTGAGAGGTATGAATTAGCTGGAAAATGGAGGGCCAGACTGACTATGGCAGGTTTTACTGTGTATCCACTCAGCGCTTCTGTGAACAGCACAATCAGGTCACAACTCCAATCATACTGCAATAGCTACAAGCTTAAGGAAGAGGGAGGAGCTCTATATTTTGGATGGTTAGACAGAATTCTCATTGCAGCATCTGCTTGGCATTGAGAAACTAATTACCTACTATTGTTCTTGTACAAAAGATTCTTATTATGATTTATAGACGACATTGCAGAGGCTGCATTTGACTTTGGCACTGACCTTGGCAACTTATGTCAGAGAAGAGTGCACAACACTTAATGTAACAATTTTTTGATGGGAGCGTTGAACCTAGCATCAAGAAAACATTGCTTTTGCTCTGTGCAATCAGAGGAAGTAGTAGAGAAGGCATTTATATTTTGTTTTCTTTGTTCATGATGCAGATGCTTGTGGAAGTTAGGGATAGAGATACAAGTTTCTAACCAGTCAAAGTACAATTTAATCAGGGAAATCAATGTTTGGCTTTGTCAAAAATATTGAATTTTATGAACTTTATCGTCTGTCACATATGTACTTGCATTGGGATCTTCTTCTAAATGGCTTAAAATAATAGAGTTGCATATTTCAAAAGCTTATATCTTCTCTGTTTGTAAAGACAACTATAGAATGTCATTATCAATTTTGAGAACAAAAGTTATGAAGTATGGAATGATTAATTTAATAAACTATATTCTAAGCCTTGGCTCACAAAAATGTTTATATGAAGGATGCTTTCAAAATATCTCCTTATGCTTCCTATCAAGAGAGCACAAGGCCAAATGGTTGCATTGTCCAATTGTACCAGGTTATGCATCTGCACAGCTCCGTCCAAGATGAATAAGAAAGTTTGGATCTCAAAAGGGCTCCTTTTTGAATGGTTGCAATTAGGGATCCAATTTACACGACTGACTTAAATTTCATATAAAGACCTTTCCACATGTTATTTTGAAGTGAAATTTAAATATTTGTATTGCACTTCGTATAAAAAGATTATTAAGTGATCACACCTCAGTCTATAAACAAATTATTGGCACCTTGGTTATTCTTTGGAAAGCAAAGGGCTGCTTTGGCAGAACTAGTGTTTGTGGAATTGGTTCCCATTAATCAAATAAAAAATAATAAATGAAATATTCAAAAGAAAAGTTAATGGTCATTTTTGAGACTTGAAAACTCACAATAAATAAAATGACAAATTCATGTAAGTGGCGTTATTGCACTGTATCAAATTAGGTGTTGATTTATCAGGATTCAACTGCTTAGTTCTGGGTTAATCAAAGATAGGTGTTAGGGACCTCCTTGTAAAAAACGAGTATCATGTAAATTTTCAAGGAGACTTATACTTACATTCTTATTGAACTTCATGAATTTTTACAAATACTATGGAATAATATTCAGGGGGATTTATCCTTGCCGTTGTATTGGATCCTGAGAAGTACCATTAGCAGTCATAATATTCAGGGGAAATTATTGGTTTTCTCAGGGGTATTGAATTTTAAGTTTCTATTACAGTTCCATTTAGAGGTTCTAGCAAACTGTCTATAGCAAAATCAATAGAATCCAGAAAAATATATCTCCTCAACTTGCATTCGAATATCAATACTCCCATGATACATAAATTGAAAAATCTATAATAGATAAAAGAGCAGGTGCCAATCATAAATAGTGATGGGAAAGATACCACTTGTAAAAAAAACCCCTATGTAATAGCAGAAGAATCATGAAAACCTGAAAGTGGTAAAATGAACAACTGAATGATTCCAAGTAAATTTATCTGTCTCTGACGAATATGTTTGGTAACCTTGTCAGAAATGGGAATGCTGGATCATACTATTAATTTATTTCACACATTAATATTTATTGCCTCAATCTTTTTGTAAATGGATAATTTTTCCTATGCTACTAGTTATTTTCTTCTGACCTGTTTCAAGACCATCAGGTTGCAAGCTAATGTGACTCTTTTCCGACTCACAATGAGCCAGGCCTTAAATCTTTTACCTAATTATTTTGGAGGCCTTAAATTTCAATATTTAGAAACACAGGGCGGTTTGTTTGGTTCACAAGGCATATCTAAACATGGATTTGTGATATCATTTATGATTTGTGAATACCAACTAATTAGTACCTTTTCATCTGGAGAGAGCAAGTAATATCTCAAATATAGTGTTCTTCTGATGTTTGTGCATGTGCAAATTAATTTGAAAAGCATCTAATTCCATAAATTCAATGATGTTAAGACTGCCCTTCTTTCGAGAACTTCCTGGATTTCTACCAAAACATTCTTGCAGATGATTTCAGGTTCAATCATACTTGACATGTTTTTAAATAAGGTGTTAAGTGGAAATTTCAAAACAAGCACATGGAATTGTTGCTAACTATCTGTCGGGGTAAATGTGCTCTCGGCATAACCTAATAGATTAGGTGGTAGAATATCTCTATATAGGGCGGATGCATCCAGTGAGTGCATATATGCCCAGATTTCCTCTGCATAATGCATGAATGTACCATCCGTATATCGTCAAAGCAACTCTTGCAAAATACCACATAATTTGTTGTTTTCTTTATGATGCAAGCATTTCTCTCATTCTGTAGATGTACATACAATGTGTCATGTGGCAAAATTTGAACTTCATAAGCTGCGATATGCATTTTTTTATGTCTTAGTTGTGACACGAGAATACAATAGAGAATAGAAAGGTTTTGAAGCAATATTGCTTTGATCTTCTGGGTGATGGATGTGATGTCTAGAAGCAATATTGCTTTGATCTTCTGGGTGATGGATGTGATGTCTAGAAGCAATATTGCTCTGATCTTCTGGGTGATGGATGTGATGTCTATCTTAAAACATCTAGATCCATCAGAGAGTTCAAGTGATGGAAGTAACATTTCTCTTGGAATTAACTTCCGAAATGGACCTCCTAAGATCATAACTGCCTGGAATTGAGAGGAGAGTACGGTATAGGCCTGAACTTGGGGGCATTACCTTAAATTCTCATGCCTATCTCGATTCTTCTCCAATAGGTATGCAAACCAGGGTAATGCAGCTGCTTTCCTAAAGTGCATTATCTGATAACAAGAGGGAAGCTATCTTCAGTGCAGTAAAGCTACCAAATCAGTACTCACCTGTATTGTCACTCACTTTCTTGGATTCTGTGGGATTATCTGATTCCTCATATCATTCTGCTTATACTAGTGGGGCATATTACAAATAGACTCAAAATCATCATGCTTTAGTTAATATCCAAGGCACTTTTTATAGCCTTGTTGGGCATATTACAAACATACATAAAATCATGCTTTAGTTAATAGTAATACCCAAGGCACTTTGTATGCCTGACACTTTGTATAGCCTTGTCAGGCATATTACAAACATACATAAAATCATGCTTTAGTTAATACCCGAGGCACTTTGTATAGCCCTGCTACACGAGCTGAAATTTTGGTTTTCAATGGAGGTTGATATCCTGGTATGCCAATTTTACAGAATGTTGCTTCCCTTGAGAAATCTATATCTACTGACAATCTTATAGGGAAAAACTTGCCATTGTACCTAATTTATAGTCATACAGTAACCAAAGTGTAGCTCTATAGGGCAGTGACTTAATCAACAAAAACCCAGAATGCATCAAGCAAAAGCTGCAAGAGTTGGAGAGAGAACTTTATGGTGATTATGAAGAGACAAGTGTTTAAGCCACTCACAGAGCACAAGTCTTGACAGGGAATGGGCTGATACAATAGAGAACCTTTTGTGTTAGGACTCTCTACTGCATTCCCCAACAGAAAGCACAAACCTATGGGTTTATTCTGATAGCACCCTAGATTATCCTACAGTACCAACCATTTCACCTCAGGGAATGAAGAACACCCATCTTTTGTTTTTCAAACAAGTTTTTCACATCAAGAAACATGCACATCAACTATTCAACACGAAGTGGATCTTGATAAAGGAATCTCTTGTAAGCAGCTTCTAATTTGTTGTGCATCTACAATATCTTAAGGTAAACTAGATTTAGCATCCAATATAATCGCAAAACTAAGAGAAATGGTTTCTACCTAAGGAGACCCAACACAAATTATTGCAGCCTACATGGTTGAGGGTCTTGTTGCACGTATAGTATCTTCAGGACAAGGTTTGTACCATGCTTTGAAATGCCAAGAACCACCAGATATCAACAATTTATCTGCAATGCAGATATTATTTGAAGTTTGCCCGTTTTTCAAATTTGGGTTCATGGCTGCCAATGGTGCAACCTCTGAAGCCTCTGGGAAGTGCACATATTAGAATTTGATAGGGGACAGGGCAGTCAATACATGGATCTCATACAGACTCTTGCAACAAGGTTGGGTAAACCTTCACATGTGCTCATAACCAGGGTAGATGATCCCAAGAATGTCAAACTTCTTGTTGGGGGGTTGAATGTTATAGGAATGTGCCTTGAATAACTTGTATTATCATATGGAGTTCCTTTTCAATTTATTGCCATTGCAGAGAAAACTGGAGATGTTAAACCATGGAGGCTTGACACCGCACCATAAGAAGTGCTAGCATTCAACTTTGCATTCCAACTGCATTGCATGCCCAATAAAAGTGTATCTACAAAGAATCTGCATGATCGACTTCTAAGGATGGTAAAGTTTCTCAATACTTGAGTGGTCTACTAGAGGTGAATACTAATACAGCACCTTTCTTACCCCAGTTTATGGAAGCTTCAAACTATTAGTCTTCGAATCTTTGGATGCTACACTTCCCAAGGGAAAGCCGAGACCAGATGACTGTTGAAAAGCAATGCCTTGCCTGAGACATTGTTAACATGGTTGCTTGTGAAGGAGTAGACAGGATTGAGAAGTATGAATTGGCTGGAAAATGGAGGGCCAAACTGACCATGGCAAGTTTTACTGTGTATGCACTCAGCGCTTCTATGAACAACACAATCAGGTTACAACTCCAATCATAATGCAAGAGCTACAAGCTTAAGGAAGGAGAAGCTCTATATTTTGGATGGTTACCGTTAGACAGAATTCTCATTGCAACATGTGCTTGACATTGAGAAACAAATAACATATTATTGTTCTTGTACAAAAAAGTCTAATTATGATTTATAGACGAAATTGCAGAGGCTGCATTTGACTTTGGCATTGACCTTGGCAATATATGTCAGAGGAGAGTGCACAACTCTTAATGTATATATATATATGGAAGCGTTGAACCTAGCATCAAGAAAACATTGCTTTTGCTCTGTGCAATCAAGGAAAGTAGTAGAGAAGACATTTATATTTTGTTTTCTTTGTTCATGATGCAGATGCTTGTGAAACTTAGTAATAGAGATACAAGTTTCTAACCAGTCAAAGTACCATTAATCAGGGAAATCAATGTTTGGCTTTGTCAAAAATATTGAATTTTATAAACATTATCTTCTTTGTCACATTTGTGCTCACATTGAGAGGTTCTTCTAAATGGCTTAAAATAATAGAATTGCATATTTTAAAAACTTATTTGTAAAGATAATTATAGAATGTCATTATCAAATTTTGAGAACTCCGATAAGGGCGTAGTGCTGTCGTCAAGTCACAAGGTTGTTGTGGCAGCCACCAAGGTTCAAACCCCCGCTGGGCTAAAGAGCTCGCAGGCCTTGCGCCTTTGCTGGGCCAATGAGCTCATGGGTTTGAACAAGGTGATAATGCCTTGGGGACTGATACCCCCAGTAGTAGTCTCAACGACAAAGCCATGGGAAGAGGGTAAACCTAAAAAAAAAAAAAATCAATTTTGAGAACAAATGTTAAAAATAATATGGAATGATTAATTTAATAAACTATATTCTAGGCCTTAGCTCACAAAAATGTTTATATGAAGGATGCTTTCAAAATATCTCACTTTCTTCCTATCAAAGAAGCACAAGGCCAAAGGGTTGTATTGTCCAATTGCATCAGGATCTCAAAATATCTCACTTTCTTCCTATCTACACAGCTCCTTCCAAGATGAACTAGTAGAACTAGTAAACTTGGATCTCAAAAGGGCTCTTATATGAACAGTTGCATTCAGGAATCCAATTTACATGGCCTACTTAAATTTCATATAAAGAGTTCCCCCCAAGGTATTTTTAAGTGATTTTTTTTCCCTAATTTATATACAAAATTTATAAACAAATTATTGGCACCATAGTTATACTTTGGAAAGCAAAGGGCTAATTTGACAGAACTAGTATTTGTTAAATTGTTGAGACATAAAAACGTCCCATAAATAAAATGATAAATTCATATTCGGTCGAAGTTTTTAGTTAATCAGAGATAAATGTCAGGTACCTACTGGTAACAGACAAGTACGGTATAATAATTTTCATGGAGATTTATAATTCCAGTCTTATTAAACTTCATGAATTTTCGCACGCACCATGCAGTAATTTTTAGGGAGATTTATCCTATCCTTGCCTTTGTATTGAATACTGACAAGTACCATTATTTAAAGGCACAAACTTGACTTCATTAGTAGTCATAATTTTCAGGGGAAATTATTGGTTTTCGAAGGGGTACTGAATTTTAAGTTTATAAGGGGGAGGGGCCAGTAGCCGCCCATCCTAAGCGCACTTATACATTTCCCTGTAGGATGCGTTATGTGCACATGGGTCGAAAATGGTCATTTCAACATGTCGCCCCATACATCCGCACCGATGTACCGTTAACCGCTCGCTATCACATTTGTACACTTGTCTTAATTTCATTGGTTAATTTACAAATGTATTGGTACATTTGTGAACATGTACAAATGTTGTGAACATGTTAATTTATTTGGTTGGTATTTTACATGTATTAGTTCTTTTTAAAAATTTAATTGGGGTCAAGTGATTTAAAACTGTAAAAAGCAAAATCAATAGAATACAGAAAAATCTATTTCCTGAACTTGCATCTGAATATGCCCATGTTACATAAATTGAAAAATTTGTAAAATATGGAGCAGCAGGTGCCAATCATAACTAGTGACAGAAAAGATACCATGTGTAAAAATTCCCCAACTTAATAGCAGAAGAATCGCCAGCAGACTCATAAACAAGAACATCAGGCGAAGAGAAAGAAGCCCACTAACGAGTAGGATTGTCCTCGTTAAGATTGCAAGTGGCTTCTAAAAAAAACCAAACTCGGGCACGGATAAATAAATCTCTTTTATTTAGTGCAGATACCACAAATCAGATAGGTCACCCTGTCAAAATCTTGCTAATGTTACGTGTTTATTGTGTTGAGGTTGATATCATATTTGCGAGTCATTTTTATGTTTAATAAACTTCTTAATGTTGATCGGTTCTCCAAATCTTGACTTTGTCGTCGTTGTCATCTTGATTTGGGAGCACGAGCCTTAGGCTGAACTTCTTCAGCTAAGAGTCAAGGACTAAGGGGTATCCAAAATTCCCCAACTTAATAGCAGAAGAATCGCCAGCAGACTCATAAACAAGAACATCAGGCGAAGAGAAAGAAGCCCACTAACGAGTAGGATTGTCCTCGTTAAGATTGCAAGTGGCTTCTAAAAAAAACCAAACTCGGGCACAGATAAATAAATCTCTTTTATTTAGTGCAGATACCACAAATCAGATAGGTCACCCCGTCAAAATCTTGCTAATGTTACGTGTTTATTGTGTTGAGGTTGATGTCATATTTGCGAGTCATTTTTATGTTTAATAAACTTCTTAATGTTGATCGGTTCTCCAAATCTTGACTTTGTCGTCGTTGTCATCTTGATTTGGGAGCACGAGCCTTAGGCTGAACTTCTTCAGCTAAGAGTCAAGGACTAAGGGGTATCCATTCCACCAAATTCGCCCAGGGCATGATCCCGACCTCATCCCTTATGGTGTCGGGGGCCTTGCACTTAGCAAGACTTGATCCTTGGTGGGCTCATTCAGAACCTTTCAACTTCACCAGTAGACTAAGGGCCCTTTGACACTTTGTCTCATTTTAGGTATTTTGCCCAATTGATATTTTGTTTGGTTGTGTATGATTGTTGTTTTGGTTTAATTATCTGTACTTCATAAGGGTGAATTTTGTATGGGATTTACAACTTGGGTTCTTGGGGGAAATTAGTCCTTACCTAATGTGTTTATATTAATGGGATTTACAACTTGGGTTCTTGGGGGAAATTAGTCCTTACCTAATGTGTTTATATTAATGGGATTTACAACTTGGGTTCTTGGGGGAAATTAGTCCTTACCTAATGTGTTTATGTTAAACAAAGTGTTCTTGGTGGCTTGAAACATTGTAAAAACAAGTGAAATATCAAAATACCATTCAAATGACAAGTGAATATACATGAGGATTGAAATTGTTGTTTTATTTTTAATGTTGGTGGGAAGCCACTGTATGTGTGAATAACAAAGTATTAAATACTTGACTTAAATGAAATTTAATGGGAATTTAATGCACATAACTTTGAGGGGGTTGGGGAGTTAATATGGTTTGTAAAGCCTAAAATTTTGGCATTTTTAGTTGAATGACAAAGGTAGAACAAAGCCTTGTTGTCGTCCCACTTGCCATGGGAGGATTTAAACTTGTTTTTCTATTGCATGGAAGCCCTCATGAATCGAAATCCATGGGATTATGGGAGACATGGTGCTTTGAATTTGATTGCTGTGAAGTAGGAGATTATTTTGGGTTTTATGAGGGCATAAGGATAGAGATAAGGGGGATACAATGAGTGTTATTTGATGTATGCAAACTATGAAGATTGTGTTTGAACTTTGGGAAAATTGAAAGTCTTCAGGTAAGTTTGTGTGAGCTTTGTTGCAGCTTGGCTAATGTTCTTAACATCCTTTTGATTGAGACAACTATATACACACAAGTATGTGAACTTCTAATCATTCATTTTATGCTTAAAGCCTTGACATTATGGAAATGGTCATGTCTATGTTTGTATCTGACTTTAATGGACTATAACTTCTCTTTATATGTTCTATTTGGCTTAAGTTACTATCAATTGTGATAAGTTTCTTAGCAAGTGTGTGCTTTATCAAGTGGGTTTTGGGTTTAAACCTTTTCTTTGTCGATTGTGGTATTCATGGAAGAAACTAGGTCTTGGTTAGGCACTTCTAGTGCAGTCATGGATGGAGGGTTCAAAGAATGAACTGTCCAAACCATGCAACTAGAGTAAACACAACAGAAACAATACAAATATAGAATACAATGGAAGATTCAAATGCCTAATATATCAGATAATCAAAATGCTTATATGCTGGCAACATGCAGGCTACAATCAAAGGGCTCATAGGCCTTCTTTCTAGGTTACAATAGATATGCAAGATATGGCATTGAAGTGGCTACTGAAACAATATCCTTGATCTAAACTATCATAATTACTAATTGACTTTCTAATGCATCTAAGGGATCTATATATATCATCTTCAAGCTCAAATGATCCTTTGCGTCAGCCACAAGGGGTTACAAACTCCAATGAAAGATGTAACATGTAGAAACATGTAGGTCGGCCTACAACACATGGTATTGCTCTACAAATGGATGAAACTTGGTGCAGACCTCAAGGAAGGTCTATCTAGTCCTTATGTGTTGTGTATGATGTTTCTTTTGGCTTTACAAGTCATGGAAGTGCTCTGTAAACCTTCTCCTCTCAACTGATTGTATGAATGTTCTGCTCTGTGAAAGCTGACGATCTTCTAATAGCGATAACTTTTTGTAGACAAATCCAAATCTCCTGAGATCTGAATATGATGTAGCTGACATGGCATAGAAGATAATTCCTACTCCGTGAGCTCTGATATGAAGATGCAACAAAATGCAGTAGAAAATGCTGAACTGTAAATTACTAATCTGCAACTGAAATGAAAGAAAAGAAAAGAATGCAAATATTTTTGGTTGATGCAAGATTGCTCTGCAACCTAGGATGCTCCTGTATCAACTACCACATTAGATGTATACTTAATTTGATTTATCTATGTTGGGAATATATGGTTATGGCTGTGGACTCCATGTTTCATTGTATGACATGTAATGGGATCAGGGTGCATACATTTCTTGTCTTGTGTATCCATTCAAGCTATGCATAATCATGAAGCACACATATAAAATCAATTTGTGAATAGATACTTGGATTGTCATGAGAGCTAGGAAAACCTTAAGCAATCCATTCATATACTAAAACTTACCTTTCTAATCAAATGGGACTTTCATATGTTTGTGGAAGCCCTTATGCAAATTAGGGCATCACTTAGTATAGAAGTTTTGTTGGTAAATATTAAACCCATTTGTCACTTAGTAGGTACTATGCACTACTAACTGCATGTTGTGACAAAGAACACTATTGACATTATCATGTCATTGCTTGTAGAATATCATCACATTGTATGAAGAGGACTTTGAGTAATAAAAGGGATCATGGTATTGGTTAATGATAGACTTGTGAAATTTGAAATTTTAGATTTGTGAATAAAGAATGTTTTAATACTTTGACATACATTGTTTAAGACCTAGTCAAGTATAGAAACAAAGTACAATTCAATGCATAAGATGGAAACATGTATAAAATGTGGAATTGTTTATATTTTGGAATCAATGAAGTTTGAAATTCTATATCTCTTGGAATTCTATGTATCTATAAGAGGTTTGAAATAGAACTAAACTCAATCTTTACTTTTGTGGTTGATCTATAAATAAGGAGGTTACACCTTTGTCTACTATTAGCATACAATTTCAATGAGAAGCACTCAACCAACTACTCAAGTTGCACTCAAACCCACATATGCATATACAACTCAAGGAAAAACTTAAAATACTACTCAACAATGGAGAAATCAAAATTGCAATTACACACACAATTGCTAAAAATAAAGTTAATGCTGAGAAGCTCTTAAATGGGAATATGATTCCAATACAAATGAGCATTTACTCCTCATGCCGCTATATCATAGTTATTACAAGTGTTCTATTGCCTCTTGGGAAACTACAAGCTGTACTAACAAATTTTGAGATCCCAAACACCTACCACTACTATGACAATGATTAAAAGTCTACAACAACATATTCTACAACAATATGATGGACTACAACCATTATATAAAAGAGATATGGACTTCTATCACTAACTCCAATAGATGATGTTACTCTTAAAACCACTTTGTAAACTTCTATGACTATAGTGCAAACATGGCTACAAGGAGATCCTACAATAGTTTAAAGCTTCTACCACACTTGGTACACATTCTCCGTGAAGGGAACTACTACAAGACACTTCTAACAACCCTAAGATGGATTGGGACCAACATAGAATGAAAGTCCATACACAAATCTTACTCACAAGTAAGCATATAAAGAGTTTCACAACCCGAGGAAACCCTTGAAAGCTAAAAGAATTAAAGTAATTGAAGAGACAATCAAGACTAGAGCATCACATGATGTTTCCTATGAGCTCAAACAAAATTACCGATGTTAGCAAATAGACAGTTGCAGACTACCCTTGCAATTTCAAGACCACCACTAACACTTTCATAACCACCTCTAAGGTTATAAAAATATACGAATAGTTTTGAGACCATGACATACACTTTCAAAATTGCTCCCTATCGATAGCTTTTCTCTCAAACCTTTCGAGAACAATAACTTTTGCATATAGACTCAAATTGAGGTGTTTTTTAACCACACAACTTTTCAAGAGAAATCCAAATATACAAACAAATTACACTTTTGATTCCATATGTAACCTACTTTTGGATTTATTAAAAACTACATTTATGAGGCCATCATTGACCTCTAATAGTCACCATAACTTTAGAGCCAATTTTTGGATCACCTCCCTAACTAGGAGGATCTTGATTCCTAAAATCTCACCAAACTAAGAACAAACTGAAGAACTCTCAACTCAAGAATCCTCCTCAATATGGCTTGACAACACCCAAGTCCTCTCATTCTCCAAGCAATGGTGAATCAACCATGGTGACTTGTCCTTTAATTGTTCTAAGCTTCACACGAAAAGAAAATGAAAATACAAGTCACTTATATAGGTCTTTGAAAGGCATATTTGAATCTCATGTTCCTTACCTCCATGCAAGTGCAACCTCTTGTCCTCAAGAAGCAACCCATATCATCTCTCTCCTTTCTTTTCATTTCCCTTTTTGAGTATGCAACCTTTACACATTCCTTATGCTACCTTCTTTTGAATAGATTCAACCAATGTTGCAACAACACAAGATGCAACAAAACTTGCCCTTCTCAAAGAAGAACATAGACTATAATAATTCAACCATGTTCTTAACATGTGAAGTCTTCAACATTGCATTAACAAGTACAAACATTGTCCAACTTGGGTCTTTTACAAAATTGTAAAATAATATGCAAATACACCATTAATAAGTGCCAAACATGGTACCATCAAAAAATGGACGAGTGAAAAGTTAGAGTTCCTATCACATAGAAACTCCAAAAAGGCATATCCCAAAAAATCACTTGAAGTTCTCCTCACCAAGAGTGTCAAATACACCTCTTCTAATGGCCCAAACATGGTCCATCTTCACAAAAGACTCTTTTGTAAGAGTCACTAATTGATTCAAGCTCCCAAGATCACCTACAAAACTGGATATTACCTTCTACAAGAGAAAAAAGCAAAGAGGATAAATTTGCATGATAGGGATGCAATAATGATATTGGATTACAATAATTACATATGAGATATTGCTTTTATATTTGCAAGATAGAAAACCCTAAGAGCTTAAAAAAGCCCTAAATATAATTAATAAGGTGTAATTAAATAAATAATTACACCAACACCCCCCCTTAAGTGTAACTTAGAGAAAATGAAAAACATGCAAATGATGCATAAATGGGTCCTGATGACATGGCCATATGAGGTACCCATGTACAAAAGATCTCTCATAAATGGAGAAAAGGAGAAAAACCTAGTGGGTGAAAACTCCTCTACAAAAGAGAGAAAACATAAAAGAAGTGATGGAATAAGTGATAGATGGAGGACTCAATATGACCCCCAAGGACTACATCCAACACAAATACACAATCAATAAATACGTACAACCCCCCATATTAGAGGATGTAGAGAGAAGGTCTTGGTGACCCCCTAGAAGTGAGAAGGATGAAACTCCATGCGAGGAAATGCTCCCTCCCAAAATAGAAATGAGAAGAGAGACCATGCAGCTGCTCCTCAAGATGACTCCTGTAGTACTAGTAGATGCTCGACATTGGATACTGAAGATGATCCATGAACATCGAACAACATTCCTCCCCTTAGGAAAAAATAGAATTGTAGATGTGTGCATAATGTCTTCCTGATGTAGGAGCATCCCTGGTTCAAGAGCAATCTTGCATCAACAAAAAACATTTGCATTTCACTTTGTTTTCTTTCATTTTCTAGTTCAGTCAGTAGCAGTTTCAGTATTTTGGTCCACATTCTACCATAGTTGCATCTCAGACCTTGCGGAGCTAGATTTAACATCTAGATTCATTCATCTACAACATATCCAAAATTCAAAGTATTTGGATCAATAACCGGAAGGATATCGCTATCACAAGATTGACTATTTTCTTAGAACAGAGCATCCTAGCAGTCTCAGACAATCAACTAAAGGAGAAGACCTGCAGAGCATTTCATGACCTTTAAAGCTTAGTGACATATCATTCAATGTTGTTTGGTTCGTGGCCGACCTTCCTTGAGTTCTGCACATCATTCCATTCATTTGGGGAGTTCTATTCATTTAGGTCTGACCTACCCGTATACACACGTTACAACTCTTCATTGGAGTTTGTGGTCTTCCTTGGATGATGCGGAGGAATCTTATGTTCTGGATATGATATATAATGATGTAATAGATCCCTAGGAAAGCATTGATTCACATAGTGATAGTTTGATAGTTTGAATTGGTGTGAAAGAGCTTCAAAGCTATATCTTGCGCATATTCTGATATTCTGTAATCAAGCCGGTGAGCCCTAAATTGTAAGCCCGCATGTTGCTGGACGATCTATATTTGAATTCTATGATATATTGAATGACTGAATCTGCATTTTCTTTATATCTTTGAGTTGTTTCCGTTGTGTTTACTCTAGCTGCACGGTCTGGATAGTTCTCCTTGAGGACCCTCCTAACAGTGACTGCACCAAGTGGTATCAGAGCGAAAGTTTGAATCTTTGGGAGTGAATTGAGTGAAGTTGGTGAAGGAATTCTGTAAGATCTTGTTGTGGACAGATCACTGAATGTGAGGCAGGTTACTTGTGTCACAACTGATCGCCGATTGTGAGGCAGTTGTCACCTTGTAGCCCGATCGCCAAATTTGAGGCAGTTTGCACTTGATCCTAGGAAGAATGCCACCGAGGAGAATCCCTGTTGTTGGAACAATGGCTAGTAGGATGGGTGAGATGATGGAAATGATGAAAATAATGAGAATTCAATTAGATGTTGTTGAGGAAGATAGGCAAAGAGAATTGACACCTAGACCTAATGTTGAAAGTGATGATGAAGAGGAATTTCAATCTGTTGATCAAATTGAAGAAACCCTAGGAGGTGATGAAGAGGAAGAACCAGATCAAGTTAAGATGATGCGAGCTATTTCAAAGATTGGGAAAAGACCTAGAGTTGATGTAATGAATTACACTGGCAATTTGAACCCTGAATAGTTGATTGACTAGATAAACAACATGGAGGAGTATTTTGAGTGTGAAGAAGTTGAAGATCCGGAGAAGGTGAAATTTGCAAAAACAAAGTTGAAAGGACATGCTGCTATATGGTGGAAGGAAGTTCAGTTGGATAGAAACAGAAGAGGAAAAGAAAAAGTTACAAAGTGGGATAGGATGGTGACAAAATTGAAGAATCAATTTGTACCTGCTGACTATGAGTTGGAAGTGTTGAAAAGATTGCAGAACCTGAGGCAAAAGGAGAAATCTGTGAAGGAGTATACTGCAGAATTTCATAAGGTGATCATAAGAATATGACATTGTGAAGCAAGCAAGGAGAAAGTGGCTAGATACATCAATGGACTGAGATTGAACATTCAAGAGGAATTGAGTTTATTAAGGATGATAACACTAGAAGAAGCACATCAGTTTGCTCTGAAAGTTGAAGAGAAGTTGAATAAGAGACATGATCAGAGACAGAGAGGTAGAGGAGGTAAATTTCAGAGAGGCAGAACATTTTCCATAGGAGATAGATCATTTGTGGAGCAGAGCAGACCAGAGAACACATTCAAGAAGGAATATAGAGATAACAATGCAACCGAAAAGATAACAGAATTTTTTACTGCAGAGGAAACCCTAGTCCATACCAGAGTGAAGGATACAGAAGAGAAGGAAGAGGACCTGATAGGAGAACATTTAGAGGCACTTGTTTCAAGTGTGGAGGTGAAGGATATAGATCATTTGAATGTAATCAGGGAAGTACAAGTAAGAGGACAGAGAATAGTGGGAGAGCAGCCTCTGTGGAAGAAGAGCCTGTTGGATCACCGAGTTTAGTTGGCAAACCTAAGAAAGGAGAATCAATTGTGATGAGAAGAGCACTATTTCAAGTAGAGACAAATGAAGAACCACCGTAGAGGAAAAATTTGTTCAGAACAAGATGCAAATCAGGAGGTAAATGTTGTAAAGTTGTAATTGATAGTGGTAGTTCTGATAACCTAGTTTTAGAGGAGATGGTGACTAAGTTGAAGTTGGAAAGATTGAAACACCCTAGGACCTATCAAACAACATGGATTCAGGATGATCATAAGGTACTGGTGAGTGAATAATGTTTGGTAAAATTTCATATTGGATCTTATCATGATGAAGTATTGTGTGATATTATGCCTATAGATGTTTCTCATATTTTGTTGGGTAGCCCTTGACAGTATGATAGGAAAGCCATACATAATGGGAGAAAGAATACATATATTATAATAGAAAATGGAAAGAGAATTACTTTGATTCCTTTGGAAGATGATCCTAAGAGTGAAGTATGTTGAAATTGTAGAATCTATTTGGTAGATGGGAGAAAATTTTTGGATGGTTTGAGACATGAGAATATGTGTTATGCTTTGATTCCTAAGAAGCCTGAAACATTGAAGAAAGAGAGTGAAGAATCACAATTGGAGGAGATAATTGAATTGCTGCCAGAGTATGAAGACATCATATCAGATAATGTACCTGAAGGATTACCACCAATTAGAAGTATCAGTCATCACATGGATCTTATACCTGGAGCAAGTTTGCCTAATAAAGCAATACACAGAATGACACTGACAAAGAATGAAGAATTGAATAGACAAATAAAGGAATTATTGAGGAAAGGTTTGATCAGAGAAAGCTTGAGTCCTTGTGCAATACTTGCAGTGTTAGCACCAAAGAAAGATGGAGAATGGAGAATGTGTACAGACTCTAGAGCAATAAATAAGATCACAGTTAAGTATAGATTTCCTTTACCTAGGATGGATGATATCATGGATTGTTTGAGTGGAGCAAAGTATTTCACAAAGATAGATTTGAAGAGTGGATACCATCAAATCATAATCAGAGAAGGAGATGAATGGAAGACTGCTTTTAAAACAAACGAAGGATTGTATGAGTGGTTAGTGATGCCTTTTGGACTAACAAATGCACCTAGTACTTTCATGAGATTGATGAATGAAGTCTTGAAGAAATTCTTGGGTAAGTTTGTTATTGTATATTTGGATGGCATTCTGATTTTCAGTAAGACAAAAGAAGAACATTTGCAGCACCTGAGACAAGTATTGTACAGACTGAGAGAGGAGAAATTACTGATAAACATAAAGAAGTGTAGTTTCATGAAGAAAGAATTGGTATACTTGGGATTTGTGATTTCTGTAGAAGGATTGAAGATGGACCCTAAGAAAGTGAGCAATTGTTGAATGGCCTACATTGGAAAGCATTGGAGAAGTTAGATCATTTCATGGATTGGCTAGTTTCTACCGGAAGTTCATCTGAAATTTTAGTTTAGTTTGTAACCCTATGACATAGACAATGAGAGGTGATAGAAAAGATTTCAAGTGGACATCAGGTGTAGATAAAAGTTTTGAGCTGTTGAAGCAGAAAGTGACAAAACACCCTGTTTTGGCATTACCAGATTTCAATAATGTATTTCAAGTAGATTGTGATGCAAGTGGAAATGTGATAGGAGCAATGTTAAGTCAAGAAGGTAGACTTGTAGCATATTTCAGTGAGAAGTTGAATGACACAAGGAGAATATATTCAGTTTATGATCAAGAGTTCTATGCCATAATTCAAGCCTTGAAGAAGTGGAGACATTACTTGTTGCCTAAGGAGTTTGTGTTGTATACAGATCATCAAGCTTTGCAATATTTGAACAGTCAAGGTAAGTTGAATCAGAGACATATGAGATGGGTAGAGTTCATGCAAAGTTACACTTCTATGTTGAAGCATAGGAGTAGAAAATCAAACAAAGTTGCAGATGCATTGAGTAGAAGAAGGAACTTGCTGACAAAGATGAAAGTTGAAGTGTTGGAATTTGAAGAATTGAAGAACCTTTATGAGGAAGATCTTGATTTTGCAGAACCCTGGAAAGCATGTAAGGAACCTATTTTGACAGATAGGAGTAAATGGTTGGACTATTTCATTCAAGAAGGCATGTTGTTCAGAGGAAATCAGTTGTGCATACCTAGAAGTTCAATGAGGGACAATTTGATCAAAGAGAAACACTGTGATGGATTGACAGGACATTTTGGCATTGATAAAACAGTGGCTTTGGTAAGTGAAAATTACTTTTGGCCTCAGATACATAAGGATGTTAGAAGATTTGTGCAGAGTTGTAGAGTTTGTCAAGTTGCAAAAGGAAGTAGTCAGAACACTAGATTGTATAAACCTTTGACAGTATCAGAGAGACCTTGGGAATACATTAGTATGGATTTTGTGATGGGATTGCCTAAGACACAGAGAGAACATGATTCAATATTTGTAGTGGTGGATAGATTTTTAAAGATGACACATTTCATACCTTGCAAGAAGACAACTGATACAGTGCATGTAGTTGACCTACTTTTCAAGGAGATCATGAGATTGCATGGATTACCTAAGAGCATAATTTTAGACAGAGACATCAGATTTCTTGGATACTTTTGGAAGACACTTTGGAAGAAGATGAAGACAGATTTGAAGTTCAGTTCAACATTTCATCCATAGACTGATGGACAAGCACAGGTAGTGAATAGGAGTTTGGGAAACTTGTTGAGATGTTTGGTTGGGAGAAGACATGAAGTTGCGATTTGGTTCTTTCACAAGCAGAGTTTGCATACAATAATTCAGTGAATCGAAGTACTGGAAGAACACCTTTTGAGATTGTTACCAGAGAAAACCCTAGAGGAGTAGAAGAATTGAGAGATATTAGTTTGGAAGACAAGAGAAGTGCAGAAGTAGAAGACTTTGTAGGAAATATGGAGGCAATGCATAATCAGGTGAAGAAGCATTTGGAGGGTATGAACAACAAGTACAAGGAACAAGCAGATGTGAAGAGAAGACATAAAGAATTTGTAGTAGGAGATGAAGTGATGGTGTACTTGAGAAAAGAAAGATTTCTAGTTGGGACATATAACAAGTTGAAGATGAAGAGGTTTGGACCTTATAGAATACTCAAAAAATTTGATTTAGGAAATGCATATGAAGCGGAGTTACCAGAGACATTGGGTATATCACCTATTTTCAACATTGCAAACCTATATCAATACCATGAAGCAGAGTTCAATGACAACATTGAACAAGACTTGAAGAAGGAGTTACCACAACAAACACTGGAGCAGATTGAAGACAATTTGGATAGCAAAATTGGACGCAACACCAGAGGAAGGCAATACAAAGAATACCTTGTGAAGTGGAAAGGCCGACCGAAAGAAGATTCATCATGGATTTCTCAGGTTGAGGTGGACTGTCTTGGTTTTCCTCTAGCCCCAGCAAAGTGAAGGACTCACTTTTTCAATAACCCTAGATGTCTGATGCAGGAGCATCCCTAGTTCAAGAGCAATCTTGTATCAACCAAAAACTTTTGCATTTTATTTTATTTTCTTTTATTTTCCAGTTTAGTACAGTCAGTAGCAGTTTTAATATTTTGGTCTGCATTCTACCACAGTTGCATTTCAGACCTTGTGGAGCTAGATTTAACATCTAGATTCATTCATCTACAACATATCTAAAATTTAGAGCATTTGGATCAATAACCGGAAGGATATCACTATCAGAAGATCGACTATTTTCTCAAAATAGAGCATCCTGGCAGTCTTAGACAATCAGCTAAAGGAGAAGACCTGTGGAGCATTTCTCGACCTTTGAAGCTTAATGACTTATCATTCAATGTTGTTTGGTTCATGGTCAACCTTCCCTGAGATCCGCACATCATTCCATTCATTTGCAGAGGAGTTCTATTCATTTAGGTCTGACCTACCCGTATACACACGTTACAGCTCTTCATTGGAGTTCGTGGTCTTCCTTGGCTGACGTGGAGGATTCTTATGTTCTGGATATGATATATAATGATGTAAGAGATCCCTAGGAAAGCAGTGATTCACATAGTGATAGTTTGAATTGGTGCGAAAGAGCTTCAAAGGTATATCTTGTGCATATTTTGATATTCTATAATCAGGCCGGTGAGCCCTAAATTATAAGCCTGCATGTTGCCGACTGATCTGTATTTGAATTCTATGATATACTAAATGACTAAATCTGCATTTTCTTTATAGCTTTGAGTTGTTTCTGTTGTATTTACTCTAGCTGCATGGTCTGGATAGTTCTCTTTGAGGACCCTCCTAACCGTGACTACACCACTTGCCATTCTAGACATAGGAATATACAAGAAGAAGGATGAATGTCTTTGAACTCTACACATGATCCAAAGACAACAATGAAGCCCTCAAAAATTGCTCAAAAGTCTCTAATACACTATCAAACTGTGACTGAATATGAGGATGGAGAACAATTTTGAAGAAGAAGATGGTGGTATTGCAACTCCACCTAGGATGACATCAAATAGAAGAGAAATGTCCTCAATGTGGTCCTTCAAAACTACAATGCGGGACTCTACAAACAACAATGATATGTTTGGTAGATATGTGTCCCAATGTGGTGGATCTGGAAAACTAAAAATGTCCTATTGCAAGGAATCACTGGAAGCTCTCTGAGAAGCAATATTGGACTCTGATGTAGCAATAAGTGATGAAGATGTGTCTACACATGATGGGTTAGAAGAATCTGACAAACTGATGCCATTGGCAATGTAAAGTTGTTTTAATTGATAAAGATCAATTAGAAATTTTAAATCACCAATTTTCTTTTGCATGCATTCATCTATGGTATGCATTTTTCTCCCACAATAATCACATTTTAATTTCCACAAACTAGTAGACATGATTACACCAGAAAACTAAAGTGTAGAAATTATGAAGCTGATATGAAGTTCACCAAAAATTTAGAACTTCTTCAGGTGTCAAGATGTCCAAGTTATCAACTAGAATGTGTAAAACTACCAAATTGAATAAAAGATACTTGGGGCTAAATCTAGAAAAAGTGCATGGATGGCTATGTACTTTTTCTTAATACCTTTCCAATGCCGCACGAATCATGAAAATCAAAGATCGTGGCAAAAAGTTAGGAGCTTGGAAGCCAAAAAGGTGATCTAGACTTCAAACAAAAATTAAATGGACCAGCAATGTAATCTCATAAAAATACTAGTACCACTAGATTGTGCTCAGAACCATCTTTCCAATGCTTATTTGTTCACAAAAATCTAACTTTGTTTTCCCAAGATATGGCAAAAAGAAAAACAACCTCCTATTAGGCTTAAAAAATATGCCCTAGTGGCCTTTAGGCAGCTCATGGGCAACACCGCCAATGGTGTTGGGCATAGGGGCAGTGACTAGGTGGAGAAAGGAGGTAGAGATCTACTAGGTGGTGGAGCACGAGTGGTACCATCTGAAGTCGGGTGGCGGTTGCGTGACAACTTGTGATAATTGGTGGCGGCTTAAAAAATAGTCCACAGGGCCTCTGAACTATCTGTGAGAGGGTTTAAAGAGTCCACTGGATTCAAAACTGGCTAGATCCCTATCCCAAGGGCCCCAAAAGGGGTCAGATCTTTATCTATGGCCCAAAAATTGGGTCCGTTGGGCCAAAAATCAGGATGCTAGACCCAGAACCAAGCTTACATGTCCCAAATCGCACCACAAAGCCTTTTTTATTTTATTTTATTTTTTAAATAATAAATTGTACAACTGAGGCCATATAGGTGTCATATGACCTTGGAAGGATTTTTTTTGCCTTTGATGATCCCAAGTCCTTTTTTGGTGAATTGACAATCGATCTTAGGGTTTTGAGCCTCGTGAGCGTGATGGCAGGGTCAAATTTGACGCAAAATACTCTGAAAATTTAACTTCCCTTGGGATCTTGAAAAAAAACACCCACTACAAACCCTTGTAGATCTGGCCTTTGGAGCTCAAATCAAGTCAAATAAAAGGCTAATTTGACTATCTTGACTATTGTGAATCTAATAAAAAACTTTGTTTTACATGGAAATACACCCAACAAATGGCTCTTTCCTAATTTTCTCCAGATCTAAGAAGGGGCTTACAGATTTGAAGCTCTGATACCATGTAAGAGTCACTTCTATGAGTGCATTCAACATCCAAATTTGAACACTTTAGCAATAAAATTAGAAAACCACTACGCACAATGAGATATTGACAAACCCTGGGCACTAGGAAGGACCTACTTTGATAACGCTTGATCTATAAATAGGGAGGTTACACCTCTCTCTACTATTAGCAAACAAATTTTAGTGAGAAGCACTCAACCAACTACCTTAGGTTGCACTCAAACCTACATATACATATACAACTCAAGGAAAAACTTAGAGTACTACTCAATAATGTAAAAATCAACAACATTGAAATCACACACATAATTGCAATAGAATAAGGTTAATGCTAGAGAAACCCTCAAATGGGAAATAGATCTCTAGTAAGCATGAGCACCCACTCCTCATGCCACTATATTATAATTATTACATGTGTTCTATTGCCTCTTGGGATTTACCAAGATCTATTACCACATTTCAAGATCCCAAACACTTGCCACTACTATGATAATGTTTAAATATTTGTAACAACATCTACTACAAAAATATGATGGAATACAACCACCATAGAAAAGAGAGATGGGCTTCTACCACCAACTCTTATAGATGATAAACTATTAAAAACTCCATGAAAACTAAGAGCAACCTATCTCCAAGGCTTACTATAGATATCTATAGTGCTAACATTGCTACAATGAGTTGCCATAACAAGTCAAATCTTCTACCACACCTCTAACACACTCTCCATGAAGGGATATGCTACAAAACACTTGCAACAACTGTAAGATGGACTAGAACCAACTTAGAATGAAATCCCATATAGAATAATTTCTCACAATAAGCATATAAATAATTTGACAACCTAAGGAAACCCTTGAAATTTGAAAGGATCAAAGTAATTGAATAGAAAATCAAAATGGAGTGCCATGAGATATTTTTGTGAGCTTAAGTGGGACTATTAGTGTTAGTAGAGAGGTTGTTGTGAAATTAATCTAATATTTTTGAACCATTACAAACACTTTCAAAACCACCTCTAAGGTTGCAAGATCAATAGTTTTGAAAGCACCATGAACACATTAATAATCACCCCCCACTGGTAGTTTTGTTCCCCAACCTTCTAAAAGCCATAACTTTTGCATATAAACTTGAAATGAGGCACGGTATTTTGAAATCACATAAATTTTTGAGAATAACCCAAACATGAAAACAAGTTTCACTTTTGATTCCATATAAAACATGTTTTTAGACTTGCAACAAAACTACATTGATGATGGCAATAGTGATCCCCAACGGTCAGAGATAACTTTTAGACCCAAAATTTGGATCACATGGTCATTATTTACAAGACCTATGTTCATTCAATGGAAACAAAATCTCACCTTGTTCTATTAAGGTACTTAGTCTATGTGTGGAATTTAACTAAATAATGTTGTCATTTTAGTTAATATATTTTCATGCATATTATTTTCTTGTATTTGGTTAATTACTTTAATGCATTCGTGTGCACTTAGGATAAGCTTACTTAGGTAGGTATCTACTAGATGGGCGTTATCTCCCTTTCATACTAGTAGGCACCTACTTAGGGAGGTAATATGCATTATGCATTTAATAATTTTGGTTGTACTTTCCTAGCTTGGTAGAGACTTGTGCTACCTATGCATGCTATCTTCTTTATCTCACATTCATTATACATTCACATTTCTTGGTGGCATATAAAATAAATGCTCACCTCTTGCTCTCACTGAAGCATCTCATTGCCTGTATTGCATCCTCCATTTTATAATAGATATTATATTAAATTCTATAAACTTTGATTGTCTTTGTGCTTTTTTTTTATTATGGTCACTCTTGTCATCAAGATCTTGGGTTTGTTTTCCCTATTGGAAAATATTATAACATGGTATCAAAGAAATCTCTATACCATTGCACAATCTTACATGTTATTAGAGCAAGTTGTTGATTCAGAGCTTGCCCATCTCCATTAAGGATTAAAGGCTATGTTTGTGGCATCATTTAGCATGCATGTTTAGGTGAATGAAGGAGCAAATATAAGCTCACGATTATGTTCATAAGATTTGAAAAAGCTACTTTTGTTTTTATTTCATTTAGATTGGGCATCAAAGGTGAGATCTACAAGGGTTTGAAGTGGGGAGTTTCTAATGGGCATCTATACGTCACTCAACTTTTAGTGCACTTTGGGTCAAATCCAACCCTGGCATTAGATATGGACCACCCAAAACCCTAGGATCACTTGTTCATTCATCAATTTTTGATAATTTTACCTAGAGGCCTATGCAAAATTTCGGCCATGTGTTGTCCTCTGTATGGTCCATAGTATCATTTAAGAATATTCTCCGCATCTTATGGCATCATTGACATATTTTGGGTGAATAATTATAGTTTATTATGCAGACTGTAATGCTCACCCTAGTGTTTTCCTGGCGTGCTTTCCGATTCATATGCTATATGTTGTATTGAGTGTTTATCAATGTGTTATGTGTTTCTCATGTTATGAGCCATTGCACTGAACTTGTCGATGAGGTCTATTGTACCATAAAGGGGTTTTGAGTGTGTATTTTGGATGACCATCAAGGTCTTTCCAATGAGGTTTTGTATTGAGATTGGATCATGAATATGCATTATGGGATGTATAGATTGTGCATGTGTATGGTAGACCATTGCAGTGTTTCATCTTCACTATTTTCACTATATTTGTTATAGTTGTGATTATTATATTATTTCTGCTTTGTGAAATGTTATTGATTATGCATAATTTTTCTTGATCATGCTAGTTGTAGATGATTACAGTAGATGTGATATTTTATATCATGTATGATTTATGCCATGTTGAGGTGGATCATGTTGCTTCGACTAATAAATGTGGAGCAGGTACACTTGATGTTTGACCTGAGTGCGCAGGTATAGGGTTATTTCCCCAATGGTGGTTATATAAAAGATGGTTTTCTTTGGTTAAAAAATGTGTGTTAACCTCTATCTCACTTGCTTGAGTGCAAGATGAGTCTTGTGAATCCCTGTGTTAACCTGGATTTGAATTGATGGTGATTTTGGAGTTTGAATGTTGTGGAATCCCGTAAAGTGTGTTTTATTACTTTGCATGTGTTTCCTTTATCTTTTCACATTATATTTTAATTTATCTTAAAAAGTGTGTTTTCCTTGTTTTAAGAATATTTTATTGATTTAGTCGAAAAGGATTAATTTTACCTTAGTGGAAAAGTTTATTGCATTGCTTTATTTTAGTTAAAGAAATTCAAAGTGAATTTAATCTTTTCTTCAAAACTTATTATTTTTGCTTTCAAAAAGTAGAATTGCATTATAATGGAAGTTTAATTTAATTATATGGGTGTTTAGAATTTTTGTAATATGATTTAATTATGTTGCATTTGCCTTGTGGAAGTAATTGTATTAGATTTATTTGGTAAATTGCCTATTGTTTCAAAAGTTATTTTAGAAAAGAATTTAGGAAATAGAAGAGAAAAACAAAGAAATGGAGAAAAGGGCTTTTAGGAGTATAAAGCAAAAATAGACTTGGAATTTTCATTTTAAAAACTCTTCATTTTTGGATTTTTGTCCAAAACCCTCTTATGGTCCATGGAAGAAATGGAAATTTGGAAGGATGGAAGGGAAGGAAGAATGGATTCCTTGGATAGGAAATTGCTTGGGTGTGGCAAGGGAGTGTGCTTGATGTGTTTGCTTTAATCAAGCTACTTCTTCATGGTGTATGTGTGTGTTTTGGGAGGTAATTTTCTCCTTTGTATTTAATTTTAAATTTGAATTTTTAAATGGTTTCCCTCCATTTTCCATGCCCACACTAGGTGGTAGCATATAGCTTTCCTTACTAGGATGCAAATTGCATTGAATTCATATTTTAATCTATTATTTTAAATTTTTTAAATATAAAAAAATAGTTGTTATTATGGCAAATTTTTTATGAAATCCCATTTTCCCAATTTATTTGAAAAGTTTGTTGTTAGGATCATTGGGAATAAAATGGTATAATTAGAATTTTGAATTTTTACTTAATTTGAAAAATAAAAAATGGAAAATTATGCAAGGTAGCAACCATCTCCATTAATGGATGATTTGGGGGTTTTATGGTTTTCTTGCATTTAGAAAAAGAATACAAATTGCATTTCAGACTTTAATATGATGTTTTATTATGTAGAATGAGTAGTATCCCTATTATTTTAAGATTTTGCATCTTTTGAATATGTTGTCAAAAAATCATAATTTATGTTAAAAAATTATGCATCAATTTGCATGCCACACCCTTAATTTGAAAATTTGGAATGTTGGGACATATGATTGAGGTATAGAATAGGGAAGGAGTGGACTCTCACCATTTGTTGTGATACAAAGGGATCACAATAGATCAAACATGTGGAGAGTTTTAAACAAGTGATATTGTAATACAAAAAGGGAAAAATAAAATATGATAATTAAGATATCTACACAAAATGGGGATGCTATCCAAGATTTGGTTTTGATCATAAAGGACATGTCACAACTCTAGGAGTTGGTGAATGTTAGAGTAGTCCTCATGTGTAGGATAGCTATCTAATCAAATCTATGGGCTATCGTGCTATTGTAATGACACTCCTTAGCCTATTTCTAGTATTCTCATCCTATCTTTTATTCGAATTTGGTATCTGGAATGTGTTTAGACCACCTACACATGTATGTTGATAGATAGTTGTGCTCTTATATATGTATGCATGCTAGTATTTGATATATGCCTTGTTTTGCATGCATTGAAGGTGTGAGAATTTCTTATGCATGAAAGTTATGTTGGCATTATTCTATGCTTTGTATGCATGATTTGCCACGTGTGATTTATGAGCTCTTCATACTTGTATGCATTTGATTGGAAGTTGTGCCACATGTATCTATTATGCTTTGATTAGCATGTGATTCCATTTGTTTATGTATGATTAGCGTGAGTGTTTCCATGCACTCTTTGATTGTGTGAGTTTTCTTGTACCCAATTTGACTGTCTCCTATGATAGTTGGGTGGGCCTGAGGGTACCACATGCTTGGGTGGTGCTAAACCACTATTAGGGATAGGTGAGCTTGGAGGATGCTCTTTGGAGAGCATGCTGGACTTTTGGTGTCTTATGATTTTGTACCTCTCATTATTGTATATTGGTAATAATTGTAAAGTGGGTCCTTGAGACCATTGTAATAAGATTATGATTATGCTTCTTATTAATTTATGATGCAGGTTATGATCCATCCATGTTTGGGATGAGACCCTTTAATTGTAATATTTAATAGATTCCTTTTGGTATGTTTGCACACCTCATCATGTGAGGACGTTGACATGATTTGCATGTAATCTTGATATTGTAGCATGTTAATTTCTAATTATTGTGATGTTAATTGATGTTTATGGATGTTTTAGTGTTGGATCACCTTCTTCCCATATATGTGCTGAAGGCCTATTATTATATTTAGTGCAAGTCGACATTGGTTTTGAATGGGCATAGAATCTTGTAATGCTTTTTTCATTTCTATAAATGGTTTTTATGGATTAACTTGTCTAATTTCATAAATTGGTAGTTGGCTAAGTGCTTATTGTAGTTGGTTAGTGATACTCAATTGTCATGTTGAGACATCTTGAGTTGGTTGTCAATGGTTGCGTAGGGTGGATTGTACCCTTGACTTATCTACCATCTCATTTGCATGTGGGTATGTCCACATGAGCTGAGTGTGTTTGGTTAGGTGTCTTGTGGCACTCCATCTTGTCTTGAGAGTGTTCCACTTGGTGACCTTCTCTCTTGTTGGAGAGTGTCTTGTGTCCTTGTAATCTCCCCAATCTGAAATTTAGTATTAAATCCAAATCTGAAAATGTCTTTAACAAACTTAACACTAATATGCATTAAAACAACCAAACTAGCTAACTAGTTTTCACAAGTATTACACAAAAATGAACACAAACAACTCAAATGTATTTTATTATGATTTTCTGATACATATGACATGGAATCATGCCTACAATACTAATTTACAACAGCAGAAACAACTACAACACTCCACAACAAATCTACTAGACACACACCAAAAACATGCTGAAATACACATATGCGATTCACTCGAAATTGCATGAAACACAAAAAAACTTCACAACACTTACACCAAACAATATATGGCACCCATGGATGATGCTATAGCAGCAAGGAATGATCCATCAATGTGCTACACAACAAAAAACTCAAACAACATCAATGGAAACACCACAAACACTCTGAAATGCTTGAAACACACCCTACAAACATACAAATACTTCACATACAATGCTCCTGAGATCAAACCAGCAATACCCAGCTCGTCAAAACTGATCCAAACCTTTGAAATAGATGAAATACACATTCTATACTAACATGCAAAACCTGCAATAACACAAATGCTCTGAAATCACTAGAATCTACTCCTGCACACAAAACACTGAAACTTATACAATCCTTCAGCACTGATGCAACCTTTGAAGTGAGATCGCTCTCTGCATTCCAAGAACACCATCCTTAGAATGCTGATAATTCACGTCCACCACCGACAAGCTCCATCTCCAATGGTTTCCTTGTCCATTGAAGAAAGCACAAGCTAAACAACTCTATGAGAAAATTGTCAAATTTATAAAAGTCCCAAATGTGTTTTTGGCCTCCAAATAAATAGAGGAGCAAACCCAAACGACCCCCTCTTGGAAAATTAAATAAAATAATATTATTACATCAATTTCCATCCAAAATAGGCCCACCATAATGACCGTTGCAAGATTCCCCACCAAAATTAAATAATAACTCCATGCATGCAAGCTGTCATAAAAACTGCCAAGGAATCTGCTAATAATAGCATGCCACCTAAACTTGGAGGTTACAAATCTTCTCACATGAAATCCCACACTCTTCCATGGGTAAATAATCCAAAATAATAATATTAATTTTTTTATTTGATCCCTTTTATCATAAATAAGAATTAATAAATGATTCGGGCCCAAATAACCAATTCTAGATATAATTATTTTCCAATTTCCATACCTTAGCCCAAGGAAAATATTTTGAATTGAAAAATATATCCTCCAACATGAATTAAATAAAAAGGGGACATGACAAGTCCTCCCTTCCCAAGATTGCTTGTCCTCAAGCAATGTAGACTTAGATTTCTCAAGAACCATTGTGCCAATGTGATAAGTAATGCTATACTGCTCAAAAACCCTTGATCATGCACCTGTCAAATGAGACAACTCTTTCCAAAGAATACAATGCAAAGATAGAGATTTTTATTCCTTAGTGACCATGCCCTGCAGATTTGTAGTATGCCTTGCATCTTCCTCAATCTATAACCCCTTTCTTTTAGCCTGTTCTTCCCAAAGTGTATGTGCACTGCCATGAGACAAGTTAAACCAGAAACTCTTGCAACCCCTTAAAATGATATAATTCTAATTTTTATAGTGTATAGGACTATTATAGAAGTCCATGCACCCTCCATAACAACAAAGATAAAATTTTGAAACAATTACCTCTTTTACCTTCACATTATGAAGATACACCCTACTGAAATCATCACTACTTGTTTCATACTTTGCCTCATCTTGAAGGATGTCAGTTGCAACTTTAGTATTTGATATAGAACAACAATAGTAATGTTGAGGAACAACAGAAAATACTCAACCATTTCTTAAAAAATCAATATGCAAGCATGTTCAATTCATTCCGGTAGAAGAATGTGCACCTTCTGTGTTCATTCACTAGTACATGTACTAATCATCCAACACACTTTCCAAAATGATATTGGAAAGTACATCACTAGCATAGACTATCATCTAAAAATTTCTTCACCCTTTATCCACAAGTGCCTTCCAAGTCATTCTTAAGTATACATATGAATCTCCGTGGTGACTAGTTAGTAAAACAATATTAATGATGAATAGCTATTTTGTAGACTTCCAAGCTGCAATCTTCTCCTGATTATTATTGATCTCTAATAGGAAATAACAAAAAAGGGGTCTACTATAGCATAAAATCACCACCACAAATTTTTATAACAAAATTAGAAATATCTGCATTCAAACTAGACCAAGTTGCCAAATAACATAGTACATTTTTCTTCCTGCATAGTCAATCCTTAGCAACAACAAAAAGTGCCCAAACTGAAAAGATATAGTTTCCAACACTTGGAATGGATCATGAGCATAAACACTACAATAACACATGGTAGCAATACCACATAACATTCTTGTATGAAGTTTGTTCGTTGAAGTAGCATAACCATGCTCATATCTTGACTTCCTGATATCTATGATGACTCCTTCAAAGATAGGAGGATACTCAACACAAATTATTAACTCACAATAGTGATTGTATTTAATACTTCTTGAAAAACTTAGATATGCAAGTATAAACACCATACAAGGTTGATGCAACAAAAAGTAAACTCCATTATGACAATATACCTTAACTAGTTCAAAATGATTGCATACCTAGATTTCAATCCATGAGTCATCCAAATGTTGAGCCTTCACAGAGTTAAGAATGATGAAGCCTCCATGCATCACCACATTCCATATGGAAACCTCATCTTGTACCACATTAGAATACTCTTCATTAGGTGGTCTTCCTAAAGAATTACCAACAATAAGTTTGCTGCACCTTTCCACATTATTTTGCACCTTCTCATGTGAACATGTAAACCATATATGGTGGAAATCCCTTTCCATAAGCTTGCATTTCTATTGCTCTTTCCAAGTGATGTCTCTATGCTGCAATATTCTATCTAGTAACAATTTTAGGAACATATTTCTGAGTACCCTTTTTTTTTATTTGGAAGCAATTGAATAACATAGGATAGGCTATGTTGCTTACCAAGGAACAAAATAGTTTGCATTCTCTCCTTCATTACATAACTTGCTGCCGGTAGAGCTTGTTCTTTATGAGTAGTCTCTTTAACCATGAATTCTTCTCTAAGACCATGAAGTATGCCAAGCATCATACCTTTGTCTTCAGTTGTAGAATTAAGTTCCAAGGAGTAATTCATGAATTGCAAATATTGAACTCCTACAACTTCATTAGAACTTACAAAATAATTTTGATGATTCTTCATGAATTTCCTTTCCATTCCCATGCAAGAGATGAAGAATTCAAAAATCACATCAAATCCTCTATCCTCTTTTCCTTTCATAAACTCACTTAGATCCCAAATGTAGAAACAATCTTGAATTCGAATCAATGAATCTACAAGCCATATTTTGCAAATTATATTTCTTACCATATTCCCTTTTCTAGCATGCTTCATTTGGTGACAATATTTTTGTATTGGCATAGAAAGAGGCAAAAAATCTGAAAATTGAGAATCTTCTTCATACCTTGGGCTGCCATCAAGGAATTCATCCTCCTTTGTACAACTAAAAGTTGGGGATACACCATCATGCTTCCACTGTGCTTCTTTGATACAACTGGATCTTGGGGAGTCCGAACTAGATAACACTTCCGCAAGTATGAGATTCAACCCATGAAAATTTTCAGCCTTCATGTGCTTCAAAGTATCTTCCTCTTGTGGATCTTTGGATAAAGCACCAGGATCCCACACCTTCATGGATGAGCAATTTTGAAGTTGAGAGGTAGTATCCACCTTCCACTTTGTACCCTTCATCTTTTCATCAAGGTTAGAACTCTTATCATGATAACAAAAATATTGTGATGATCTATCATGAAGATGTAGAACATTCGTGATACTGATTCCACCCTTATCATTCAAACTATAATTATAGGAGCAATCAAAGTGCTTACCTTTTTTGATTTATAAATTTATGAGAAATCTAAAGCAATATTGTCATTCTCATAATGAAAATCATTAGTAGAATGAGATTGAGGTAAAATATCCATCATGAAATCATTTCCAACAATAGGGCTATTGTTTTTACCATTCTCACTTGGCTTTAACTCCTTCTTTTCCATATTTAGAATTTTTTTAGGCATCTCTAGGACACTAACAAGAATTTTTTGAACCTTTTCTTTCATTGTCAAATCTTTATCTCCAACATGCAAGACTGATTTCACTTTAAATTCATCAAAAATAATATTTTCCTGAAGTGGGAGCTCACTAGAAATCACTGAAATATTTTCTTTAATTAAAGAGTCTTTACCTTCAACCTCTATGGCTTTGAGTGCCTTTGGTTGAACTTTTTCTTCTTTTTTTTCTTCTTACAAATCTTATTTTTCCTTATACTTCATCATCACCATTTCTTCCTTATGCACTGCTTTAACCATTGCATCTTCTTGTGGTTCCAATTCTAGCTTCTCTATCTTCTTCCCAGTTTTCTTTGGTTCCTGATTAATGATGCCTTGTGACCCTAAATTTAACTGCTCTTCTTGCTCCTTTATTTCTTTAACATCATTCAACTTTTCTTCATCCTTTCTAGATCTTATGAAGTACATGTCAAAAGATTTAGTGGCTCTAACATCTTCGGGTTCTCCTTGGTACTTGTCAAAAATTTTGATAACCACCTTTTCTTGGGGCATAGTTCTTCTTGTAAGATCTACATATCTTTGAAATGTTAGGGCTTCCTTGAAACCTTCACAATGATTCTGGTATTCTTCATACCATCTAACAATTCTAGAGACATAAATTTCATAGTCCCCCTCTATCAATCTCTTTATTAGAGAAATGAAGAAACCTCCCATGATTCAAACCAACAAATCAATTTAGCCTACAGGCTGGAAAGATCATGCTCTGATACCAATGTAATGTCCCTAATCTAAAATTTAGTATTAAATCCAAATTTGAAAATGTCTTTAACAAACTTAACACTAATATGCATTAAAACAACCAAACTAGCTAACTAGTTTGCACAAGTATTACACAAAAATAAACAAAAACAACTCAAATGTTTTTTATTATGATTTTCTGTTACATATGACATTGAATCATGCCTACAACACTAATTTACAATAGTAGAAACAACTACAACACTCCACAACGAATCTACTAGACACACACCAAAAACATGCTAAAATACACATGCAATTCACTCGAAATTACCAGAAACACACAAAAAATTCACAACACTTACACCAAATGATATATGGAACCTATGGATGATGCTACAGTAGAAATTAATGATCCATGCACGTGATACACAATAGAAAAATTCAAACAACATCAATGGAAACACCACAAACACTCTGAAATGCTTGAAACACACCCTGCAAACATACATATACTTCACATACAATGCTCCTGAGATCAAACCAGCAATACTTAGCTGGTCAAAGATGATCCAAACCTTTGAAATGGATTAAATACACCTTCTATACTAACATGCAATAACATACAAAACCTACAACAACACAAATGCTCTGAAATCACCAGAATCTACTCCTGCACACAAAACACTGAAACTTATACAATCCTTCAGCACTGATGCAACCTTTGAAGTGAGATTGCTCTCTACATTCCAATAACACCACCCTCAGAATGTTAGGAATTTATGTCCACTTACCACAAGCTCCATGTCCAATGGTTTCCTTGTCCATTGAAGAAAACACAAGCTAAACAACTCTGTGAGAAAATTGTCAAATTTGCAAAAATCCCAAATGTGTTTTTAGCCTCCAAATAAATAAAGGAGCAAACCCAAATGACCCCCTCTTGGAAAATTAAATAAAATAATATTATTACACCAATTTCCATCCAAAATAGGCCCACCATAATGACCGCTGCAAGATTCCTCACCAAAATAAAATAATAACTCCATGCATGCAAGCTAACATAAAAATTGTCAAGGAATCTGCTAATAATAGCATGCCACCTAAACTTGGAGGTTACAAATCTTCTCACATGAAATCCCATGCTCTTCCATGGGTAAATAATCCAAAATAATAATGTTAAATTTTTTATTTGATCCCTTTTATCATAAATAAGAATTAATAAATGATTCGGGCTCAAATGACCAATTTTAGATATAATTATTTTCCAATTTCCATAACTTAGCCCAAGGAAAATATTTTGAATTAAAAAATATATCCTCCAACATGAATTAAATAAAAAGGGGACATGACAAGTCCTCCCTTCCCAAGATTGCTTGTCCTCAAGCAATGTAGACTCAGATTGCTCAGGAACCATTGTGCCAATGTGATAAGTAATGCTATACTACTAAAAAAGCCTTGATCCTATACCTGTCAAATGAGACAACTCTTGCCAAAGAATACGGTGCAACGCTGGAGATTTTGATTCCTTAGTGACCATGCCCTGTAGATTTGTAGTATGCCTTACATCTTCCTCAATCAATAACCCCTTTCTTTTAGCCTGTTCTTCCCAAAGTGTATCTGCACTGCCATGAGATAAGTTAAACCAGAAACTCTTGCAACCCCTTAAAATGATATAATTCTAATTTTTATAGTGTATATGACTGTTATAGAAGTCCATGCATCCTCCATAATAGAAAAGATAAATTTTTGAAACAATTACCTCTTTTACCTTCACATTATGAAGATACACCCTATGGAAATCATCACTACTTGTTTCATACTTTGCCTCATCTTGAAAGATGTCAGTTGCAACTTTAGTATCTGATCTAGAACAATAATAGAACTATTCAGGAACAACAATTAACATCATATAATAGTAGAAAATACTCAACCATTTCTTAAAAAATGAATCTGCAAGCATGTTTAATTCATTCATGTGGAAGACTATGCACCTTCTGTGTTCATTCACTAGTACATACTGATCATACAACACACTTTCCAAAATGATATTGGAAAGTACATCACTAGCATAAACTATCATCTAAAAATTTCTCCACCCTTTATCCACAAGTACCTTCCAAGTCATTCTTAAGAATCTCCATGGTGACTAGTTAGTAAAACAACATTAATGATGAATAGTTTTTTTGAAGACTTCCAAGCTACAATCTTCTCCTGATTATTATTGATCTCTAATAGGAAATAACAAAAAAGGGGTCTACTATAGCATAAAATCACCACCACAAACTTTTGTAACAAAATCAGAAATATCTGCATATAAACTAGACCAAGTTGCCAAATAACATACTGCATTTTTCTTCCTGCATAGTCAATCCTTGGCAACAACAAAAAGTGCCCAAACTGAAAAGATATAGTTTCCAACACTTGGAATAGATCATGAGCATAAAAACCACAATAACACATAGCAACAATACCACATAACACTTTTGTATGGAGTTTGTTCATTGAAGTAGCATAACCATGCTCATATCTTGACTTCCTGATATCTATGATGACTCCTTCAAAGATAGGAGGATACTCAACATAAATTCTTAACTCACAATAGTGATGGTATTTAATACTTCTTGAAAAACTCAGATATGCGAGTATAAACACCATACAAGGTTGATGCAACAAAGAGTAAACTCCATTATGACAATAAACATTAACTAGTTCAAAATGATTGCATACCTTGATTTCAATCCATGAATCATCTAGATGTTGAGCCTTCATAGAATTAGGAATGACGAAGCCTCCATGCATCACCACATTCCATATGGAAACCTCATCTTGTACCACATTAGTACGCTCTTCATTAGGTGGTCTTCCTAAAGAATTACCAATAATAAGTTTGCTGCACCTTTCCACATTATTTTGCACCTTCTCATGTGAACATGTAAAGCATCTATGGTGGAAATCCCTTTCCATAAGTTTGCATTCCTGTTGCTCTTTCCAAGTGATGTCTCTATGCTGCAATATTCTATCTAGTAACAATTCTAGGAACATATTTCTGAGCCCCATTTTTTTTTCTGATTTGGAAGCAATTGAATAACATAGGATAGGTTATGTTGCTTACCAAGGAACAAAATAGTTTGCATTCTCTCCTTCATTACACAACTTGCTACCCATAGAGCTTGTCCTTTATGAGTAGTCTCTTTAACCATTAATTCTTCTCTAAGACTATGAAGTATGCCAAGCATCATACCTTTGTCTTCAATTGTAGATTTAAGTTCCAAGGAGTAATTCACGAATTGCAAACATTGAACTCCTACAACTTCATTAGAACTTACAAAATAATTTTGATGATTCTTCATGAATTTCCTTTCCATTCCCATGCAAGAGATGAAGAATTCAAAAATCACATCAAAATCTCTATCCTCTTTTCCTTTCATAAACTCACTTATATCCCAAATGTAGAAAGAATATTGAATTCGAATCAATGAATCTACATGCCATATTTTGCAAATTATATTTCTTACCATATTCCTCTTTTTAGCATGCTTCATTTGGCGACAATATTTTTGCATTGGCATAGAAAGAAGCAAAAAATCTGAAAATTGAGAATCTTCTTCATACCTTGGGCTGCCATCAAGGAATTCGTCCTCCTTTGTACAACTAAAAGTTGTGGATACACCATCATGCTTCCAATATGCTTCTTTGATACAATTGGATCTTGTGGAGTCCGAACTAGATAACACTTCTGCAAGTATGAGATTCAACCCATGAAAACTTTCAGTTTTCATGTGCTTCAAAGTATCTTCCTCTAGTGGATCTTTGGATAAAGCACCAGGATCCCACACCTTCATGCATGAGCAATGTTGAAGTTGAGAGGTAGTATCCACCTTCCACTTTGTACCCTTCATCTTTTCATCAAGGTTAGAATTCTTATCATGATAACAAAAATATTGTGATGATCTATCATGAATATGTAGAACATTCATGATACTGATTCCATCCTTATCATTCAAACTATAATTATAGGATCAATCAAAGTGCTTACCTTCCTTTGCTGATTTATAAATTTCTTAGAAATCTATAGCAATATTGTCATTCTCATAATGAAAATCATTAGTAGAATGAGATTGAGGTAAAATATCCATCATGAAATCATTTCCAACAATAGGGCTATTGTTTTTACCATTCCCACTTGGCTTTAGCTCCTTCTTTTCCATATTTAATTTTTTTTAAGGCATCTCTAGGACACTAACAAGAATTTTTTGAACCTTTTCTTTCATTGTCAAATCTTTATCTCCAACATGCAAGACTAATTTCACTTTAAATTCATCAAAAATAATATTTTCCTGAAGTGGGAGCTCACTAGAAATCAATGAAATATTTTATTTAATTAAAGAGTGATGTTGTCAAGGTAGGAGGGTCCAGTGAGGGACTGTCCAACCTTGCAGTCTTAAACAACTAACACCATAGTTAAAATATATATGCAACAGAAGCCAACAACTGATCAACAGAAAGATAAAAGACATTTATGAACACATAACACAAGATATATCCTGGGAAAATCGTAACAGGGAAAAACCCATCCTTCAAAGCTCATCCTTCATATATATTTGATTTCAAAACATAATACACATGCCTCAAGGGCTTTATAGGTGCTAGGCCACAACCCTAGGATTACAAATAATTCATATAACAACTCTCTTGCATGAATTCTGTCGTTAGATTATCAATTCTGAGCCCTGTAACTTCTTCTATCCTCTGCTCTATTCTTCACTTTAGTTCTGCTACTTCTTCGGATCATAATAACTCTTCTTCATACTTCAGAACTTCATGTCATTAATCACACCTAGAAACAATCCTTTTGCTCTTACTTATATCATATGGAAGCATTCAAATCATCACCAGGTTGGCCTAATTGCAATAGCTAGCTTGTGTAATGTGTGCATAAAATAGGTCAGGCCTAAACATAAGGCACTGCTCCACAAACACATAGAACTTCATGCAGACCTCACTGAAGGTCGGCCAGGTCCTTAAACTTGATAAACCAATTCTTCTTTTCACTCCGCAAGTCACGGGAATGATCCACAAGCCTATTCCATTTTGCTAAACACAGTTGGCTCTATTATGTCAGAACAGTCAATCTTCCAACAATGATAACTTTCTAAAATCAAAGGCAAATGATCTGAGTTCTTGATATGTTGTAATTTCCTATGTCTAGATGCTAAGTCTAGATCCCCAGCCTCTCATACTCAAAATCCAGAATTCTACAAGGTCACTTTCTCTGCATACTCAAGCTTCTGTCAACTATGTCAATGATTCTAAATTCTTCTGGATGCTTTTGCATCAGACTTCCGAATGCTCTTGTATCAAAGAGTCTTTACCTTCAACCTCTATGGCTTTGAGTGCCTCTGGTTGAACTTTTTGTTCCTTTTTTTCTTCTTGCAAATCTAATTTTTCCTTATACTGCATCATCACCATTTCTTCCTTATGCTCCACTTCAACCATTGCATCTTCTTGTGGTTCCAATTCCAACTTCTCTATCTTCTTCCCAGTTTCCTATGATTCCTGATTAATGATGCCTTGTGACCCTAAATTTAACTACTCTTCTTGCTCCTTGATTTCTTTAACATCATTCAAATTTTCTCCTTCCTTTCTAGATCTTATGAAGTACTTGTTAAAAGATTCAATGGCTCTAACATCTTCGGGTTTTCCTTGGTACTTGTTAAAAATTTTGATAACCACCTTTTCTTGGGGCATAGTTCTTCCTATAAGCTCTACATATCTTTGAAATGTCAGGGCTACCTTAAAACCTTCACGATGATTCTGGTATTCTTCATACCATCTAGCAATTCTGAAGGTATAAATTTCATAGTCCCCCTCTATCAACCTCTTTATTAGAGAATTGAAGAAACCTCCCATGATTCAAACCAACAAATCAATTTACCCTACCAGATGGAAAATGTTGCAAGTATGGGCCTAACTGGTGTTGTCATTGATGTCAACATACTCCTATTGCATTAATGTCAAGGATTGGATGAGCTGTGTGCTGAGGATATTGATAAAATTAGCCTTATAAGAAATAGAGAAGGATAGTGAAGTTCTATGAAGCAAAAATCCCAGTCAGATGAACATCAGAGCATGTGCATCAAAGGGTTTGCAGATATGTGTCTGAAGGTACTCCAACCAAGATTTTAGAGATCCACATGAAAATTTGGAGAAGTTATGGCCATATGAATAAAACTGGTTCTGGCAGCGGTTTAGAGGTGACAGAGTGGTACAAATAGGTTTGGTGAGATCCAAAAATGCAATAGCTTGTTCTGTGAAACTTGTGGCATGTTTGGGAAGCCCATGTGAATTGAAAACTCAATTGGTTTGTGGTTTGGAGGTCTGCAAGCAATTATTCTAATGTGACAGTGATGACCGACTGTGCTCTTGAAGTTTCAGATGAAGATGCAAATGATTTTAGTAAGCAGAAGTGGTGTGGATGTTCTTGGTGATTCAGACAAGCTTGTGGGGGTCTCTAGATTGTGTCTAGTTTGTGTTGGTGGTCCACATTGAAGATTGAGCTCATAATTGAGAATTTACCTTCCAGTGATGGTGTTCTTCCTAATCTTGGCCAACCGGATGTCTTGCACTTATTGCGGAAGATCTTGAAGATGTTTTGCAAAGCTTGATGTGTTCCACAAAGCAGATTGAAGTCCCAGCTATGGGGAACCAATAGTATAATAGTGCGCATGAAGCTTTTGTAATAAGTCAAGTTATATTTTTGTATTTGCTCTGTAATAAAATAAGTGTATGTTGTGCCGACTTTGATGATCTTTCCAAAGTTGATGTCTTGTATAAATAAGAATTGCGAAGTCATTCAAAAGTATCCTTGTAGTGATGAGAAGGTGGTAAGGAAGAAGGAAGAAAGGCAAAGTAGAGGTATTGGGCTTAAATTGAACTGACTCAAGCATAGTGAAGATGCTGATCTCCAGTTCACGTATGTAATATTTATATTATTCTGTAGATAGTGTGTCTCCTGTAGGCAGTGGGCCTCTTATGAGTAGTATGCTTGGGCTGTAAGCCCTAATTGGAAAGTGCCATCTTATTCATCTTTATTCTTCTAATAGAGAATACAATCTTGGGTTAATCACCTCGTGGTTTTTACCTTAATTGGTTTTTCCACATCAAAATCTTGGTGTTATATGTGTTGCATTTGTTGCTGCTCTTGAATTATTGCATTATGCTTCCATGATTAATCTTTGATATGATGTTGAAATATAAGAAGGCTTAAAGTAAATAAAGAACATAGATTTTGGTAACAATTGATTCACCCCCCCTCTTAGTTGTCTGTCCTAAATCCAACAATTGGTATCAAATCTAAGTTCCTCTAGAAGAAGCTTAACCGCTTGAGGAGATCCAGAATGTCAACCTACAAGAAGGACAGTCCAAGGTTTGATGGTTCAAACTTCATTGCCTGGAAAAGCTGCATGGAATGTCACATACAATGCATGGGATATCAATATTGGAACATAATCTCAACTAAATATGTTCCCCCAAGGAATGGCCCCACAACTCTAGATGAAATCAGAGATGCAGAGAATAATCTTTGAGCTAAAGAAGCCTTACTGAGTGCCTTGTCTAATTTAGAGCTAACAAATGTTATGGGATTGAAGTCTGCCTATGAAATTTGGACAAAGCTTGAAAATCTATATGAAGGAGACAAATATGTTAAGTGTGCCAAGCTGCAAAGTCTAAAAGGAAAGTTTGAAAACTTAAAGATGAGTGAAGATGAGAATATCACTTCTTACATGACAAAAGTAAATGAGATTGTTTGTGGCATTAGATGTGCTGGTGGAGTATTGGATGGAGATGAAATTGTTGCTAAAGTTCTCAGATCTTTACCCCTACATATAAACACAAAGTTGCTGCCATTGAGGAAATCCGATCTTTGACAACTATCACAAGGGATCAATTGGTTGGTAAGATATCTGTATTCGAGTTAGCTGAGTTTGGTGATGCACTTCCCAAGACCGAATCTACATTCAAAGCTAGTGCCTCTACAAACGGAAAACATAGATATGATCTAGGTGAAATTTCCTCAAGAAAATCAACTTAGTATGAGAAAGCAAGAAAAGATCTGCAAGAGGATGAATTAGAAGCTGAACAACTTGAGGCACTCATTGCAAAGAGAGTGCCAAGAGGATCTGGTAAGTATGAAGGAAAATTACCTTTTAAATGCTTTACTTGCAATAAGATTGGTCATTTTGCCTCAAGATGTTTGGAAAGGTTTTCAAGGCTAAACCCTAATAGATCAAGGTTTCAGAAAAAGTGTTACTATGTTCAAGAAGATGATGATGGAGTAACAGATGATGAATCTGAGATAGGAAACAAATCTGGAAGTGACTGGATGTTTATTGCCATCAAAGGAGAAGATCCAATGCTTATTGAATATGTCAATCATAAGATGATAGAAAGTGCTTTGGCTGCCCAGGTTGAAGAAAAAGATGAATGGGTTATTGACAATGGATGCTCTCACCATATGACTGGCGACAAGAGTAAGTTCTTAAGCTTGGAAAGATATGAAGGTGGAGTTGTAAAGTTTGGAGATAATTCTATTGGCAGAATTAAAGGTAGAGGAACTATTTCTTTTGATGGAAAGAACAAAACCAGTGATGTTCTGTATGTTGAAGGTCTGAAGCATAATGTTCTTAGTGTTGGACAGTTGGTGGACAAAGGCTATGATCTCTGATTCAAAAATGGAAAATGTAAGATTTTTGAAAGCTTTGGAACTGAGATTACATCTGGTATGCAGACAAAAGGTAACATCTTCCAATTGGTTGGTACTGGTAAATGTTGTTTATTTGTTCAAATTGATCAGAGTTGGTTATGGCATAGGAGAATGTGTCATGTAAATTTTGATAATATCATCAAGATAAGCAACACACAGGCTGTAAGAAACCTACTAATAGTTTATGCAAAGAATGTCAGTTGGGCAAACAGAACAGAGTCACATTCAAAAGTAACAAACAATCTTCAACTAGATTGTTAGACTTGGTACACACTGATCTCTGTGGTCCGACAACAATAAGAAGTTTGCAAGGAGATAGGTATTTCATGTTGCTGATTGATGACCAGTCCTGGATGATGTGGGTAACTTTCTTAAAGGAGAAATCTGAAGCACTTGAGAAGTTCAAAATATTCAAGGCTATGGTAGAAAATGAAATTAGCATGAACATAAAATGCCTCAGGTTTGATAGAGGTGGAGAATTAACATCCGGTGAGTTCATATCATTCTGTGAGAAGCATGGGATAAAGAGATAGTTATCTACTCCAAGGACTCCACAACAGAATGGGGTAGTGGAGAGAAAAAATTGGACCATCTAGGAAGCATCTAGAACCATGATGATGGAAGCAAATGTTCCTCACATCTACTGGAGAGAAGTTGTAAGCACCGATGTCTATACTCTTAATCGAGTACAAATTAGAGGCAATATTGGTAAGACTCCTTATGAACTTTGGTTTGTCATCACTCCTACTGTGAAGTATTTCAGAGTCTTTGGTAGTAAATTCTATATCAAAAGAGATGAAGATCTTGGCAAGTTTGATGCTAGAAGTGATGAAGGAATTTTCTTGGGATATTCTACTCAAAGCAAAGCATACCGGTGTTACAACAAGAGATTGAGAAAAATTGTAGAAAGTACAAATGTGAAGGTTGATGAAGGCATGGAAAATCCCTCAAGGTATTATGAATATGAAGTAGATGATCAGGATAATATCTCAAATCAAGGAGAACCAGTCCCCACTCTAGTTCAGATTCAGACTGATCTGGAGAATCCTGATATACAAGAGGAAGAGACATGCTTGGAAGAACCTGTCCAAGAATCAAAGGTGCAAGAGAATCCCAAAACTCCCAGGTATGTAAGACTGAATCATTCTGAAGATCAGATCATAGGAGATAGAAGCAAAGGTGTTCAAACAAGAAGGAAAATTACTCAATATTTAATAAAGTATTGTTTGATTTCAAAGATTGAACCAAAAACAGTAAGTGAAGCATGCAATGATGAAAGTTGGGCTAAAGCAATGGAGGAAGAATTGATGTAGATTAAAAAGAATCACACTTGGGATCTTGTTCCCAGACCAAAGGACAAAAATGTGAATGAAGATGGTGAATTGGTCAGAAACAAAGCCAGATTGATCTGTAAGGGTTATTCTCAAGTAGAAGGAGTTGACTTCGAAGAAACTTTTACTCTGGTGGCAAGAATTGAGGTAGTCAGATTATTTCTTGCCTTTGCTGCCTTCAAGGACTTCAAAGTATATCAGATGGATGTCAAGGCTGCCTTCCTAAATGGTGATTTGGAAGAAGAGGTATACATTGAGCAAACGGATGGATTCCAATTGTCTGATCATGGTGATATGGTCTGCAAATTGAAGAAAGCATTGTATGGACTCAAACAAGCTCCAAGAGCCTGGTATGAAAGATTGGACAAACATCTCTTGAAGATTGGTTTCACCAAAGGCACTGCTGACAGTAATCTATATTTCAAGATTGATCATGAAAGTATCTTGATTATTGAAATATTTGTTGATGATATCATCTTTGGAGGGAAAGATAGTATGTGCAAGACCTTTGCCAATCAAATACAAAGTGAATTTGAGATGTCCATGTTTGGGGAAATGAATTTCTTCTTGGGTTTGCAAATCACTCAAACAAAGAAAGGAATCTTCATATCATAGACCAAGTATGTGAAATAGTTGTTGAAGAAGTTTGGGATGGAAGACTCAAAGGCAATGAATACTCCCATGGCAACTGGATGTAAGTTGAGTAAAGATGATGAATCTCCTAAGGCTAATCAAAAAAAGTATAGGTCAATGATTGGAGGTCTGCTCTATCTTACTCAAACCAGACCTGTTATTATGAATGTTGTTGGTCTTGCTGCCTGATTCCAAGCTAATCCTAGAGAGTCTCATGTCATGACAATCAAGAGAATTCTCAGATATTTGAAGGGAACAGTTGAGTATGGATTATGGTATCCTAAGGATCATGATTTCTCTCTTCATGCATATACAAATGCTGATTGGGCAGGAGATGTGGATAATCGGAAGAGTACCAGTGGTGGTGCATTCTTTTTAGGAAAAAGATTGGTTTCTTGGCTGAGCAAGAAACAAGAGGCAATATCTCTGTCCACTGCAGAAGCAGAATATATTGCAGCAGCAGGAAGTTGCACTCAAGTATTGTGGATGAAGCAAATGCTAAGAGATATCAGAGTAGAGTATGAGGAACCTATCACAATCTTCTGTGATAACTCAAGTGCAATAAATATATCAAAAAATCTGGTGTTGCATTCAGAGACAAAACATATATCCATCAAGTTTCACTTTTTGAGAGAGTAGGTGAACAAGAATGAAGTCAGATTGGAGTTTGTGCCCTCAAAGGATCAGATTGTAGATATTTTTACTAAACCTCTACCTAAGGACTCTTTTGAGTATCTCAAGGAGAAGTTAGGGGCTATTACCCCTCTAGTTCTAAATTAATGTGCACTGATGTGCATCAATCTGGTGGATCTCACAATCATATCTTGTGATCTAGATTGATGTTAGGAGGTTGCTACTCAGGGGGAGTAGTTAGTATAACTCTGAAGAGTGAGAAGTGGTTACAAGTATGTGCCCTTTGCCATTGATGTCAAAGGGGGAGAGAAGACATGTGAAAAATAAAAGTGGTTGATGATCAAAGGGGGAACAATAAAGGAAGAGAAGACATGTGAATGGCTGCTACTGATAAGGGAGCTATGTCAGTCAGTAAGGAGAAGTTCTTGTCTTGACGGTTAAAATAGTTTTTCACATTATATGTTGCCATCAACGACAAAGGGGAGATTGTTGCAAGTATGGGCCTAACTGGTGTTGTCATTGATGTCAACATACTCTTGTAGCATTAATGTCAAGGATTGGATGAGATGTGTGCTGAGGATATTGAGAAAATTAGCCCTATCAGAAATAGAGAAGGATGGTGAAGACAATGAAGTTCTATAAAGCAAAAATCCTAGTTAGTTGAACATCAGAGCATGCACATCAAAGGGTTTGTAGATATGTGTTTGAAGGTGCTCTAGCCAAGATTTCAGAGATCCACATGAAAATTTGGAGAAGTTATGGCCATATGAATAAAATTGGTTCTAGCAGCTGTTCAAAGGTGATAGAGTGGCACAAATAGGTTCGGTGAGAACCAGAAATGCAATATCTTGTTCTGCGGAACTAGTGGCATGTTTGGGAAGCCCATGTGAATTGACAACTCAATTGGTTCATGGTTTGGAGGTCCGCAAGCAATTATTCTAATGTGACAGTGATGACCGGCTATGCTCTTGAAGTTCCAGATGAAGATGCGAATGATTTCAGTAAGCAGAAGTGGTGCGGATGTTCTTTGTGATTCAGGCAAGCTTGTGGGAGTCTCTAGATTGTGTCTAGTTCGTGTTGGCAGTCCGCATTGAAGATTGAGCTCGTAATTGAAGATTTACCTTGCAGTGATGGTGTTCTTCCTAATCTTGGCCGACTGGATGTCTTGCACTTATTGCAGATGATCTTGAAAATGTTTTGCGAAGCCTGGCATGTTCCACAAAGCAAATTGAAGTCCCAGCTATGGGGAGCCAACAGTATAGTAGTGCGCATGAAGCTTTTGTAATAAGTCAAGTTATATTTTTGTATTTGCTCTATAATAAAATAAGTGTATGTTGTGCCGAATTTGATAACCTTTCCAAAGTTGATGTCTTGTATAAATAAGAATTGCGAAGTCATTCAAAAGTATCCTTGTAGCGATGAGAAGGTGGTAAGGAAGAAGGAAGAAAGGTAGAGCAGAGGTATTGGACTTAAATGGAACTAACTCAAGCATAGTGAAGATGCTGATCTCTAGTTCAAGTATGTAAGATTTATATTATTCTATAGACAGTGTGTCTCTTGTAGGCAGTGGGCCTCTTGTGAGCAGTGTGCTCGGGCTGTAAGCGCTAATTGGCAAGTGCCATCTTATTCATCTTTATTCTTCTAATAGAGAATACAATCTTGGGTTAATCACCCCGTGGTTTTTCCCTTAACCAGGTTTTCCACATCAAAATCTTGGTGTTATATGTGCTAAATTTGTTTCTGCTCTTGAATTATTGCATTATGCTTCCATGATTAATCTTTGATATGCTGTTGAAGTATAAGAAGGCTTAAAGTAAGTAAAGAACATAGATTTTGGTAACAACTGATTCACCCCCCCGCCCTCTTAGTTGTCTGTCCTAAATCCAACAGGCAAGATCATGCTCTGATACCACTACAATGTCCCCAATCTGAAATTTAGTATTAAATCCAAATCTAAAAATTGCTTTAATAAACTTAACACTAATATGCATTAAAACAACCAAACTAGCTAACTAGTTTGCACAAGTATTACACAAAAATGAACACAAACAACTCAAATGTTTTTAATTATGATTTTATGGTACATATGACATGGAATCATGCTAACACTCTGAAATGCTTGAAACACACCCATCAAACATACATATACTTCACATACAATGCTCCTAAGATCAAACCAGGAATACCCAACTGGTCAAAGCTGATCCAAACCTACGAAATGGATGAAATACACCTTCTATACTAAGATGCAATAACATGCAAAACCTGCAACAACACAAATGCTCTAAAATCACCAGAATCTACTCTTGCACACAAAACACTGAAACTGATACAATCCTTCAGCACTGATGCAACCTCTAAAGTGAGATTGCTCTCTGCATTCCAAGAACACTTCCCCCAGAATGATGGGAACTCATGTCCACTAGCTACAAGCTCCATCTCTAATGGTTTCCTTGTCCACTGAAGAAAACACAATCTGAATAGCTCTATGAGAAAATTATCAATTCTGCAAAAGTCCCAAATGTGTTTTTGGCCTCCAAATAAATAGAGGAGCAAACCCAAATGAACCCCTCTTGGAAAATAACATAAAATAATATTATTACATCAATTCCATCCAAAATAGGCCCACCATAATGACCGATACAAGATTACCCACCAAAATTAAATAATAACTCCATGCATGCAAGCTGTCATAAAAACTGCCAAGGAATCTACTAATAATAGCATGCCACCTAAACTTGGAGGTTACAAATCTTCTCACATGAAATCTCACGCTCTTCCTTGGGTAAATAATACAAAACAATAATATTAAATAAATGATTTGGGCCCAAATAACCAATTTTTAGATATAATTATTTTCCAATTTCCATACCTTAGCCCAAGGAAATATTTTGAATTGAAAAATATATCCTCCAACATGAATTAAATAAAAAGGGGACATGATAGTCCTTCAGAGATTGATAGGTTTAGAAACCTTAGAATCATCTCCTGAAGCTTGTTCTATCTTTTATTAGTTTGTAGGAGGCCTAGGATGGATTCTTGGGTAGTAGAGTCCTTGTGGGACCTTGGTCAAAGTCCTAAGTAGGTGTTCTAAGGATTTTTTTTGTTTAGACATTGTGAAAGGACTACAACGTTAAACTTGGACACTAGTGTTAGTTTTGAACCCTAGTGCTAGAACTGGACACTAGCACTAGAAATGGACACTAGAGGGATGTACTGAACTCCTCCTAGGGTGATGTAGTCCTCCTGGGCTGCTGTGGTCCTTTGAATTTCTTAGATGTATGTGGAGTCTTAGACATCAACCACTTCCTAACTTTTCCTAAAGAATCTTTGTATGTACAAAAGTTGTTCCTCTTGGTTTGTTGAGTCTTCCCATGTCAACACTTTGTTGATAGATGTCCTTGTTTGGAAGTCATTCCCTCTTTTGCATTGGGAAGCATACCTTTACACAAAATCAATTGGTGATCATTCCAATTGGTCTAGGGCTTGTACCTCCTAGTTGATCGATCTCTTGAGTGAGTTTTCCCTTGTGTTCAAATGTTGTTTTGTGTCATTATGGAATAGATTCAGACTAGTAGTAACCCTCCATCCTACTCCATGTGTTCAAGAGGAAACGAGGTCATGGACATGTTTCGAATTGTCATCATGGAGTGAGCTCCATTCTCTCACATGGTCATCATGGTGATCTGTCACATGATAAGTGAAGTTTTCCACTTGTGCCACCTTGCCTAGTGCAACAATGATGTTCTCTTAAGTGTCAATTTGTTCTTGTTATGACACCTTGTGCACATGTGAATGTCACACTTGTAAATGCAACAAAATTGTTTGTCTGATGTTTGTTTGGCTAATGTCCTAGGTGAAAGCTTGGGGCATTACACATACTGGTATCATTTTATAGGTTTGAGGAATATTCTATGGGTTAATTGCATAACACGAGGGTGGTCTTATTGGATAGTACCTTATTGTACTTGATTTTTATTGGTCATAATACATAGAGTACCATAATAGGCATTCAATTCTTGGCTAGTGGCTTTCATTTCCTAGGTGTTAGTGATATTTACACCACCAATGACTAGTCATTGTCATTTGACAACTAGTCAATAACACCTCATGGAATACTACTTGTCTATAAGTGGTCCATTTCCACCCTCCTCACTACAAAACAACAATTAGTTCTTTGCAAGGAGTTTCCCAACTAACAATGGTAGTTTTCCTATTTTACTCTTCTCTGATTTTGCTCCAGGGTAGCCATTCTTTCTTTCAGATCCCTCAACTCTCTGGCATGCTTCTCCTTTAGCTCATTCATCTCTTGAGCCATGTTTCTCACTCTTGGAGGCATCTTGGCAAACTGCCTCTTCAACTTAACACTTCACAGAGCTACTAACTATGTTATGATACTAATTTGATGCAGAGCTCACTAACACAAGACCACAAAGGGATCAAACTAACAACACAGGAAGAAAAAGGATACAGGGGATGGCAGGGCAAACAACACTTCTAGACCTCTGTGGACCAAACAACAACCCTTGACTTCAATTTGGACTTGACTGTCCACTCACACTCCATGGCTTCAACACTGTATAATGACACCATTTATAGGTTCATACATATGGGAACCTTCCCAAACTTCCTAGGGACCCTAGACCAACTAGGTTTGACTGTCCCAAGCTCACAAAACTCAAAAAATGTACTGAGGATACCTCCTTGTACCACTTCCTTCACAAACCCACTCACTTCCTTGTAGCCCTCCTTTTAGGACTTTCATGCAATAACTTGAGTTTCAGACCTCTTCTCCCAACTGTCAATGGATTTTTGAATACCCATTAGCTTGTTTTTAAACATATTAAACATGCAACATAGGTTGCTTTGGAACACCACACTCAAAATAGGATTGTTCCTACTATCCCAAGGGCTAATTAGGCCTCCCACAACACCACAAATACATGAAAATGATACCCCACTCCACAAATTCTTGTTCCCAAGTGTAGGAGGTGTTGAATACTAATAAACTTAACTAGTTTCAGGGTTCTAGCCACCACACAAATTACCTTGCTTTCAAAAAAAGCAAACTCTACCTATGCTGGGACTGTCCAAAACATAGAGAAATTAGACTTTAAGAACACAAAATCTGCCCTTTGTATTAACTCCATGGTTCCTGCACAAAACCCACTTATCAAACATGTAAACCAAGCTTATTGCAGTCATTTCCATCCAAGATGCAAGTGTGGGGAGTCAAGAAACCATCGATTTCATAAAACCCTCATAAACCCTACTAAAACCCTTCTTATAGGCCCGTTTACACAAAAACAACCAAAAAATACTTCTTCCTTGGTCTAAACTCCTCCAGCTGGGATTAGATGAAAGGTGACTCCATGATTTTGAAGTGCATAGGCATTTGAGCTCATGACCGAGCAGTACAGCCTAGTACCATTCTTGGAAACAACAATAAAACAATCATAAACTGGGAAAAAGGGCAGTCCCAAGGAAAACGTTAGGAAAGTGCTTAAACCTCCATCAAATCTCCTCCAGCTTGGCTTAAAACAAATATGAGACCATACCCTACAACATTCTAAGCATGAGAATTTTGTATTAGTACTATACGACCAAGGAAAATGAGAGGGAATAACAATATTCAGAAAAATAGAGATGGGACAACAAAACAGTCATAATCTTCATTCCTTTCTCTTCAAACTTCAAACAAATCTCCATGCACTCAACCCCTCTACCTTTTTACAATGTGAAATCATGGAAATATAACATGAATGAAAACACAAGAAAATGCAAACAAATCATGCAATACCTTCACGTTGATCCACAATCTGTCGATAAGGTGGAGAGTCCTGCACCCAAAACACTCTAGCTTTACCCAAAGATATAAATGTTGATTACTTGATTCTGTAGCATAACGTTGATTGGATTGATGAATGATAGAAAATGATAGATGAAAATGGATGAAAGAAAATAGATAGAGGATTAGAAGAAGATTGGAAGTAGATTTCGATAGTGTAAGGATATCAAACTCAGTCCATCCCAAATGGCTTATGAGAGGGTATATTTATAGGCAAGGGCTGATTTTTATCAACGGTGGAGAGAAAAAGGAGAAATCAACAGATGAGAGATGAGGATGAATGTGCACACGCCAAGTGTCCATGAGAGGATAAGATGCTTCTTTCGAAATAGGATATTTCTATTTTTTTGGTGAAGATCATAGATTTTTCTAATTTAATAAATCTTTCCCATGATTTGCTTTTTGATTTCTTGCTCTTTTCAAGGACACTTGCACATTTAAAGGAAAATAGAAGGTGGGAAAATGTAGGGAAATAAATAAAATATGGATTTTATTTATTTTTTAGAAGAAAGATGAGGTAATTAAATAATTTAAAATTATTTAATTATTCATTGAAAATAGAAGAATAAAGGAAATTAACTAAATAAATAAAATTTATTTAATTAATTGATGTGGAGGGAAGAAGATTTGATAAGATTTGATTTTTCGATAAAAGAGTCCAAATAAAATAAGATAAGATAGGAAAAAGATAAAAAGACTTGCTTTTAGTTTTAAATCCTCAAAAAGGAAATAATAATTCGAAAAGGATGGGAGGATATTTGATGAATTATCTAATTAAATAAATATTTAATTATAGGAAAAGGATAAATGACTAATTAAATAGTTAGAAATAATTATTTAACTAGAGAGGATTAATGGTCATGAGTAATAAATAAATAATTAAGATTTATTTAATTATAGAAGATAGGATAAATGGATAGAAAGGGAATACGTGAAAATTAGTAAATAAATAAGATTTATTTAACTAATAGGTGAATGATACAGGTACCTAGGGCAAAACATGTTAATGATAAGGTGTTAGACATTTTTAGGTGTCCACATTTTGTGCCTCTTTGAGATGATGTTCGAGATGATGAAATTTGTGTCGAGTAACATCATTTCAAAGAAGCTAAGGTATGGATAGAAGAAAAGATGGTAATGGAAAGATAGGATGAGGATGCCCCCTCGAGAGGATAGGCGGGTTGGACAAACACGGGTAGGCTCTTGACATGAAATTGATTGGTTGAAAAAGATTAGGGAAGGGATAGAAGAAAGGATGATGCGTTATGCTGCAATGAAAGTGAGCAATCATGATGTTTGATATAGTACTAGATGTTATGCACCAGGGTATGAGGACCAAGGTGACGATGTGTCTCATGCCCCAGTATAATACAACCTTGTCTAGACATATGAGGAAGAAAACTTAGAGCATTAAAGTCCTAATGCACAAAAGGTATGATGTGACCTTAGATGCAAAGGATAATGCAAAAAGCTATTCCAACATACACAAGATATGAATATTAACTAGAATGATACATATGTGATACAAATGCAAGATAAAAAGATAACACGCACAAGCAAGCAAGCAAGCAAGCAAGCATGCACAAATGATTCAAAACAAACAAGGTATTGCCCCTGTCAAGCTGTAAACCAATGATTAATTATTGATTGATTGATGATGATAGTGTTGTCATGGCGAGGAACGATATATCCCTAGATTTACACAAGGATGTGGGAGCGATATATCCCATTGATGATGATGATTGATTATTTGATTTGGTTTACAACAAGATTAGGATCAAGACCAAGGATGTGATTGGATAATTTGACAAGCTTGATTAGCTTGATTGGTATGGATAAAGGGTGACTTGCATTTGGATCTATTGCTTGGATTTAGATTGATTGGAAGAAGTGATGGATTGATGATTATAGATGATGGAAGTGTTGCAATTATTGGCCTAATCGATGTTGTCATTGATGTCAACATACTCTTGTTGCATTAATGATAAGGATTGGATGAGGATATTGAAAAAATTGGTCATATCAGAAACAGTGAAGAACAGCGAAGATAGTAAGGTAAAAGTCCAAGATAAGATGCAGATCAAAGGATGCAGTTTAAAGGGTTTGTAGATATGTATCTTAAGATGATCCAGTAAAGATTTCAGAGGTCTGCATGAAGATCTGAAGAAGTTGTGGCCACTCAAGTAAAATTGGTTCCGACAGGTGTTCAGAGGTGACAGAGTGATACAGATAGGTCCGGTGAGATCCAGAAATGCATTATCCTGCTTTGCAGATTTGGTGAGTGTTTAGGAAGTCCTTGTGAAGTGTCAACTCGATTGGTTCATGGTTTGGAGGTCCGCAAGCATCTATTTCTTTGTGACAGTGATGACAAACTGTGTTCTTGAGGTTTTGGATGAAGGAGAGAAGGATTTCAGTAAGATGTAGTATGGATGTTCTTGGTGATTTAGGAAAGCTTGTGGAGGTCTTTGGATCATGTCCAATTTGTGTTGATGGTCCACATTGGAATTTGAGCTCGCAATTGAAGAATTACTTCAGGATGATGGTGTTCTTCCTAAGACTGGCTGACTGGATGAGTTACACATCTTGCAGATGTTCTTGTAGATGTTTGCCGACTTAGATGATTATTCCTAAGTTGATGTCTTGTATAAATAAGGGATTGGAAAGTCATTTCAATATGCATCTTGTGGAGATGAGAGTGTGGTAGCGAGGAGGAGAGTGAAAGGCATAGCAGAAGTATTGGGCTTAAATGGAATTGATTCAAGCATGGTGAAGATGCTATTCTCCAGTTCATGTATGTGATACTTATTATTTTGTAGACAGTGTGTCTCTTGTAGGTAGTGAGCCTCTTGTGAGCAGTGTGCTCGGGAAGTGAGCCCTAATTGGCATGTGCCATTTTGTTCTTTCTATTCTTCTAACAGAGAATACAATCTTGGGTTAATCACCCTATGGTTTTTCCCTTAACCGGGTTTTCCACATCAAAATCTTGGTGTCCTGTGTGTTAATATGTTTCTGCTCTTGATTTAATGCATTATGTTTCCATGATTGATTTATCATTATGCTACTGAATTAAAAAGTGGATTTAAGTCTTTAATTGGAAGAAAGTTTTGGACAACTGATTCACCCCCCTCTCAGTTGTCTGCCCTAAATCTAACAATTGGTATCAGAGCTAAGTTCCTCTAAAAGAGCTTAATTGCTTGAGGAGATCTAGGATGTCATCCTACAAGAAGGATAGTCTGAAGTTTGAAGGAACCAACTTTAATCTCTAGAAAAGTCACATGAAATGTCACTTGCAATGTATGGGAATGCAGTACTGGAACATGGCTACAACGAAGTATACCCCTCCACAGAATGGAATGAAAACCCCAACTGAAATCACAGATGTTGAAAACAATCTGTGAACTAAAGAAGCCCTTCTAAGTGCCTTGTCTGATTCAAAGCTTTCAAATGTTGTTGATCTACAAACGACTTTTGAGATTTGGGAAAAATTGGAACTTCTGCATGAAGGAGACAAGTATGTTAAATGTGCAAGGCTAAATAGTCTAAAAGGAAAATTTGAAAATCTGAAGATGAGAGAAGATGAAAATATCACTACTTTTATGCCAAGAGTAAATGAGCTTGTTTGTGGCATTAGGTGTGCTGGTGGAGTCTTGGATGAAGATGAGATTGTTGGCAAAGTTCTCAGATCCCTTCCTGCTTCTTATAAAATAAAGGTTGCTGCCATTGAAGAATTTAGAGCCCATACAACTGTCACAAGAGATCAATTGGTTGGTAAATTGGCTGCATTTGAATTGACTGAGTTTGGAGATGCCCCCCCCAAGACTGAATCTACATTCAAAGCTAGTGTCTTTGTAAAAGGTAAACAAAGGTTTGATCTGGGAGAGAACTCTTCAAGAAAACTATCATGGTATGAAAAAGCAAGAAAAGACCTAGAAGAAGAAGAAGAAGCATAAACTGCTCAACTTGAAGCCGTTATTGGAAAAAGATTACCAAGAGGATCTGGTAAGTATGAAGGAAAATTGTCTTTTAAGTGTTTTAACTGCAATAAGATTGGTCATTTTGCCTCAAGGTGTCTGGAAAGATTTTCAAGGCCAAAACCTAAAAAATCAAGGCTCCAAAAGAATTGTTACTATGTTCATGAAGATGATGATAATGGAGTAACAGATGATGAATCAGAATTAGGAAACAAATCCGGAAGTGATTGGGTGTTTATTGCCATCAAGGAAGAAGATCCAATGTCCTCTAAATCTATCAATGACAAAGTTGTAGAAAGAGCTCTGGCTACCCAAGTTGAAGAAAAGGATGATTGGGTCATTGACAGTGGATGCTCTCACCATATGACAGGTGACAAAAATAAGTTCATAGATTTGGAAAGGTATGAAGGAGGAGTGGTAAAGTTTGGTGATAATTTTGCTGGTAGAATCAGAGGTAGAGGAACTATTTCTTTTGATGGAAAGAACAAAATTGGTAATGTACTATATGTTGAAGGATTGAAGTACAATCTTCTCAATGTTGTATAGTTGGTGGACAAGGGCTATGATCTCTGATTCGAGAATGGAAAATGCAAGATCTTTGAAAGTTCTGGAATAGAGATTGCATCCGGTACTCAAACAAAAGGTAATATCTTCCATTTAGTTGGTACTGATAAAAGTTGTCTAGTTGTGCAAATTGATCAGAGTTGGTTATGGCATAGGAGGATGTGTCATATAAATTTTGATAATATCATCAAGATAAGCAACACTCAGGCTGTAAGAGATCTTCCAAAATTGGTGAAACCTACAAATAGCTTGTGCAAAGAATGTCAGCTAGGGAAACAAAGTAGAGTCTCCTTCAAAATCAAGGAACAATCTTCTACCGGATTATTGGACTTAGTTCATACTGATTTATGTGGTTCGACAAGAATCAAAAGTGTGCAAGGTGATAGATACTTCATGCTATTAATTGATGACTACTCCCAGATGATGTGGGTTACTTTTCTGAAAGAGAAATCAGAAGCTCTTGAGAAATTCAAAATATTCAAGGCTATGGTAGAGACTGAAACCGGATTAAAATTAAAATGTCTGAGGTCTGATAGAGATGGAGAATTCACATCCGGTGAGTTCATAGAATTCTGTGAGAAACATGGAATAAAAAGACAGTTGTTCGCTCCTAGGACTCCACAGCAGAATAGAGTAGGTGAAAGAAAGAACTGGACCATCCAGGAAGCATCTAGGACCATGGTGATGGAAGAAAATGTTCCTTAGATCTATTGGAGACAAGTTGTCAGCACTGTAGTCTATACTCTCAATCGAGTACAAATCAGAAGCAATACTGGTAAGACTCCTTATGAACTTTGGTTTGGCATCAATCCTACTGTGAGGTATTTCAGAGTCTTTGGTAGCAAGTGTTACATTAAAAGAGATGAAGATATAGGCAAGTTTGATGCTAGAAGTGATGAGCGAATATTCTTGGGTTACTCTACTCAAAGCAAAGCATACTGTTGTTATAACAAGAGACTGAGAAAGATAACAGAAAGTACAAATGTAAAGGTTGATGAATGAATTGAAAAACCCTCAAGGTTTTATGAATATGATGAAGATGATCAGAATGGTGTTCTGATTCAAGGAGCCCAAGCCTCTTCTGAAAGACAGATTCAAACTGATCTGGTAAATCAGGAAGAAGAGATGAGTTTTAATGAGCCTGAACAAGAATCAAAAGTGCAAGAAACTTCCAAAGTTCCCAGGTATGTAAGACTGAACCACTCTGAAGATCAGATCATAGGTGATAAAAGCAAAGGTGTACAAACAAGAAGGAGGATTGCTCAAGATTCAGAAGAGTATTGTCTGATTTCAAAGATTGAACCTAAGACAGTGTATGAAGCTTGCAATGATGAAAACTGGACTAAAGCAATGGAGGAAGAGATGATACAAATTGAGAAAAATCACAATTGAGATCTTGTTCCCAGACCTAGAAACAAGAATGTGATTGGAACCAAATGGGTCTTCTGAAACAAACTGAATGAAGTTGGTGAAGTAATCAGAAATAAAGCCAGATTGGTCTGCAAGGGTTACTCTCAAATAGAAGGAGTTGATTTTGGAGAAACTTTTGCTCTGGTAGTGTTGGCACTAATTTTGGTCTGGATCTGAGTGCAGATGTTGGAGGGTTTTTTTTCTTTTTGAGCCCTAAGTTTCCTTGTTCATCGCTATGACTTTCTCTATCGGCGAAACTTCTTTTTGAGTGCTCAGATTATGGTTGAACCATCGCTTTGAACCACCACATTGAACCCTTTTGGTTCATGGTTCAACGGTTCAAGGCTTTGTGTTTTTGGTACTTTGCCAATAGTGATGGAGTATTGTTTTTGAGGTTTTGAACCCCGTCGGTGAACCTCAATGTTGAACCTCGCCATTGAACCAGTTCATCGGTTCAACGGGTTCATTGGGTTAGTCATGCTGACGAGAGTCTTGGAAGGTCATCGCCAACACTTTGGCTATCGGCGAAGTATTTTCTTGGGTTGCCGATATGCAATGTTTGGCCGATGTGATGTCATCGGCCTGGGTCTCACCGACAAGGGATTTGAGTAGGCATCGGCGTAACCCTCTTCATCGGTTGGGAAGCTTCTGGTTTAGCCGATAGCGTTGGTCTGGCCGATGGGAGCAATGGAGGGTGGCCATCGGGTGAACCGTGTGTTTGGTCTCGTCGATGGTGTCATCAACATAGTGTTTGTTATCAGCGAAGCAGTTTGATGTTGGGCCGACAGTTGGTTGTCTGGCCGATGAGGGATGTTCAAGGTGGTGTCGGCAGGACTTGTGCTATCGGCCAAGGATTTTCTTGTTGCTCCGAGGGATAGTGGTCTCGCCGAAGACCAAGGATGTGGTATGCCATCGGGGTGAATTGTGTGGTTGGCGTAGGTGTTTTGTGGCTTGCCGACAGTGGAGGGTCTGGCCAACGAAGGGGCAAAGTCTAGCTTGCTGGTCATTGGTGAGAGTTTGGTCTATCGGCAGAGGGATCTTTTGCTTGGCCGACAGTATTGGTCTGGCCGACAGGGGATTGCGGTGGCTTCATCAGTGTAACTGATGAGATCGGTGAAGGTTTGGAAGGTTGGCTCGATGGTGCATCTCTGGCCGATGGAGGGGATTGTAATGTAGCGATCAGCCAAACTATTGATGTGCAGGAAGATTTTCGGCTGGGCCGATGGCTTAGGTCTGAGTGATGGGTTTTGGAGAAGGAGCGTGCGTCAAGCACGGAAAAAGTGCTCGACACTTAGTCTGTTGGTGGCCATGTTTTTAAAATGCTAAAGGAGTCTCCGCACTATGCATGTGGGATTAATCTCCCTACATTATTTGAACCTGCGAAGAAGTGTTTTGGCGGGAAATTCCTTTTTGAATGCTGCGACAGTTTTCAAGCGGCCGCGGGTGGTTGAGCCATCAATGGTGACTGTAGCAGGGGTATGGGCAATGGTACAAGCAATTAAACTACCCGATTGTGAATGAAGACTTCCAGATGGCGGTGCAAGGTTCGAGGCCTCTCTTATCTGTTGCAGCAATAACTTCTGAGCGCCATTCCTTTGTAGGATCTGTATCTGGCAGATTTTTTGTCAAACCATGTAATTAATTGCTAGAGGTACACTTTCTGGCCGATATAGGCAGACTATGTTACCATTCTTGTTGTTGTTGAAAGTTGAACATTTTGGCTCTGTAATGCAATACAGCTGATTTGGTTGCTCTGTGCAGCAAAACTTGTGAGTTTATGTATCTCTTGTTGTATGTTTTTGCATGAATCCACTGATTTCATGGTTAATTTTATATGAGAAATGCTATGTTAGCATGTGTTTTGTTAATTTTGTCTCCAGTATTGCATGTATCTTTCTTCTGAGTCTGGATATTTAAGGAATGTTTGAGACTCTAGAACATAGAATTCCTGTGTTGAATGTCTGATCTCTTAACTTCTGCTCAAGGGGTAGATTAAATTGTTCTCAGATTGAACATTGGGAAGGGTATACTGTAGTAGGGATGCCATAAGTATAGATAGCTTAACACTTTGTATTGGGAGATATCTGTAAGGCAGGTATCACATGTGTCCCCCTGAAATCTAGTTTTAGCTGTTCATGCTGATCATTCACAGGTGTATGTCTACTGACTCCAGGCACTGGACAGGCACCGATCTAGCTTTGTGTTTGTGTTATATACCATGTTCAGCTCTGCATCCAAATATAAAATCAAAATCAAACTTTAAAACAACCATTAGGATGTTAGAATTAGTTTTAGGATCCAAGTCCTCTATCTACAACTGCAAATAGGCCCAAAGCCAGCCCCTTTGCTCTTATCTTACAGTTTTGGTCTACTTACAGGAGGACTTATCTGCTTTCTGTCAGCATCCCAGCCTTTGTATGCATATCCTCATGGATGTTGAGTAGGGAATACCCCCCTAGGTTTTGTAGAGCCTGAAGAAGAAGAGGAGATAAAATATAGAGTCTATCTCCTACACTGTTGGCCCCTGGCCCAGAGATCCTGTTGATCATTGATGGCTACCTTGTAGGGAAATCTGGGAGTAAGCATCCAGTCTGGGAAAAAACCAACAGGTAGCAAGAATTGAAGCAGTCAGATTATTTCTTGCATTTTCTGCCTTCAAAGATTTCAAAGTGTATCAGATGGATGTCAAGTTTGCCTTCCTGAATGGTGACTTGGAAGAAGAAGTATACATTGAGTAACCGAATAGATTTCAATTGTCTGATCATGGTGATATGGTTTGCAAGTTGAAGAAAGCACTGTATGGATTGAAGAAAGCCCCAAGAGCCTGGTATGAAAGATTGGATAAGCATCTTTTGAAGATTGGTTTCAACAAAGGTACTGCTGACAGTAATTTGTATTTCAAAATTGTTCATGAAAACATCTTGATTGTTGAAGTGTTTGTTAATGATATCATTTTTGGAGGAAGAGATAGTATGTGTAAAACTTTTGCAAATCAAATGAAAAGTGAGTTTGAGATGTCCATGCTTGGCGAAATAAATTTCTTCTTGGGTCTACAAATCACTCAAACAAAGAAAGGAATCTTCATTTCTCAGACCAAATATGTGAAATAATTGTTGAAGAAATTTGGGATGGGAGACTCAAAACCAATGAATACTCCCATGGCAACCAGATGTAAATTGAGCAAAGATGATGACTCTCCTAAGGCTGATCAGAAAAAGTACAGGTCAATGATTGGAGGATTGTTTTATCTCACTCAAACTAGACCTGAGATTATGAATGCTGTTGGTCTTGTTGCTAGATTTTAAGATGATCCCAGAAAATCTCATGTCATGGAAATCAAGAAGATTTTTAGATATCTAAAAGGGACAGTTGAGTATGGATTGTGGTATCCTAGAGATCATGATTTTCCTCTTCATGCATATACAGATGCAGATTGGGTAGGAGATGTGGATGACTACAAGAGTACCAGTGGTGGAGCATTCTTTTTAGGGAAGAGATTGGTTTCTTGGCTGAGCAAGAAACAAGAGGCAATATCTTTGTCCACTGCAGAAGCAGAATATATTGCAGCAACAGGTAGTTGTACTCAAGTTTTGTGATGAAGCAAATGCTAAGAGACATAAGAGTGAAGTATGAGGAGCCTATCACAATCTTCTATGATAATTCAAGTGCAATAAATATATCTAAGAATCCGGTGTTGCATTCAAAGACTAAATATATATCCATCAAGTTTCACTTTTTGAGAGAGCAAGTGAACAAGAATGAAGTCGGATTGGAGTTTGTGCCTTCCAAGGATCAGATTGTAGATATCTTTACTAAACCTCTACCTAAGGACTCTTTTGAGTATCTCAGGGAGAAGTTAGGGGTTATTGCCCCTCCGGTGATGAACTAAGGTGCACTAATGTGCATCAGTCTGGTGGATACCACAGTCATATCTTGTGATCCGGATTGATGATTGGGAGCTGCTACTCAGGGGGAGCAGCTGGTATGATTCTGAAGTGGTGGAATTGCAAGTATGTGCCATTTTCCATTGATGTCAAAGGGGGAGAGAAGACGTGAAAAACAAGTGGTTGCTAATCAAAGGGAGCAGTAAAGGGAGAGAAGACATGTGAATGGTTGTTGCTGATAGGGGGCGTTGTGACAGTGAGGAGAAGTTCTTGTCTTGATGGTTAAAACAATTTTTCACATCATATGTTGCCATCAATGACAAAGGGGGAGATTGTTACAAGTACGGGCCTAACTAGTGTTGTCATTGATGTCAACATACTCCTGTTGCATTAATGATAAGGATTGGATGAGGATATTGAGAAAATTGGTCATATCAGAAACAGTGAAGAATAGTGAAGACAGTAAGGTAAAAGTCTAAGATAAGATGAGGATTAGAGGATGTAGTTTAAAGGGTTTGTAGATATGTGTTTTAAGATGATCCAATAAATATTTTAGAAGTCCGCATGAAGATCTGAAGAAGTTGTGGCTGCTCAAGTAAAACTGGTTCTGGCAGGTGTTTAGAGGTGACAAAGTGATACAGATAGGTCCAGTGAGATTCGGAAATGCATTATCCTGTTCTGTGGATTTGGTGGAGTGTTTAGGAAGTCCTTGTGAAGTGTTAACTTGATTGGTTCATGGTCTGGAGGTCCGCAAGCATCTATTTCTTTGTGACAGTGATGACAGACTGTGTTCTTGAGGTTTTAGATGAAGGAGAGAAGGATTTCAGTAAAAAGATGTAGTATGGATGTTCTTGGTGATTCAGGAAAGCTTGTGGAGGTCTTTGGATGATATCCAGTTCGTGTTGATGGTCTGCATTGGAGTTTGAGCTCGCAATTGAAGAATTACTTCAGGATGATGGCTTTCTTCCTAAGACTGGTAGACCGGATGAGTTACACATCCTGCGGATGTTCTTGTAGATGTTTGCCGACTTAGATGATTATTCCTAAGTCGATGTCTTGTATAAATAAGGGATTGGAAAGTCATTTCAATATGCATCTTGCGGAGATGAGAGTGTGGTAGTGAGGAGGAGAGCGAAAGGTAGAGTAGAAGTATTGGGCTTAAATGGAACTAATTCAAGCATGGTGAAGATGCTATTCTCCAGTTCATGTATGTGATACTTATTATTTTGTAGACAGTGTGTCTCTTGTAGGCAGTGAGCCTCTTGTGAGCAGTGTGCTCAGGCAATGAGCCCTAATTGGCATGTGCCATTTTGTTCTTTCTATTCTTCTAACAGAGAATACAATCTTGGGTTAATCACCCTGTGGTTTTTCCCTTAACTGGGTTTTCCACATCAAAATCTTGGTGTCCTATGGGTTAATGTGTTTCTGCTCTTGATTTAATGCATTATGTTTCCATGATTGATTTATCATTATGCTACTGAATTACAAAGTGGATTTAAGTGTTTAATTGGAAGAAAGTTTTGGACAACTGATTCACCCCCCCTCTCAGTTGTCTGCCCTAAATCTAACAGGAAGAAGGATAAGATGGAAGGGGGATGGAAGAATGAATCACTGGTACTTGTGTACTGGATACTTCCTTCGTATTCCAAACTGCCTACATACCCGTATCCACGAGATCAAAGCACCACACGATGATGATGAGACATGATGAATATGTAGTTCTGGGTGTTTATTGATGATGTGGGAGATGGATGAATAGAATAAGGAAGTGATGAATGATGAGGATAAGGATGAGATGAATGATGAGGATAATGAGGGGAGAGACTGTCTTGTACCTAAATTTGGGCACCTTCTTCGTACTCCAGACTGCCTACATACCCGTGTCCACGAGATCAAGGCACTTAACAATAGAGATGAGATGTAGTTCTGAATTTGTTTTGATGATAATGATAAAAAATTGATAGATTGATTTGATTAGGTTACTGATTGATTGGGATTGACTAGATGACATTATTGATGGGATTTGATTTGAGTCGATGATTGGATGATTTGATTTTGATGATTGTATTTGATGATTGGACTAATGATTATATTAATGATTTGATTGATGATTTGATTGCTGATTTGATTAGAAGTTTGGCTTGATTTGATTTGATGATTTGATTAGATTTGATGTGATGAAATTTTATAATTTTTTGGATTTTTCAGGACTTTTTATGATTTTTTTGGAATTTTTTCAGGGCTTTTTGTATTTTTTTGGGGATTTTTAGGATATTTTATGATGTTTTGGAATATTTGAATGTTTTTGTATTTTGAATGTTTTGAATGTCAATGGATTTACAACTTTGGTAGCCTTTGTGCTAGATACCAGTGATGAGGGAGGAAACCAAGTCCAGGTGCAAGAAAGGATATAGGAGGGATTAGGATGATGGATAGAAGGATGGGTGGTAAGGGATGGAAAGGAAGACTCATGATAAATGATTGGATAAGAGGATAGGAGATATCATATGTATGCATAGAGAGCTAGGATGTGATCTCAAAGACTATGTCGCATAGGAAATAACATGCCCCATTCTAGATAGTATGCTTGGGATTTTTGATGACAAGGCTTAGGATGATATGACTCATGCTAGGCTTATGATTATGACAATGGGATGATAATAGGATGATAGGATGGATGAGATACATCAAGAGATAACCAGCGCATGTTTTAACATTTTGCCCCCAATCTTTATCAAGATCAAAAGAAGGAAGGGAGGATGGATAGACTCAGTAGGGTAGGTATATGCAGGTGTAATAGATAAGGATGGTAAGATATGAAATGACAAGATAGGTTAAAAATGATATGGTGGACTAGACGAGGTGCCCCCAAGTGTAGGTGACATAGAAGATCAAACTTACGCATGATGCCTGTTTGCCAGGTTTTCATCATGGTACTTATCCAGGGCACCTATTTGCTAGGTTTTCACCATTGGAAAAAGGGATTTATCTTTACTTTTTTCATTTTTTTTTTTGACTTTTTTGAATGAGATAGGGGGGATATGGACGAAAGGAACTCAAGTGTCTGGTTCCATGATAGTCCTGCTAGATGGATGTCATTGCATGGACCATGTCAAGTGTGCTCAAAGATGTTGGTAAGGGATGACATTAAAGATGGAGAAAGTGAATAGTGGATTATGAAAGGTGTGATAGTGGATTATAATGGTGCGATAGTAGATTTTAATAGGAACAATAGTGGATTATGATATGGATTATGTAGGACTTATGGATGAGGATGAATGGAAGGTTTATGCAAAAGCATAGACCATAGGGATATGATGGTTAAGACATGTAGGATAATAAATGAAAGGTGGGGAGATGGAGGTATGTGAGAATGTTGCGGGATGGAAGGGAACCATGACCAACGGTTGCACACACCATGATAAACATTGAAGCTTTTGATGGGAAGGTGGCGTAGGAAGCAATGGTGTTGTTTGCTTACGAGATGATTGATGGAATGCTTTAGGGACCCACATGGACTTAGTGTTTTTATGACTTTTGTTTTTCATATGGGATGGAGGATTTTGTTGCTTTTGGATGGAATCGACGGAAGGAGATGGTTGGGATTTGTGAGAGATTGATGCCTCATTTGACTGGATGGATTTTTCCTTAGGAACCCATACCATTTTAGATTTTGACTTTGCTTGTGGATGTATGGGTTTGGATATATGTAGTTTTTGTGCAGCTTTTGAGGCAATTACTTGTTTCTTAGGGACCCACACCTTTTTCATTTTTGCTTTGAGGTGTGTGGGTGTATGCAGCTTCGGGGATGGGTTTTTCTTTGATTCTTTGCTTTTGTGTTCTAAGGCATGAGGATCCTTAGGATTTTTTGCTTTATGTGTAGAGGCATTCAAATTTTTCCTTTTGAATCCCATGGGTATGGTGGAATGAATGGAAGCTTCATGCCTATATAATGTGTGCATTTGTTGGTCATGATTGGGATTTTTAGAGGATCTATAGATGGATGGGTAAGATGTTAGAAGTAATGGAGGTAGATTCGATGGAGGGATGTTAGGAGTTGGAAGAAGTGGAGGTAAAGTGGATGGTGGAAGGTGTATGGTCACATGCTTTTGACATTTATAGGATGGTGGAGGTGGAATAACAACATATGTTTTGGGTGTATGATAGGATTTAGGGTGGAAAGTGGACTTAGGATGCGTGGAGGAAGTACCAACATTGTTAGATTGTTGACCTTGGGGTGTGTATCCAAGGCCAAATGAGCGAGGAGGGACTTTGACATGGATTAGCTTCAAAATGCCTTGTTCATGTAGGCCTAAACCTTTTCCATGGTAGTGCATGTTTTGGAGCATGCGATTGACTATAGGACTAGATGTAGTTTGGACACTAGACTTGAGTTGATTATTGGATGGAGAAGGTAAAGTGGATAATGGTTGTTGGTGTTCTAAGGAGGAACACTCATGAATGAATGTGGATAGACTAGTAGGATATGGTGGATTTGAAATGGGATCAATGGTAGATGTGGAAGGATCATTAGGATCTTTCTTATGTTCATTGGGATCCAAATTATTTGTTCGATCTTCTATGCTTGCTTTGGAGGCACATGTCTCATCATGACAAGTGGAAGGTGTAGTATCACAGATTGGGCTAGATGGAGGATGACTAGGAGCAATTTGGATGTCTTGCTCATGGATTATAGGATTATGGATAGGATCAAGGTGCTCACAGATAGCTTCTTCATAGGTACCATCTTAATCATAAAGAAGGTAAATGTTAGGGATAGATTGGATGGGGACGATTTGATCTTGATTAGATTTAGGGGCTATTGTTTCTTCATGCTTAGGATCATGCTCTTGACATAACTCTTGGTTTTATTGAATGGAAGTGGAAGGCTCTTTAATAATCTTGATAGCTTGTAGATCACATGATGTGGTTAGAAGACTAGACAAAGTGTTTAAGGACTCATAGGGAGGCTCAAGAATAGGTGTTTGATGACATGGCAACATTTTATTCCTTTCTAGTAGCCAATGGATCACATCCTTTGCAAGGGTATGGGTGAATGGACAATATAGTGGATGTATGATAATAGTGGAAGTTGAAGGCTTAGGATTAGGATTTGTTGGATGGATAATGGGATTAGGATTTGGGCTAGATGTAAAGATAATGGAATTAGAGGGATTGGTTTTATCCAAGACAATCTTACCACAATCTTCTAGGTTCTTGACCAATCTTTTAAATCGGACACAAGTGGATATGGTATGGCCCCTATACCTATGGTATGCACATTATTCATCATCTTTATATGAGCGAGGTTTAAACATAGATGCAGAATATGGTTTGAAAGTGTATAGCTCAATCAAATTTGCTTGGACCAATTTCTCTAAAAGTATCTCCATGGAATCTTTTAATAAAGGATTGGTGGAACATGGGGATGAAGGTGATGAAAGCGATGAAGGGTTTGATAAAGGTGTTGGGATAGGACTAGTTGGCTCATGTGTTGGCATATGATTGGATGGTGAAAGTGACTCAAAGGAGGCACTTACTAGGTTGGTTTCTCCCTTGTCAAAGGATTTTTGGTCTTGCATAAGATAACTTAAGTCTATCAACGATGTTTTTTGCAAAAGTGAACTTGGGCTTGCTTGGTTCATGTACATAAAGCCATTTGGACTTGCATATTGTTCTTGTAAGGACATTTGATTACCATGTGGATAGGTTTGGTGATGAGGTGGCACGATAGGATATGAAGGTGAAAGGTTTTGTGAGATGGATTGTTGTGGAGTTTGGTTGATGTTGAAAGAAGTAGGGTATGCTGATGTGGCATTGTTATGGAAAGATGTTGGATAAGGTGATGTAGAATGGCCTTGATAGGATGATGAAGTGGGATTAGGTGATATGGAATGAACGTGATAAGTGGGTGGATTAGATTGGTATGAAGTGGGATAGGTTGATGTGGAATTGATTTGATGTGTGGATGAATTAGGTTTTGGATTTGGAGGAGAGGCTCCTTTAATTGTAATCTTTGGTCTTGGATTGTCTTCATGACTTGGATTTGGAGGACAACCACCTTTAATTGTGACCATGAGTCTTGGTTTGTCCTCATGATTTCGATTAGGAGGATAGCCACCTTTAATTATGACAATGGGTCTTGGTTTGTCTTCATGATTTGGATTAGGAGGAGGAGCTCCTCTAATTGTGATTATAGGCTTAGGTCTTGTCTAATGATTAGAGGGTTAACCCCCTTGAATTGTCACCTTGGGCTTGGGATTTGTCTCATGATTAGAGGGATAGCCCCTTTGAATGATTACAACCATCTTGACAAGTATTGACTAGGACTAGGTTGGTGATGATGTGGAGATGATTTGGAATGAGTATGGATGTGACTAGGATATGTTTAGAATAAAATTAATTTGGGTATGATTAGGATATGATGTGGAATGACAAAATTGGGTGATGTGGATGAAATGTAGGATGAATTATTTATGCATTTGGTGTTTAGAGCTTGATTTGGCAATGTTCAAACAAATGATTATACATGTACAAACATGATTCACTCACACAAGACACATAAGAAATTTTAAATTTTGAATTTGAAGAATGTGGTGATGATTAAACAAGCACATGTGGAAGACACATGAACAAGCCCTAGAATTAGTCAAGTGGGGTATGGCCAGCAAGTCTTAAGCTAGGTTGTACAAGGGTTAACTAGGGGTGTCCCCGATATACACAAGGTACGAGGGGCCCAAATCTGTGAATAGTAGACCGTTGAAGGGATGTGACATAAATGTAAGTGAATGCCACTTCACCTTGTCTCCGGAATCACCTGGGGCCACAAGGTTGTCCCAATGACTACGTAGCTAGATTGAGGTACAAATTTCTCTCTCCTCCCTTTGATATACCCCACTAGAACACGTGGTTGAGTTCATCCCTAAGGGTGATGAAATTCCCTAGTAGGCCTCCTAGATAGGGTTTTACAAAAGTAAATCAAGTGTGGTGTTTTTGAATTCTAAGATCACCTTGCGGTGCGAGGAGAGAGCATACACACACGCACGTGATTCACACTCGCAGTTGTTGATTAACATTAGAAAATTGAAATGTGTGATCAAATAGTTCAAGTACTTGTTCTTTTTAATCCCCAAAGCCAAAATGTGTAGGAAGATAATGGTTAATTTTAGACCAATTTTTGATGTGTGATTGCAAACAAGTTGTTTGTTTTAAACCCAAAATCCAAATGTGTGATCAAACAAGGTTAAGAGATGAAAGATTAGAATGAGTGCACCTGATAAAATTGCTTTCCAATTTGTTGTAGATGTCGATGCCAATGTTGTTCCATCTCCTTTGATTCACCTACAAGTCACCAAATAAAAAAATGACCAAGTAAACTTGCAAAGAAGATAATTATGTGAAAGAGAGAAATCTGATAAAAATCTGATGAAAATGGATTGTTATAGAAAAATAAGTTGCATGAATAGATTCTATACAAAATTCTATGAACTTTAAAAAAAAATCGTCGAAATCTAATAAGAAATGCTCAAGATATGCTTGATTGAAGTTTAAATGCTAGTTTGAATTTTAATGATAAAAAATGGTAAAATGATATAATCACTTGATAAAACCTACTCCATTGTGAATTTTGTCCTCTTATCTTTCCAACGAGTGTTCGTTTGCAAAATTTTGCTACCGTATGAGGAAGTTATGTCAGTTTAAAGTTTCTGTGAAAATAGCGCCAATACAAAGAGAAATGGCACCACTACAGAGGAAAATGGCACCACTACAGAGAAAAATGGCGCTAATATAGTGGAAAATGGCACTAATATAGTGAAAAATGGCGTTGATACCTGTAACAGATGATTTTCATTGAAAACTCATGCAAAACTAGAAAAAGTTAGTAGAATCAGGACCTGGGAGTCCCACCGGGCGTGCCAAATGAAATCATGGAAATCTAACGTGAAGGAAAAGACAAGAAAATGCAAACAAATCATGCAATACCTTCACATTGATCCACAATCCATCGATAAGGTGGAGAGTGCTGCACCCAAAACACTCTAGCTTTACCCAAAGAGATGAATGTTGATTGCTTGATTCTACAGCATAACGTTGATTGGATTGATGAATGATAGAAAATGATAGATGAAAATGGATGAAAGAAAATAGATAGAGGATTAGAAGAAGATTGGAAGTCAATTTCGATAGTGTAAGGATGTCAAACTCAGTCCATCCCAAATGGCTTATGAGAGGGTATATTTATAGGCAAGGGCTGATTTTTATCAACGGTGGAGAGAAAAAAGAGGAATCAATGGATGGGAGATGAGGATGAATGTGCACGTGCCAAGTGTCCATGAGAGGATAAGATGCTTCTTTCGAAATAGGATATTTCTATTTTTTGGTGAAGATCATAGATTTTTCTAATTTAATAAATCTTTCCCATGATTTGATTTTTGATTTCTTGTTATTTTCAAGGACACTTGCACGTTTAGAGGAAAATAAAAGGTGGGAAAAATGCATAATAAATTAAATAATTATATTTATTTAATTTATTATTTAAATGAGAGAATGTTGGAGGAAATAAAATATAAATTAAATAAATAAAATATAGTTAATTTATTTGCATGGTAGGGAAATAAATAAAATATGGATTTTATTTATTTTTTAGAAGAAAGATGAGGTAATTAAATAATTTAAAATTATTTAATTATTCATGGAAAATAGAAGAGTAAAAGAAATTAATTAAATAAATAAATTTTATTTAATTAATTGATGTGGAGGGAAGAAGATTTGATAAGATTTGATTTTTTGATAAAAGAGGAAATAAAACAAGACAAGATAGGAAAAAGATAAAAAAGACTTGCTTCTAGTTTTAAATCCTTAAAAAGGAAATAAATCTTCAAAAAGGATGGGAGGATATTTGATGAATTATCTAATTAAATAAATTAATTAGATACACATGAGTTTAAATTTGGAAAGAAAAGCAAGAAGATCTTTTTAGGATTTTATTAATTAAATAAATAATTAATTTATTTAATTAATTTTGGATTGTGGAAAGATAATTAAATAAATATTTAATTAAAGGAAAATGATAAATGGCTAATTAAATAATTAGAAATAATTATTTAACTAGAGAGGATTAATGGTCATGAATAATTAAATAAATAATTAAGATTTATTTAATTATAGAAGATAGGATAAATGGATAGAAAGGGAATAAGTGAAAATTAGTAAATAAATAAGATTTATTTAACTAATAGGTGAATGATACGGGTACCTAGGGAAAAACATGTTAATGATAAGGTGTTGGACATTTTTAGGTGTCTACATAATGTATTTCACTTGTTTTTTTATCCTCCTACAAGATTCCCATCATGGGAAATGACTTAGAACAACCATGACTACTTTCTTTTCTCTAAAAAACTATTTTTTCTATAAATAGACTGTCATGCTTTTTATGACTGCAGACCACTAAATGAAACTAACTATTTTCAAACTCTACTAACATAAAATGACTAAAATCATCCCCCACTTGCTGACCTATGCCTTTTTAAGGCTCTATTACATTATTTTGAAACTCATTTTGCCCTTTACAAACAAATTTATAAAAAATTGACTTAAAGATTACTCTAGGTGCACTGCACCATACAACCTAACTTGAAACTTTTCCAAGTCCCTTAGAAATATTCTTGCAACTTGTCCTTCATTTCTCCGTGCTTGTCTTCATCAGGTCCATCTTCAGTGTCCATGGCATGCTTGTCAACATTTCTTGCTATTTGACCATATGCACTCTTTGTGGACTGTCCCACTCTTGGTCCTCTGACCTTGTCACCTTCATCAGCAACTATGCTTCTCTCAGTTGTCTTCAAACTTGTCTTCTCAACTTCTTGTTTACACCACTGTCTCATACTATTCTTTCCACTGTCATTATCTTTCTCAACGTTTGTCAGGCCTGCAACTTGTGTGTTCACTGTCCTTGTTATCTTGTCAACTGCTGCACCAACTTCTCTTGGCTGTCTTTTCTTCACTACAGGGCACATGATTGTCCCTACTAAGACTCCTTCACTCACTTCTTGCCTTATCACAGGCTCTACACTCTTATACTTCTCATTTTCAATCACTTCCTTCTTCCACATGAAGATATTTCTCTTTACAACAGGCTGCAAATTAGCTCCATACTTACTCTTTGTTGTCTCAACAACTTCATGCCTTGAAAAGGCTGCACACTCCTTGTTTTCACTCTCCTCAAACATCACTGGCTCCTTCTTGCCAAGCATAATCATACTTGATATTCTTGACTGCTCCTCTAATGGCAGTAGCACAAAAGTCTTCTCATCCTTCTTGATAGTGAAGGTATTAGCTCTTCCAGCATAAACTGCAGACCTATCAAATTGCCATGGTCTTCCCAGTATCACATGACAACAATCCATTAGTAGGATGTCACAAAGTACTCTATCCTCATATGCTCCAATCTTAAACTCAACTAATGCTTGTTTAGTCACTAAAATGAACTGATGATCACTCACCCAATAAATTTTGTAGGGAACTTCCCTAGGAACCCTCTTCAATTTCAGTTTGTCTACCATTTCACTTGACACCATATTATCAGTACAACAAGAATCCACTATCACTTTACATACCTTGTCCTTGCTTTTGCAATTTATCCTAAACAATGCTCTCCTCTGAATCAGATCCTTCTCCCTAGAGGTCTTCAGTAGTGCTATTTCTCTCAACATCAACACTTCTCCTACCTCAGCATCACACCTTGTGGAACTAGAACCATATTCTTCTTCTTGGACTAATTGAGTCCTTCTTTCACTCTTTCTTTCACCATCATTTGAAAAGTTTTGCTTCTCAAGACACTTATATGCTGGGTGCCCAAACTTTTGGCAATTATAACACTTACCTACAAAGGTGTTTGCACTCCTTCCACCACCAAACCTGCCTCTAGAACCTCTACCTCTAAAATTAGTGCCTTGTCCTTGTGCCTTGCTCATGTCTTCTTGACTTTCACTAACTTGCTTTGTATTGAAAGATCCTCTACCTCTAGAGGTATTGCCTCTGCCTCTGGCTGACTTTTCTTGTCTTCTTTTCAGCTTCTCTTCCACTCTAACTACCATTTGATAACAATCTTCAACACTCCTTAGATTTGCCAACACCAACTCATCCTGCATGTTAAACCTCAAACCACCAATATACCTAGCAACCTTTTGCACTTCACTTTCATTTTTACCAGACCTTATACTCAGCTTATAAAACTCTTCAGTGTATGTCTTAACATCTAATTCCTTTTGCCTTAAACTTTGAAGCGTCTTAAACATTTGAACTTCATAATCTTTAGGCAAGAACTTACCTTTGATCTTAGCCACCATCTTGTCCCATGAAATAATCTTTTCCTTTCCTTGCTTTCTCCTCTCTATCTACTGATAATACCACCATAACAAAGCATGACCTATCAACTTGGTCTTTGCAATCTTCACTTTTTGATCCTCAAGAACTTCTTCACACTCAAAGTGGTTGTCTAACGCTGCAATCCAATCTAGCAACTCTTCATCATTCAGGCTTCCTCCAAACTTTGGCACATCTATCTTTATCTTGTGCTTGTCTTCTTTTACTGCCCTTAGCAACTTTACCATCCTATGATCCTCAGGGTCCAACTCTTCTTCCACATCTTCATACTTAGCTTTTTCTTCCTCAGACTCAATCTCTTCACTTAGAGCCACTCCTCTTCTCTAATTTTCTCCAAGGTAGGCATTCTTTCTTTTAGATCCCTCAACTCTCTAGCATGCTTCTCCTTCAGCTCATTCATCTCTTGAGCCATGTTTCTCACTCTTGGAGGCATCTTGGCAAACTACCTCTTTAACTTAACACTTCACAGACCTACTAACTGTGCACTGATACCAATTTGATGCAGAGCTCACTAACACATGACCACAAATGGATCAAACTAACAACACATGAAGAAAAAGGATACAAGGGATGGCAAGGAAAACAACACTTCTAGGCCTCTGTGGACCAAACAACAACCCTTGACTTCAATTTGGACTTGACTGTCCACTCACACTCCATGGCTTCAACATTGCATAATGACACCATTTATAGGTTCACACATATGGGAACCTTCCCAAACTTCCTAGGGACCCTAGAACAACTAGGTTTGACTTTCCCAAGCTCACAAAACTCACAAAATGTACTGAGGATACCTCCTTGTATCACTTCCTTCACAAACCCACTCACTTCCTTGTAGCCCTCCTTTTAAGACTGTCATGCAATAACTTGAGTTTCAGACCTCTTCTCCTAACTATAAAGGGCTTTTTGAATACCCATTACCTTTTTCTTAAACATATTAAACATGCAACATAGGTTACTTTGGAACACCACACTCAAAATAGGACCGTTCCTACTGTCCCAAGGGATAATTAGGCCTCCCACAACACCACAAATACATGAAAATGATAACCCACTCCACAAATTCTTGTTCCAAAGTGTAGGAGGTGTTGAATACTAATAAACTTAACTATTTTTAGGGTTCTGTTCATCAAACAAATTACCTTGCTTTCAAAAAAAGCAAACTCTACCTATGCTCGGACTATCCAAAACATAGAGAAATTATACTTTAAGAACACAAAATCTGCCCTTTGTATTAACTCCATTGTTCCTGCACAAAACCCACTTATCAAACATGTAAAGTAAACTTATTATAGTTATTTACATCCAAGATGCAACTGTGGGGAGTCAAGAAACCATCAATTTCACAAAACCCTCATAAACCCTAATAAAACCCTTCTTACAGGCCCGTTTACACAAAAATAGCCACAAAATGCTTCTTCCTTGGTCAAATCTCCTCCAATTTGGGTTAAAACAAAGATGAGACCATACCCTACAACATTCTAAGCACGAGAATTTTGCATTAGTACTGTACAGCCAAGGAAAATGAGAGGGAACAACAATATTCAGAAAAATGGAGATGGGACAACAAAACAGTCATAATCTTCATTCCTTTCTCTTCAAACTTCAACCAAATCTCCATGCACTCGACCCCTCTACCTTTTTACAATGTATTTCACTTGTTTTTTAATCCTCCTACAAGATTCCCATCGTGGGAAATGGCTTAGAATAGCCATGACTACTTTCTTTTCTCTAAAAAACTATTTTTTCTATAAATAGACTGTCATGCTTTTTATGACTGTAGACCACTAAATGAAACTAATTATTTTCAAACTCCAGTAACATAAAATGACTAAAATCATCCCCCACTTACTGACCTATGCCCTTTTAAGGCTCTATTGCATTATTTTGAAACTCATTTTAACTTTTACAAACAAATTTATAAAAATTTGACTTAAAGATTACTCTAGGTGCACTGTACCAATTAGGTTGGTTGGAAAATTACTTTTTATTTTTTAAAAAAAGTCACAGTAAAAAAATCATAACTAATTATTTTATTGGAAAAAAAATTCAAATAAATATACGCCACATCTGGGCATGAGTCCTCTACTTATTTTGAAAGTTTAATTTTTTTTTCTCATAGTTAGGTTGGCTGTAATGACACCCACTTTTTATTTTTTTCTGAAAAATTTAATAGCTATTCATTGAAATATTCATTTTTCACTAAGTAAATTTAGTTAAAAAAATAGTAGCCCATAAACTAGATTCAATTCTCTACAAATTTCATTCTTAAATCTTTTTCAAATTGTGTAGATAATCCATTCAAATTTTCACATGATCTTTGATTAAGTCTGATTTTTGTATTTTCATTACCACTTAGAGGTATAGTTTGGCCCATCATGATCTTGCACATATCCGACAATCTCATTTTCCTCCTCCATATCTTCATGAAACAAAAAACCTAACTTAGATCATTGATAATATTAGTTATGACAACTTTCTGGAGATGATAAGGTGAACAAGTTTAAGGACTACAAAGATAAGACAATCCTCTAATGTATAATAGTCTCTTGGATGATGATGATTACTGTTGTCCATGACTATGATAATAGTCCTCCTAGGTAGTCTATGATGATTCATTTAAACTCTCCCTCCTTGGAAATGCTCTCCTCAATAATCATTGACCATTTTAAGGGTTTATACCACTATGTAATGGGATTCAATGACTTTGCATGTCTCCATTTCTCTTTAGTAAACATCAGCAACCATTACTTGTAAAAACTCTTGGAATCCTTTTTGGCTATCCCCTACAATAGCAATATGTCAACATTGTTATCTTCAAAATTTACTTATAATTCTTGGTAGTAGCATGTGAACTAGCTTCAGAGGGTGAATGAGCAAACCAATCATGATGATATTAGTTTTGAATCACCAATACTAAACCTATTTTTGTGACTGTTCTTGGGTACCTTGAACAACACTATTACAATAGACCTGCCCTCATTTTAATAGTTCCATGAACTATTGTGACCTCCTTGTTTTCCATATCAATGCTTAATGATCTATTTAACCCTATGCTTAGACCTGCATCTACTAGCACCACAGTACTGACCTTGATAGACTTGATGGTTTGTTAGGTATTGAAGACATCTTAATATTTATTTATCAACCTTTGAAAGGACCCAATGGTGAATTTGATGAATGACCATTGGCCATCAAATTCCTAACTCTGTGAGAGGTATGTAAATGTTTTGATCATGTGGAGACCTTTGGAAAACCTATTGACAACTTACATGATGACCCCAATAATTGATCAACTTTCATGATCTTGTGAACAAGAGAGTGTAGGGAAAAGTGAGGACAGGGCAACATTCTCTATTGACTCCTTTAGACTGCATGAACATAGCCTTAGGGCATTATGATTGTCGGGAGGGTGTTGGTTAAGACTGTGGAATCATTTAAGAGGATTTGTAAATGACAAACTTCAATCATCTTAACTCGATCTGCCTTTAAAAAACTTATATGAATATGACATTATCCATAGGGTTGGGTACAATATGACAACCTTAAAACATGAGCCTTTATACCATTGACTAAACTCTCATGAGAAAGTCCTTTGGGATGACTGTACCCAGCCATAACAATCCTCTCTTTGACCTTATTGACAATCCATTTATGATATCTCCTCATGCAATGTTGGGTATTTCCAATTCCATCAGGTATTTCATTTACATGAATGTCTCGTGAAATCTTTCTATTATTGTGGGCTGCCTTAATATCCACGAATGCGAGTAGCCTCTTTAAGATTAAAATGCTTCTTTCTTAGCTATTTTGTATGCTATAAGTGTTTTTTTTAGATATGAATAGTCTAAAGGACAATCGACACTTCTCCTTGCTGATAGATACATCTGAATGTAGACAATTATAATGCACATCAATAGAGGGAATTTGCACTTGGTAATTGAATCAATGTGGCTTGTGCAGTGAGTAACTTCTCGGGCCTAACTAGTATCTAGTGCATCACAATCTTATACGACTGAAAGGTCTTTCCTAGGATGTACAAGTTCCTATGGGATGTCCCAATATATGCTAGGTATGGGGGATGAATCTGTAAATGGGGTTGTCCCAAGCATCCAACCAAGAGCACGAACCAAACCAAATCTCGGCGGATTAAGGGTCTCAGGGTTTTTGCTTAGGTCAGATGGGGTCCTTCCTTTGATTCTCACAACACTTATATACCACACCAAAACACATGGTTGAGGTCATCCCCTTGGTGATGAAATCCAAGGCATCCCCACTAGAGGAAAGAATCCTAGGTGTTTTTGATCACCCAAGATTGCATGAAGCTCAATGGGAGAGCATACACAGAAAAGACCTTGGGATTAACAATAAAACAAAGAGAGTGAGAGAAGGTTTTTGATCCCTAAGATCACCCAATGGTGTGAGGGGAGAGAATACACCTTCTAACACCATAAGACAAAGAAAAAATGTTAATTCACTTACAAGTTAAGTTAATGATGCTTTGAATTGACAAAGTATATTTATTTAATTTTGGGAGGTGAATATGAACTATAGTCTTTTAAATGAATTTTTGATTTTTGGACTATAGTGGAAGAAAAATGATTTTTCTATGATGAGAGGAGATGAGGAAATATTTATCAATTATTTAATTAACATATGTGTTGTATGAAATGGTGGGATTTATTTGATTTGGATTAGTTTATTGTGTTGATGATAATGGAAGATGGTTGTGACCATTTTCAGGTGTCTACACATGTATTTACTCTTAACATTCCTAAACAATAGTCTGAAATAGAGTATATCTTCATCATCATGGCTTTGGATGCCCCTAATTTGGATTATCACCTCTTTCTCATGGTAAATAAGAAGATTTTATGCTTACTCCAGGCTTGGAAGAAGACAATCAATATTAAAAGGATAAGATTCCCATTATACAAGGCTAAATCAAATTATTCATCTCTCATGTGGCTATCCAAAGGGACTTTTCGCGTCATTTAGCCAATCCATCTTGTAAAAGAAATTTTTCATGAAGGTGTGATAGGTCGCCATTGGCCATCAAACCTTTTGCTATTCCTGAATATTAAATCTTTTCCCTTGTCACAAAACTAGAAGAGGGTTAGATGTCTTAATAATAGAAACAACCAATATCAAAATCCAATTCAAGGCATTATTGGCTCTTTTGTTGATAGAATTCCACAACTTAAACTCCAAAATGAGTTAAGAAATTCAAGATAAGAGGATATAATTCGAACTTGAAATTGGTTATTCTCTTATGCTTATGTCTCCCAAAAAAATGAAGATGAAATCAGACATGAGAAACTCCATGATTTCTAAACAAGAGAAGATTGTCAAATCTATCATTAAAAGCAATGTAAAAGATAGATTTGAGGTTCACATTTGGACACCTGAAATGGTTTTTATTTAGATCTCAAGACTTGTTTAGAAGATTTTGGACTTGTTTGTGCCCATTTTAAAGGATGATTTAGCTAGTAGAGGGCTTGGTGGCCATTGTGAAGGTACATGAAGGACCATTTGTAACTAGAAACTCTTTTGAGAGTTATGTAGGGTTACCTAAGTGGTTTAGAGATACTTGTGTTAGTTGAGGGGTTAAACTATCCCTTAAATATAAAGACCCTAGGGAGACATGCCAAACTACAATACATATCAAATACAACCTTCTTAATAACCCTTATAACCCCATGCACATAATGATTACTCTTTATATGCAAACTAAACAACATAATAAATATAAAAAGGGGGTTAGCAAAATAAAATTAACTCCTTATCAAAAATATCCTTCCCTACTCAGAGGGTTCACAAGACCACAACCTCACAAGCACACTTCAACTGCATAAAATAAAAATCTTACCAAGACAAGTACATCATCATAGTGATATAAGGAAAAACCATGCCAAAAATCTTTCATACAAGCCAAAATTATACCAAGAAACCACGTTATGGACACACCAATCACTAGATTAACCCAATCAAAGTATATCAAATCTCATAAAGGTACATGGATCAACCAAGACCGAGGAAATCATCAAGATATCAAACTAATGCAATAAATCATGAATTCTATAATCAAACCAAGTTACTCCACCAAGACCTTAGAGCACTCATAACAAGCTGAAACACCAAAAGAGGCTAGAAAAATCACCAAAAGCCCAAGCCAAAAGAGGGGGTCCCCATCATTTGTTGATGCAAATAATGGGGTGTGTGTGTATGGAACAACAGGTACCTTGTATACTTTGAAATTTATTCACTCCTTTGTGTTAAAAATACTAGTCAACAACTTGATTGGTTGAGGTCTTGGATCTTTTGATTGACCTACCTCTTGATTAGGTAATCCTTGTGTTTGATGTTGTTCCCACATCCTTGTGGATGTTGGTTGTGTCCTTTGGGTTGTGTAATGAGGTTATGTCCCACTCTCATTCTAATATTTACATTCATGAGAGAATGGGATCATGGACTAGTATCCAATCTCTATCATCAAGAAAACTCTATCCTCTCACATGGTCATTATGGTGATGTCACATGACAAGGTTATTGTTGATGATTGTTTTTACACATTCATAACAAAAGTTAAAATTCACAAAATGAACCTAAATGTCTTGAAAGATATGAAGAAATCAATTAAGATTACTTAATCCCAAGTTTCTGTATGGTCAAGTCTTGACCTTGTGGATAATTCAATAAGTTAATGTGAAGCTGTAATATGCAAGGGGCCTTACTTGATTTAAGGTGTTTTATGACTAACTAGACTCGAATTATGCAAAATATCACAAATATCAACATTTTCTTCATTCCTTTGCGTAAATTTGTTATTGTATCACAAAATTTTATATGATTTATATTAACACAAGCTTTTTTTTTTAAATATTATGAAAACTATCAAATATCAACTCAGTTGTTCATGTGTCCTTCAAATATCAGACAATCTCCTTTAAATCTCCGCATTTAAGCTAAGTATTTCAAATGTTTGGGAAAAGTTAGAGAAATCTAAATTAAACTTCACTCTGCTACATGATCTAAATGCTTTGTTATTCACGTTGTAAGCAACACAACAAACTTGATTAAATCCATAGACTAAACCTTTAAATGTAAGCCGTGAGTATTTTCACGAACATACATTCAAGATTGCAAGCTTTAAGAGATATTATTTCAAATACAAAGAAGAGCCAGAAGACACTCTGAATATAGATGCAGAATTCCAAATTCATTTATATTCAAAACACACAGTCATATATGATTTACAATGTATGAATGACTCTTAGCTTCATTAATCAACTTCACATAAAACTTACAACGCTTTACAGATACAATAAGAAAGCTGAATGTTCCACGCACTCCTTATTGCAGACACAGGCGACCTGCTCTAAACTAAAATACTCTTTCTATTCAAAATGTTCGGACCAATTACAACTACTAACTATCTTCTAAAAATCCCTATGTAACTCATTACAAAGTAAATGGGCTCAATATATAGATTTGATTATCCCCAATACGGTTCCAAAAACCTAGTCAATCATCGGTCCATACTTCAACTGCAACATCGATGGTGGAAAACAAATCCCGCCAAAAATCTCTGAGAGGCATACTCCATACTGATTGTAAGGATACCCTTTGGAAACCCTAACAACTATCAAAATATCCCTTCTTACTGAAATCCTTTACTCCTTTCGCTTCTTTTGTGCTCCACCGCCACTCTGTGATGTCATCACCATTAAAGCTCCACCTTTAATATACCTGCAAACCTGCCAATAGACATAAAAATGGATTATAAAAAATTCACATCACTTTCACCAATTTATACCTCTTCTAAATGTCAGATAGGCATTAATTACAGTAATTAATAACATTAATTTGGCCTTCTACTGCAATGTTTGCGTTTTCAAACTTTTTACCTTTAGTTTAATTCTGCATACATACCCTTTTCCTTGTATGTTCCTTTTGTATGTTCTCTTTGTATATTTTAACATACAAACATGCCTACAAACAACCACGACTAACGTTCTTTCCCTTTTGTCCGTACTTCGTACCTTTCATTTTGTATATCGCTCTTGTATATTTTCTTGTATGAGCACATATACAAACAGCCCTATGCAAACCTCCTTTCATTACCCTTTATCTCTTTCGATGCCTTTTATTCTTTTGTGTATTGGGTTATGTACATCATAAACATACAAGCATCTCAAACATACAAAAGCTATTCAGTATTTAACTTTCTTTTTCACATCCGGTTTGTATCTTCAACTTGTATCTTTCGCCTTGCATATCGGCTTGTATGTCGAAGATATACAATGTTATTTATACAAGCTCGATATGCAAACGGTGGAGCCCACATTACTTTTCACTTGTATCTCCACGATGCATATAACACTTGTATCAAACCCTTAGATACAAGTCCGGATACATACAAACTCTTTTGTATGTCCTTTCAGACTTCAACTTTTATAAAGCATAGTTTACTTACCTTTCGGCTCCGCGGCATGCATAAAGTGCAATGCATCTTTTGAAAGACCTTAAGGTATGATGCATCCTTTATATCAAATTTTAACCCTTCTTGAGTTCCGTATTGCATGTATATTAAAATGTATGTCTCTGAAACATACATATAAAGCATGAAACATACAACAATAAAATCTCATTTTATAATCCTTTCGGTTCCACGGCATGTATGTAGCTTTGCATATTCACTTTGTAACTTCATGATGCAAGGAATGATCACTTGCTAAAATTAAGCTGAGAATTGTAATGGTAGCAAGGGTGACCTCTGATTTTTCACCTAATAACTACACTGGTAGGTTCAACAAACCCAAGGATTTTAGGTGTGTCATTGTGAGAAACTTCCCTTGAATACTCATCCCACAGTTATTGAATACAAAATTTCACAAGTCAAACAACTTTCTACATTCATGACAGTCACAACAAGTTATGCATAAATTTCAAATAATTAACTTGAATGTTTTGAATTTTCTATTGTTTTCAGTGGTTGTCAGTCTGCTTCTACATCCTCCAAAACAAAACAAACATCCCGCTAAGACAACACAACACACCAACAAACACAACAAAACGAAAACAAAAAGAACCAAACAAAAACAAATGCCAAACACAACAAAACAAAAAAAAATAAACAAAAAAAAACCCAAAACTGTACATTATTTACATTATGATACACATAAACTAACTGCCCTCACCTCAAGCCTGAAAGTAATGTTTCAAGTGCTAGCCATTAACTGGTAATGGTACATCTTCCCCAGTCAAGGTCTTGAGCCTAAAAATATTGTCTCCTATTATTTTTGCGACCTGTAATGGACCTAACCATAATTTGTCAAAATTTCCATGATTTCCTTTCTTTTCATGTGCTTTATCCCAACATAGCACTACGTATGATATTCTAAACATTTTGACTCTTGCCCTTTTATCAAACCATCTTTTGACTACTTCTTGATTATTGGCAAATTTCTCAATGGCTTGATCTCTTTTCTCATATAATTGTAACATTTGTATTATTCTGGCCTCTCTATGATCATCGAAGCATAAATATTCATTAGCAAACTTCCAGACTGGTATTCTAAAATTCACTGGAAGTATGGGATCAATCCCATAAACTAAGTGATAAGGTGCATTGCCTAAGGCTGACTTAACCTTAGTCCTATCTACCCACAACACATATTTCAACAATGTGTTCCACTCTCTAGGATTCTTTTTAGTTAGCTTCTTGATTATATCCAATAAAATTTTGTTTGTAGACTCAGCTAACCCATTCCCCTGAGGATAATAATTTGAAGAAAATTTTAAAACTATCCCATATTCAAATGCCCATTTGGAAAATTTTAAAGAAGAAAATGCAGGGCCATTATCACATACCAGTGAATAGGGAGTTCCAAACCTGGTTATGATGTTTTCTTCAAGGAACTTGATAACTACCTTAGTAGTAGAGAACTTGCAACATGTGGCTTCAGTCCACTTTGTACAGTAGTCAGTTACTGTCAGTATAAACTTATGTCCTGTAGATGATGGAGGATTTATGACCCCAATGAAATCTAAGCCCCATTGTGCAAATGGTCTAGACACAATCACTGGCTGTAATGGATTAGCCTGATTCCTTCCTTTATCTACTATAGTTTGACAAGTGTGACAACTTCTAATGTGACTCTATGTATCTTTAAACATTGTAGGCCAATAGTATCCTGCTCTCAATATCTTATGCGTTGTAGCTAAATGGGAACCATGAGCAGCTCGATACTTATCATGTAACTCTGACAATACCCTATTTGCTTCAACTCTATTTAAACATCTTAAATATATTCCTTCATGGTTCTTCTTGAATAGAAGACCTCCTTGTACCATGTATTTCTGTGCTTTAATATTTAAAGCTCTCCTCTAAGAAGATTTCATCTTACTTGGATATTTCCCTGATAGTAGAAAAGTGTTCAGATCATCATACCACCCTGAGGCATCATTAGCATTCAACACATACTGCTGTTTCACAAAATTTGGATCTGTGTTTGCTATTGTCTGCACTAATGCTTGTCCTCTGACCAACTTCATTGGAATAATTTCCATATCAAACTCTTGCAATGTTGTAATCCATTTGGCTTTTTTCTCTCTAGGCTCATTTGCATCAGCAACATCTTCACGGCTGCATCTGGTACTATGGCTTTAACCTGACTGCGTAAGATATAATGTCTGAACTTCTTAATTGCTCTTACTAATGCAAATGCTTGTCTTTCTGTATCAAGATATTTCAGATGTGCATCTTTCAGAGGTGCACTCATAAAAGTTATGGGCTTCTCCTCGTTGTCTTCTCCCTTTTGTGTCAATGTAGCTGCAACTGAATGTGAAGATGCAAAAGAATAAATATAAAATGGATTTGTATAATATGGACTTGTCAACACAGGAGCATCAGAAATGGTTTCCTTAATATCTTCAAATGCAGCTTTAGCCATTGGTGTCCATTCTATCTTTGTATCCTTCTTCAGCATGGCGTTCAATGGTTGCACAATTTCTACAAAACCTGTAATAAACTTCCTGACAAAATTACTCTTGCCAAAAAATGACTTTAGTTCTTTCTTACTGTTTGGTAATTGTAATTTCTTTATTCCTTCTATTCTATTAGGATCAATAGATATCCCATTTTCAGAAATGACATTTCCTAATAATTTTCCTTCAGTTACACCAAATGAACATTTCTTTGGGTTAAGGGAAATCCCGTACCTTTCACATCTTTTAAGTATTCTCCTTAGATCTTTAGCATGAGTGGATGCATATTTAGAGTAAATAGTTAAATCATCCATATAAATAAAAATGCACTTACCTGACAATCCATGGAATGCAATGTCCATTGCTTGTTGAAATGTGGCACCTGTATTGATTAGACCAAAAGGCATTCTTCTGTATGAATAATTTCCCCATTTACAAGTAAAAGTGGTCTTTAATCTATCCTCTTTATCTATTAAGACCTGGTTAAATCCTGAGAATCCATCTAAGAAAGACATCATTTTAGCCCCATTCACTGCTTGCAACACTTCATCTATTGGAGGCAAAGGGTAATTATCCTTTTCAGAGGCTTTGTTCAAATTTCTAAAGTCAACACATAACCTAATGTCTCCACTTTTCTTTCTCACAGGTACTAAATTAGCTACCTAGGTTGAATGTCTGATTGGAAAAATTATTCTGGTCGACAGCAATTTTTTCACCTCTTCAAAGATTAAAGGATTTAAAATGGCATTCACAGGCCTTTGTTTTTGCCTAAATGGTTTAACATTTGGTTTCAAAGGTATCACATGAGTTATGATGGACGTATCATATGTCTTCAAATCTTCATATGTCCACGCTATGACATGTTTGTACTCTTTCAGGACATCCACAATTTCCTTTCTTAACTCCTCAGAGCAAGCCTTTCCAATCAGTACATTCTGTGGACTCTGCTCTGTTCCAAGGTTATATGGATCACACTCACCTCCCTCAGTTTTGGGCAAATCTTTCTATCTTACTACCCCATCAAAGTCAAAAATCTGTTCTAACTCAATCACTCCTTTAGGTAAGAAATTGCTTTTTAAGTTGATTATGTCTTCTTCATCCCAGGACACATCGGGCCTTTCTTGTTCATCAATAATTTGAGGTTCAAATACCTCATTACAAGTCAGAAAATCCACAATTTGTTGATCCCCTCCAAATACCTAAAACTGAGTAACATTATCTGGTATGCTAGGAACATTTACTAATTCAACAGTAAATCTTTTTAAACCTAATAGTGTTAAGGGTTCTAAAGTGCTAGCAGCAACTGCTAATGCATCTGGTCTATGGTTCAATTCTCTAGGGATATGTTCTATGTTGAAAGCATCAAATGAATCTATCAAATCCCACACCCTAAGCCTGTAAAAAACCATCTTTTTGTAGTTGCATGCATTCAATTTTCTTATTTGCCTGACTACTAACTCTGAATCTGAAAATACTCTGATCATTTTTACCTTTTTCTTGATAGCCATAACAAGTCCATAAATCAAAGCTTCATATTCTGCAATGTTGTTAGTACAAGAAAATTGTAGCCTATATGCTACTAAATATGACTTACCATGAGGATCTATAAGCTCCACACCTGCACCTGCACCTTGTTTAGATTTAGATCTGTCACATTTCAATGTCCACATGCCATCTTTATTCTTTTGACCCTTTACTTTGGCATGTTTTGCTTTTTCTATCACATGTGAGGTGCTATCTTGTTCATTTATAGGCAATTCATTTTGACCTACTTGCATATTTATACTTTCAGTTTGTAAATCAAAATAATAAACACTCTTATCCTTTGTTTCTTCTTTTAAATCTGGGATCAACACATCTATGTTATTCTAAAAGTATTTCTCTAGTTGATTAGGATTAACCTTTCCTTCTTGCAGTCCTATTCCCTTTGTATATTTTATGTATTGATATTTAATAATATCTCTGCACATTCCACAATTTTCTTTAGAATGAGGTTTATCGTGAACTCTCCACATGTTTTTATACAATTTGCATTGAACTGGAATATTTTGTTCCATGCACTTTTCCATTTATTTTCTAAAGACTTGATCGAAACTATTTATTGCATTACTTTCTTCATCAGAAGAATTTCCATCAGACTGACTGAACAATACTGTTTCCTTACTGACATGTTTTTCTCTAAAATTTAACATTAGGATTTCTTTAATTTGTACTCCCTTGTCAGTGATTCTATAAACACCAGGTTCAACAGAAGCATACAATATCTCATTAGTCCTATTGTATTTTGTAATCATGTGTTTCATCCTGGGTTCTGCTTCTATTCTGATCGGATTTGGAACACCTCTCCAAGGTAACCACATATGTGAAAAATTAGTGGCCATATATCCATTCAATGTTTTAGACCAGTCTCTACTCAACAACATCCCATAATTCAAAGGTATATCCACTATCTGAATTCCAATAAACTGAGTTACCCTAGGATCTGAGGCTAATTGCATTTGAATATGCATCAGTTCTCCTATCACATTAACCTCAGTTTTATCCAATTGTGTAACAACCTTAGCAGATTTAGTAGGAGTCAGCCCTAAAGTTTTGCATATTCCTAAAGGCATTACATTAGCTGATGCACCAGAATCTACCATGCAATTAGTATGTTCTTTCCACACATCCTAATGGTTAACAAGAAAGGAGGAGCATCCTTCTCAACTACATACATTACCACATTAGTGTTGGAAGGCTGCTCAATTTTCTTACTCTTTTCCTTGGGTTGTGAATCTCTACTAGGAACAGTCACATCAGTAGAAACCTCACCTATCACAGACATATCCAAGGATTCTATGAAAGCATTTCTGACCCCTAGAATTTTCAATAATTCACACAAAGGTATACTGACCTTAATTTTCTTTATTTCTTTAGATAAATAACTCATCAACCTCATTGTTTCTAGTATCTTTGTTTTACTTGTTTAGACCTTTTGTGCTACTATTCCATTATTTGCATGATGATTAGCGTTCAGTATAGTAGGATTATTACTAGCGTTCTGATCTGGGGGAGTATTAAAATTGTTAGGAGTGGAAGTAGTGAAAGGACCTCCTGGCCTAGTGTTATTTCTCAAATTGTAGGTGTGATTTTTGTTTGACTGCTGAAAAGCCTGTACCTATTTTGTTTCATACAACACTTCATTTTCATTTTCAAAGGGAAACTGAAATGCATTTAGTACAAAGGCTGATTCAGGATATAGGTTGTCAAAGAAATGATGTTCATCCTCTAACAATTGATCCTCTTCTTCTCCAGTTGCAAAGGTAAAAGTCTCTAAGACTAAAGCAGTCTCATATCCTTAGGGCACTAATTCATTACCTATGGGAATGAGAAACTCAGAAGTGGGAGCCTGTACATCTACATTGAAAATATTGGCTAGTAAATGGAATTGAGGACAATCTAGTTCAGCATGGGCACTTGTATTATGAATTTTGCACCAATTCTTCAAGGCTACGTTGGCCATTTGAATTCTAGCTGTTTGTTTTGTATCCTGATTATCTAAATTCTCAAATGGAGAAGCTAGAGTGCCATTATTTGGCCCTATGTTCCATGTCCTAGGTGGCCTTGGATGATTTTGATTCCTATTGTTGTTACCCCAAGCTCTGTTATCTACCACAGGTCCTCTATTTTGCATCGGTTGTCCTGGATTATGATTTTGATTCTGATTGTAATTCTAATTTTGATTTGAACTTTGACCCTGGTCATGATTCTGATTATGATTCTGGTTATGGTTTGGGTTGTAGTTCTGATTATAGATTTGGTTATGGTTTTGATTGTATCCTTGGTTGTTTCTACCATAGAAATTTTCATTCCTCAGTTGTGTCATTTCAATTGTCAGTCTTCTCAAGTGTGCAGTAATTTCTTTGATTTCTTCTCTTTCCTCTTGTGCCTTTGCCAAAAACATATCCTGAGGAGGTTAGAAGAAATATTGACCATTACTCTAATTATTATTGGCAGTGTTACTAGTATAAGGGACTATGGACTGGATTGGGGCAGGATTATACACAGGTGTGTATGTAGGAACTTGATTCAATAATGGAGTGTTATGTGTAGGGACTCCATTCCAAGGTTGTGTTTGATTTTGTATCCCAAGATTTCCTCCATTAAGAAATGGATTATAAGTTGTTTGCCTCATCTCCTGGTTTACTGAGGCTGCCTCCTTATAGGCTTTAGATATTGTATCTATGTTAACTTTTATTTTGACAAACATAGCAGTTAGTGGATCCAAGGCAACATAATACATGGATAATAATGCATTTTTATTTACTATGTAAGGAGCTACCAACCTAGAATAGGCCTTTTGAAACTTGTCATTAAAATTGTCAATTAGCTCTCCTTCACCTCTCTTAATTGCAGCCAATTTGTGATATAAGGTGGAAGGATCTATTGGACTTCTAAATCTAGACAAAAATGTTTCTTCTATAAGTGCCCAAGAAGAAATGTAACCATTAGGCACGTTCACATACCAGTTAGAAGCCTGCTCATTGAAGGTGTAAGGAAACAACCTACACACAACATCCTCATATTCTAACCTGGCCCTAAAGCATGCCTCATTAAATATCCTAATGTGATCTTTTGGATCCTGATGCAACTGGTATTTAGGACATATCTTTTCAGGATTCTTTGGCATCTCATGATAATCGGGGAATTTTATGGGAGAATTAGCATTAAAATAAGCCATTGCAGGTACTTGTGCTTGACCTGGACCTTGGGGAATACCTAGATTTCTTGGTGGACTTGGATTTCTGGGAGGACTGGGACCTCTAGGAGGACTAGTACCAAGATTTAAAGATCTAAATGAAGAACTGTTAGGACTCACAATGTTATGGATACTAAAAGGTGATCCAGGAGGCATTCCAGATGAACCTCCTGCGTGTGATATTTTGGGATTCCAAATCAAAGGACCTTTACTTTGCCTTTTATCAGGTAATTGCACAAATATATCTTCTGAACTAGATCTAGACCTAGTCACTCTACCACTGTTATGAGTCAGCTTTACTTAGAACAAACCCTAACTCCAATCGGCCCTTCTTCTAGCGCCAAAAATTGTTGATGATTGTTTTTACACATTCATAACAAAAGTTAAAATTCACAATATGAACCTAACTGTCTTAAAAGATATGAAGAAATCAATTAAGATTACTTAATCCCATGTTTCTGTATGGTCAAGTCTTAACCTTGTGGATAATTTAGTAGGTTAATGTGAAGTTGTAATATGCATGGGGCCTTACTTGATTTAAGGTATTTTATGACTCACTGGACTCGAATTATGCAAAATATCACAAATATCAACATTTTCTTCATTCCTTTGCATAAATTTTTTACTGTATCACAGAGCTTTATATGATTTATATTAACACAAGCTTTTCTTTTTAAATATTATGAAAACTGTCAAATATCAACTCTTTTGTTCATGTTTCCTTCAAATATCAGACAATCTCCTTTAAATCTCTGCATTTAAGCTAAGTATTTCAAATGTTTGGGAAAAGTTAAAGAAATCTAAATTAAACTTCACTCTGCTATAGGATCTAAATGCTCTGTTATTCAAATTGTAAGTAGCACACCAAACTTGATTAAATCCATAGACTAAAGCTTTAAATGTAAGCCCTGAGTATTTTCATGAACATACATTCAAGATTGCAAGCTTTAAGAGATATTATTTCAAATACAAAGAAGAGCTAGAAGACACTCTAAATATAGACGCAGAATTCTAGATTCATTTATATTCAAAACACATAGTCATATATGATTTACAATGTATGAATGACTCTTAGTTTCATTAATTAACTTCTCAGAAAACTTACAACGCTTTACAGATACAATAAGAAAGCTGAATGTTCCATGCACTCCTTATTGTAGACATAGACGACCTCCTCTAAACTAAAATACTCCTATTCAAAATGCTTGAACCAATTACAACTACTATCTTCTAAAAATCCCTATGTAACTCATTACAAAGTAAAGGGGTTCAATATATAGATTTGATTATCCCCAATACGGTTCCAAAAACCTAGTCAATCATCGGTCCATACTTCAACTGCAACATTGATGGTGGAAAACAAATCCCGCCAAAAATCTCTGAGAGGCATACTCCATACTGATTGTAAGGATGCCCTTTGGAAACCCTAATAACCATCAAAATATCCCTTCTTACTGAAATCCTTTACTCCTTTCACTTCTTTTGTGCTCCACCGCCACTCTGTGATGTCATCGCCATTAAAGCTCCACCTTTAATATACTTGCAAACCTGCCAACAGGCATAAAAATGGATTATAAAAAATTCACTTCACTTTTGCCAATTTGTACCTCTTTTGAATGTCAGATAGGCATTAATTACAGTAATTAATGGCATTAATTTGGCCTTCTACTGCAGTGTTTGCATTTTCAAACTTTTTACCGTTAGTTTAATTCTGCATACATACCCTTTTCCTTGTATGTTCCTTTTGTATGTTCTCTTTGTATATTTTAACATACAAACATGCCTGCAAACAACTGTGACTAACGTTATTTCCCTTTTGTCTGTACTTCGTACCTTTTGTTTTGTATATCGCTCTTGTATATTTTCTTGTATGAGCGCATATACAAACGGCCCTATGCAAACCTCCTTTCATTACCCTTTATCTCTTTTGATGCCTTTTATTCTTTTGTGTATTGGGTTATGTACATAAACATACAAGCATCCCGAATATACAAAAGCTATTCAGTATTTAACTTTCTTTTTCGCATCCAGTTTGTATCTTCAACTTGTATCTTTTGCCTTGCATATCGGCTTGTATGTCGAAGATATACAATGTTATTTATACAAGCCCGATATGCAAATGGTGGAGCCCACAATAGTTTTCACTTGTATCTTCGTGATGCATATAACACTTATATCAAACCCTTAGATACAAGTCCGGATAGATACAAACTCTTTTGTATGTCCTTTCAGACTTCAACTTTTATAAAGCATAGTTTACTTACCTTTCGGCTCCGTGGCATGCATAAAGTGCAATGCATCTTTCGAAAGACCTTAAGGTATGATGCATCCTTTATATTGAATTTTAACCCTTCTTGAGTTCCGCATTACATGTATATTAAAATGTATGTCTCTGAAACATACATACAAAGCGTGAAACATACAACAATAAAATCTCATTTTATAATCCTTTCGGTTTCACGGCATGTATGTAGCTTTGCATATTCACTTTGTATGTTTTCCTTTCACCAAACATACAAACATAAAATACATCCGCCGGACTTAACCGATTATGTATTTAAACTTTGAACTTTTTTGGGCCCAACTTGTATGTAAGAACAAAATGTCATCGAAATGCATACAAGTAAAATGACTAGAAAAAAAACCCGACAACTCCCTTTGCAATTGGATATACAAAGAACTTTGTATACGAGCGACCTTGTATACAAATGACTTTGTATATACAAACAGCCTTGTATATGCAACATACAAACTTTCTTATTGTACAATTTACCAAAAATAATACATATCTTACAAAATATTAGGAATTTTAACATGGTTCAAAAAGCAACCCTTACTCATTTTTGACAAGGAATTCACCCATATTTAGCTCTGGTACTTAATTTTATTTTTTCTTTATGTCCAACAAGGTTTGTAACCTTCACTCTCTTTTTCCTTTTTACCACCAAACAGACCCACACACAAAAGCAAAATCCATAGCCATAATAGGGGTCCTCATTTTGCTAAGAAGTAAAATGGGGCGTGTTGTGAGCATCACAACAACTAGCAACCAAATAAAACAATTAAATTAAAACCATTAAAGAAAACTAAATGAAATAAATCCATAATTTCTAGCTATCTTTTCTGCAAATCACTATTCAACTTGAGACTTAATGTATTCAATAAGGTGCATGAATCTTCCCTTCAGTTTAAGTGGGTGCACGTGATTAATAATCCTCATCTTGAAAATCAGTTGAACAAACTAGTGACTGATATGAGCCTACATAGTTGATGTCATTCCCTCATAGCCAACCGCATAGAGCCTTGCTGCCAGCAGGCGTCCATAGCCCCGACAAGGTTATCGTTACAATTCTCCTAAGTAGAGCCCCACTGCCAGCGAGCGTCTATAGCCCCAGTAGAGTTACTTGGATGGATTAATCTAGATTTTCAATAAAATCTATTTTATTATTTTATATTTTTTGTATTTGATAGAGATTTCATAAGATATTACAGTTGTAACTTCATGATGCAAGGAATGATCACTTGCTAAAATTAAGTTGAGAATTGTAATGGTAGCTAGGGTGACCTTTGATTTTTCACCTAATATCTACACTGGTAGGTTTAACAAACCCAAGGATTTTAGGTGTGTCATTGTGAGAAACTTTCCTTGAATACTCATCCCACAGTCACTGAATACAAAATTTCACAAGTCAAACAACTTTCTACATTCATGACAGTCACAACAAGTTATGCATAAATTTCAAATATTTAACCTGAATGTTTTGAATTTTCTATTGTTTTCAGTGGCTGTCAGTCTGCTCCTGCATACTCCAAAACAAAACAAACATCCCAGCTAAGACAACAGAATGCACCAACAAACACAACAAAATAAAAACAAAAAGAACCAAACAAAAACAAACACCAAACACAACAAAACAAAAAAAAAACATACAAAAAAAACCCAAAACTATACATTATTTACATTATGATACACAAAAACTAACTGCCCTCACCTCAAGCCTGAAAGTAATGTTTCAAGTGTTGGCCATTAACTGGTAATGACACATCTTCCCCAGTCAAGGTCTTGAGCCTAAAAGTATTGTCTCATTTTATTTCTGCGACCTGTAATGGACCTAACCATAATTTGTCAAATTTTCGATGATTTCCTTTCTTTTCATGTGCTTTATCCCAACATAGCACTAAGTCTAATATTCTAAATGTTTTGACTCTTGCTCTTTTATCAAACCATCTTTTGACTACTTCTTGATGTTTGGCGAACTTCCCAATGGCTTGATCTCTTTTCTCATCTAATTGTAACATTTGTATTATTCTGGCCTCTCTATGATCATCGAAGCCTAAATATTCATTAGCAAACTTCTAGACTGGTATTCTTAAATTCACTAGAAGTATGGGATCAGTCCCATAAACTAAGTGATAAGGTGCATTGCCTAAGGCTGACTTAACCTTAGTCCTATCTACCCACAGCGCATATTTCAACAATGTGTTCCAGTCTCTAGGATTCTTTTTAGTTAGCTTCTTGATTATATCCAATAAAATTTTGTTTGTAGACTTAGCTAACCCATTCCCCTAAGGATAATAATTTGAAGAAAATTTTAAAACTATCCCATATTCAAATGCCCATTTGGAAAAATTTAAAGAAGAAAATGCAGGACCATTATCACATACCAGCAAATAGGGAGTTCCAAACCTGGTTATGATGTTTTCTTCAAGGAACTTGATAACTAACTCAGTAGTAGAGAACTTGCAACATGTGGCTTCAGTCCACCTTGTATAGTAGTCAGTTACTGTTGGTATAAACTTATGTCCTATAGATGATGGAGGATTTATGACCCCAATGAAATCTAAGCCCCATTATGCAAATGGTCTAGACTCAATCACTGGCTGTAATGGATTAGCCTGATTCCTTCCTTTATCTGCTGCAGTTTGACATGTGTGATAACTTCTAATGTGACTCTGTATCTTTAAACATTGTAGGCCAATAGTATCCTGCTCTCAATATCTTATGCGTTGTAGCTAAATGGGAACCATGAGCAACTCCATACTTATCATGTAACTCTGACAATACCCTATTTGCTTCAACTCTATTTAAACATCTTAAATATATTCCTTCATGGTTCTTCATGAATAGAAGACCTCCTTGTACCATGTACTTCTGTGCTTTAATGTTTAAATCTCTCCTCTGAGAAGATTTCATCTTACTTGGATATTTCCCTGATATAAGAAAAGTGTTCAGATCATCATACCACCCTGAGGCATCATTAGCATTCAACACATACTGTTGTTTCATGAAATTTGGATCTCTGTTTGCTATGGTCTGCACTAATGCTTGTCCTTGTACCAACTTCATTGGAATAATTTCCATATCAAACTCTTGCAATGTTGTAATCCATTTAGCTCTTTTCTCTCCAGGCTCACTTTGTATCAGCAACATCTTCACGGCTGCATCTGGTACTATAGCTTTAAACTAATTGCATACGATATAATGTCTGAACTTCTTAATTGCTCTTACTAATGCAAATGCCTATCTTTCTGTATCAAAATATTTCAGTTGTGCATCTTTCAGAGGTGCACTCATAAAAGCTATGGGCTTCTCCTCGTTGTCTTCTTCCTTCTGTGTCAAAGTAGCTACAACTGAATGTGAAGATGCAAAAGAATAAATGTAAAATGGCTTTGTATAATCTAGACTTGTCAACACAGGAGCATCAGAAATGGCTTCCTTAATATCTTCAAATGCAACTTTAGCTATTGGTGTCCATTCTATCTTTGCATCCTTCTTCAGCATGGAGTTCAACGATTGCACAATTTCTACAAACCCTGTAATAAACTTCCTGACAAAATTAATCTTGCCAAAAAATGTCTTTAGTTCTTTCTTACTATTTGGTAATTGCAATTTCTTTATTCCTTCTATTCTATCAGGATCAATAGATATCCCATTCTCAGAAATGACATGTCCTAATAATTTTCCTTCAGTTATGCCAAATGAACATTTCTTTGGGTTAAGGGAAATCCCATACCTTTCACATCTTTTAAGTATTCTCCTCAGATCTTCAGCATGAATGGATGCATTTGTAGAGTAAATAGTTAAATCATCCATATAAATAACAATGCACTTACCTGACAATGCATGGAATGCAATGTCCATAGCTTGTTGAAATGTGGCACCTGCATTGATTAGACCAAAAGGCATTCTTCTGTATGCATAATTTCTCCATTTACAAGTAAAAGTGGTCTTTAATCTATCCTCTTTATCTATTAAGACCTGGTTATATCCTGAGAATCCATCTAAGAAAGACATCATTTTAGCCCCATTCACTACTTGCAACACTTCATCTATTGGAGGCAAAGGGTAATTATCCTTTTCAGAGGCTTTGTTCAAATTTCTAAAGTCAACACATAACCTAATGTCTCCACCTTTCTTTCTCACAACTACTAAATTAGCTACCTAGGTTGAATGTCTGACTGGGAAAATTATTCTGGTCGACAACAATTTTTTCACCTCTTCAAAGATTAAAGGATTTAAAATGGCATTCACAGGCCTTTGTTTTTGCCTAAATGGTTTAACATTTGGTTTCAAGGGTATCACATGAGTTATGATGGATGTATCATATGTCTTCAAATCTTCATATGTCCATGCTATGACATGTTTGTACTCTTTCAGAACATCCATAATTTCCTTTCTTAACTCCTTAGAGCAAGCCTTTCCAATTAGTACATTATGTGGACTCTGCTCTGTTCCAAGGTTATATGGATCACACTCACCTCCCTCAGTTTTGGGAAAATCTTTTTGTTTTACTACCCCATCAAAGTCAAAAATCTATTCTAACTCAATCACTCCTTTAGGTAAGAAATTGCTTTTTAAGTTGATTATGTCTTCTTCATCCCAGGACACATCAGGCCTTTTTTGTTCATCAATAATTTGAGGTTCAAATACCTCATTACAAGTCAGAAACTCCACAATTTGTTGATCCCCTCCAAATACCTAAAAATGAGTAACATTATCTGGTATGCTAGGAACATTTACTAATTCAACAGTAAATCTTTTTAAACCTGACAGTGTTAAGGGTTCTAAAATGCTAGCAGCAACTACTAATGCATCTGGTCTATGGTTCAATTCTCTAGGGATATGTTCTATGTTGAAAGCATCAAATGAATCTATCAAATCCCACACCCTATGCCTATAACAAACCATCTTTTTGTAGTTGCATGCATACAATTTTCTTATTTGCCTGACTACTAACTCAGAATATGAAAATACCCTGATCATTTTTACCTTTTTCTTGATAGCCATAACAAGTCCATAAATCAAAGCTTCATATTGTGCAACGTTGTTAGTACAAGAAAATTGTAGCCTATATGATGCTAAATATGACTTACCATGAGGATCTATAAGCTCCACACCTGCACTTGCACCTTGTTTAGATTTAGATCTGTCACATTTCAATGTCCACATGCCATCTTTATTCTTTTTGGCATGTTTTGCTTTTTCTATCACATGTGAGGTGCTATCTTGTTCATTCATAGGCAATTCATTTTGACCTACTTGCATATTTATACTTTCAGTTTGTAAATCAGAATGATAAATACTCTTGTCCTTTGTTTCTTCTTTTAAATCTGGGATCAACACATCTATGCTATTCTAAAAGTATTTCTCTGGTTGATTAGGATTAACCTTTCCTTCTTGCAGTCATACTCCCTTTGTGCATTTTATGTATTGATATTCAATAATATCTCTGCACAGTCCACAATTTTCTTCAGAATGAGGTTTATCGTGAACTCTACACATGTTTTTATACAATTTGCATTGAACTAGAATATTTTGTTCCATGCATTTTTCCATTTCTTGTCTAATGACCTAACTGAAACTATTTATTGCATTGCTTTCTTCATCAGAAGAATTTCCATCAGACTCACTGAACAATACTATTTCCTTATTGACATGTTTTTCTCTAAAATTTAACATCAGGATTTCTTTAATTTGTACTCCCTTGTCAGTGATTCTATAAACACCAGGTTCAACAGAAGCATATAATATCTCATTAGTCCTGTTGTATTATGTAATCATGTGTTTCATCTCGGGTTCTGCTTCTATCCTGATCTGATTTGGAACACCTCTCCAAGGTAACCACATATGTGAAAAATCTGTGGCCATATATCCATTCAATGTTTTAGACCAGTCTCTACTCAACAACATCCCATAATTCACAGGTATATCCACTATCTGAATGTCAATAAACAAACCTACCCTAGGATTTGAGGCTAATTGCATTTGAATATGCATCAGTTCTCCTATCACATTAACCTCAGTTTTATCCAATTGTGTAACAACCTTAGCAGATTTAGTAGGAGTCAGCCCTAAAGTTTTGCATATTCCTAAAGGCATTACATTAGCTGATGGACTGGAATCTTCCATGCAATTATGTATGTTCTTTCCACACATCCTAATGGTTAACAAGAAAGGAGGAGCATCCTTCTTATCTGCATACATTACCATATTAGTGTTGGAAGGCTGCTCAATTTTCTTACTCTTTTCCTTGGGTTGTGAATCTCTACTAGGAACACTCACATCAGTAGAAACCTCACCTGTCACAGATGAATCCAAGGATTCTATGAAAGCATTTCTGACCCCTGAACTTTTCAATAATTCACACAAAGGTATATTGACCTTAATTTTCTTTATCTCTTCAGATAAATAACTCATCAACCTCATTGTTTCTACTGTCTCTATTTTACTTGTTTGGACCTTTTGTGCTACTGTTCCATTATTTGCATGATGATTAGCCTTTAGTATAGTAGGATTATTACTAGCGTTCTGATCTGGGGGAGCATTCAAATTGTTAGGAGGAGTGGAAGTAGTGAAAGGACCTCTCGACCTAGTGTTATTTCTCAAATTGTAGGTGTGATTTTTGTTTGACTGCTGAAAAGCCTGTACCTCTTCTGTTTCATATAACACTTCATTTTTAGTTTCAAAGGGAAACTATAATGCATTTAGTACAAAGGCTGATTCAGGATATAGGTTCTCACAGAAATAAGGTTCTGATGGTGTTAGGTTGTCATTGATGTCAAAAGTGTTCAGGAGCATGAGAAATCATCTTACAGATATAGAGAATGGTTTTATACTTCACAGGTTTGATCTTGCATCATCAGGAGTACATCATCTTGTTTGTTGTTGTTAGGAGCAGGAGCATGAGACATCATCTTGTGTGATCTTCATTCATGGTTTACTTGGTTCATACAATCAGTTGGAGAGATGTGTTCTTCACAATGTCATGATTTATCAGTGAACATGACATATTCTTGGTAGGCATGGTCTTCATTATTCATCAAGTTCTTGATAAGGTTGATGATATCAGTTGATTGGTATTCAAAGGTTTGCAATGTGTTGCATAGAATGTCAAAAGGTTGATAAGTGAGTTCATATGAAAGGATCAGAATAGAGATACTCAGGAGTATCAAAGATGCCATATTTGGTTTGTTATGTTTGATCATTTCTTCACACAGGATGTTGAGTTGTTGCAATATTGATATTGTGAATTTATTCATGCTTCAGGGTCTTGGTTCATCATGCTCATGTTTTAGTTCACATCATATCTAATAAGGTCATAACAGGTTGTTAAGATCAGATGTGAGGTCATGAAGAATAACTCAGAGATCAGGACATAAGGTTGGTTGTCACAAATTGAATTGATGTTGATTGATGAGCTTTACAATGATGAGATTTAGGATGTGCTTCTTGTTTTATACATCTTCAAAGTTGGTCATTGATGAGCTCTATTTCTAAATCCCAAAGTCTTCAAACTTATTCCTAAAACCTTAGTGTCATTGTGGTGCCCTAAAAACCTAAGTTCAATTCTTTTGCATCTATCATAAACAAAGTTTGCTTTTGTTTTTCATTTGATAGTGACCTGCGAGTGCAGGTTATTTCACTAATGCCACCTGCCAGAGGGGTCTCTTGTCATAGCTTATGACCGGCCCTTTCCTTAAAGCATCGGTCCTTATATGATATGTGGAGCACGTGGGGGATATGGTTTAAGCATAGAAAATTCAAAAGTCAAATGGGAGCGCGGTTTATGTAGTGGTATTTGAAGTTTTTTTTTTTAAAAAAAAGAAACTAGTATGAGATAAATATTATATGGGGTTAAATGTGTATTATTTATAAAAGGAAGAAAGCCCGATTTTTATGGCTTTTAATTTTTTTAGAAACTTTCTTTATTTTCTAAAGTGGTCGGTCCATACCATTTAGAATTTTAAATGGAGATTTTTTTTGTAAAAGAAAGATATAAATTTCTTTCTTTATGGTGATAAGATATTTTTAAAATTAGAAATTTTTAATCTATAAACTCCAAGAGATGATTTTAAGGAGATTTTTTTTTTAAGGCAAATATTGATGGAGATTTGGAGATTTTTTTCAAAATGAAGTATATCTTGAGACATTGGCTAGGATTTTTTTTTAAGAAGTTCTTTGCAGAGAAAATGAGATTTATTGAAAATGTGGATTTGGTTTTTGTCTGAGGAGAAATTAATTTTTGTTGCAGATTGGATAAAGATTTTTTATTTTGCAGGAGATTATTTTTGAAGAAGAATTTGAAGAGGATAATAAAAATTTGTTTGAAGAAATTTGCAAGGGTTTTGTATTTTGGAGAATATGAAACATCATGCAGGGATTGAAATGAGAAGGTGAAAATATTTATACAGAGGAATATGAAAAAGCTTTTGCAGGTGAATCAATTTGTGAAGGCTCTTCATTTTTGACATGAAAAATTAAGCAATCCAGTGATTTTTTTTTAATGGATATGAAGGATCATGTACAGAGAAGAGGAAGATCAAAAGATTTTTTAATGCATAGAATTGACGGGAAGATATTTTGTTTTAAATAAAGAAGAGAATATGAAGGGTTTTTGAAAGTGCATTGTGTTGGGTTGTGAAAGTATATTCAGATTTTATTTAATTAATTTATAGTTGCTTTGATTATTGAGTAGTGTGGATTAACAAGATGAGGTGAGTGATGTTGTGCAGATTGATGATGAACTGACAGGGATCAAATACAGATATAGAGATTGACAAGGTGATTAGAAAGACAATATGCAATTGTAATGACAATCAGGTGCATGAATCATGAATTTGATTGATCAAGACATTGAAACTAGTAAGATAGAGATGAAACATACAGTGTTGTGAAGTGTTGTTGAAAATCAAGCAGTGTTGTTGAAAATCAAGCAGTGTTGTTGAGAAAGTAGTGTTGGTGTTGTAAAGTGGATCATGATACAGGATTGAAATATCTGAGTTTGTATATGATTTTGGAATGATCATTGGACAGACACATGAGAGAGAATAAATGTTATGTATTGAAACAGAGAAACCCTCTGAAACTATGTTTTCAGTTTGTTCTGTAATAGGGGTTGGTGCTCCTTGAAACTGGTGCTTCTAAACAGTATGCCAGTGAGGCTTGTAGGTCAGTGAGACCTTAACATTTGTCAGTGAGACACATATTGTAGCCAGTGAGGCTTCTTTGTAGCCAGTGAGGCATGTTTGATCAGTTAAGCCAGTGAGGCAGTTTAGAGTGGTTTTTCTACCCCTGGAGGGTTTTCCACTCATGCAATTCTTGTGTCATAATCTTCTTTGTGTATGTATGATTTACTTATGAAGTTTTGTTCTCTTTCTGTATTCACAGTCATGTGCATATGTATTTGATAGATCAATGCTATCTTTCTCTCCTTGTGCTCTGAAAGTTAAAGTGTGTAAAAAGATTTGAGAATTCACACAACACTGATTCACCCCCCCTCTCAGTGTTGATTGTACTCCTACAGGTTCATCCTCTAACAATTGATCCTCTTCTTCTCCAGTTGCAAAGGTAAAAGTCTCTAAGACTAAAGCAGTCTCATAACCTGAGGGCACTACTTCATTACCTTTGGGAATGAGAAACTCAGAAGTGGGAGCCTATACATCTACATTGAAAATATTGGCTGCTAAATGGAACTGAGGACAATATAGTTCAGCATGGGCACTTGTATTATGAATTCTGCACCAATTCTTCAAGGCTACGTTGGCCATTTGAATTCTAGCTGTTTGTTTTGTATCCTGATTATCTAAATTCTCAAATGGAGAAGCTAGAGTGCCATTATTTGGCCCTGTGTTCCATGTCTTAGGTGGCCTTGGCTGATTTTGATTCCTATTGTTGTTACCCCAAGCTCTATTATCTACCACAGGTCCTCTATTTTGCATCAGTTGTCCTGGATTATGATTTTGATTTTGATTGTAATTCTGGTTTTGATTTGAACTTTGACCTTGGTCCTAATTCTGATAATGATTCTGGTTATGGTTTGGGTTGTAGTTCTGACTATAGCTTTGTTTATGGTTTTGACTATATCCTTGGTTGTTTCTACCATAGAAATTTTCATTCCTCAGTTGTGTCATTTCAGTAGTCAATCTTCTCAAGTGTGCAGTAATTTCTTTGATTTATTCTCTTTCCTCCTGTGCCTTTGCCACAAATTTTTCTTGAGGAGGTTGGAAGAAAGATTGACCATTACTCTAATTATTATTGGCAGTGTTACCAGTATAAGGGACTATGGACTGGATTGGGGTAGGATTATACACAGGTGTGTATGTAGGAACTTGATTCAATAATGGAGTGTTATGTGTGGGGACTCCATTCCAAGGTTGTGTTTGATTTTGTATCCCAAGATTTCCTCCATTAAGAAATGGATTATAAGTTGTTTGCCTCATCTCCTTGTTTACTGAGGCTGCCACCTTATAGGCTTTAGATATTGTATCTATGTTAACTTTTATTTTGACAAACATAGCAGTTAGTGGATTCAAGACAACATAATACATGGCTAATAATGCATCTGCATTTATTGTGTAAGGAGCTACCAACCTAGAATAGGCCTTTTAAAACCTATCATTAAAATTGTCAATCAGCTCTCCTTCACCTCTCTTAATTACATCCAATTTGTGATATAAGGTGGAAGGATCTATTGGACCTCTAAATCTAGACAAAAATGTTTCTTCCATAAGTGCCCAAGAAGAAATGTAACCATTAGGCAAGTTAACATACTAGTTAGAAGCCTGCTCATTGAAGGTGTAAGGAAACACCCTACACACAACATCCTCATATTCTAACCTGGCCCTAAAGCATGCCTCCTTAAATATCCTAATGTGATCTTTTGGATCCTGATGCAACTGGTATTTAGGACATATCTTTTCAGGATTCTTTGGCATCTAATGATAATTAGGGAACGTTATGGGAGAATTAGCATTAAAGTATGCCATTGTAGGTACTTGTTCTTGACCTGGACCTTGGGGAATACCTAGATCTCTTGGTGGACTTAGATTTCTGGGAGAACTAGGACCAAGATTTAAAGATCTAAATGAAGAACTGTCAGGACTCACAATGTTATGGATACTAAAAGGTGATCCAGGAGGTGTTACAGATGAACCTCCTGCGTGTGATATTCTGGGATTCCAAATCAAAGGACCTTTACTTTGCCTTTTATCAGGTTATTGCACAAATATATCTTCTGAACTGGATCTAGACATAGTCACTCTACCACTGTTATTAGCCAGGTTTACTTAAAACAAACCCTAACTCCAATAACCCCTCCTGAAAGATATGAAGAAATCAATTAAGATTACTTAATCCCAAGTTTCTGTATGATCAGGTCTTGACCTTGTGGATAATTCAGTAGGTTAATGTGAAGCTGTAATATGCAAGGGGCCTTACTTGATTTAAGGTGTTTTATGACTCACTGGACTCGAATTATGAAAAATATCACAAATATTAACATTTTCTTCATTCCTTTGCATAATTTTGTTACTATATCACAAAGCTTTATATGATTTATATTAACACAAGCTTTTCTTTTTAAATATTATGAAAAATGTCAAATATCAACTCAGTTGTTCATGTTTCCTTCAAATATCAGATAATCTCCTTTAAATCTCTGCGTTTAAGCTAAGTATTTCAAATGTTTGGGAAAAGTTAGAGAAATCTAAATTAAACTTCACTTTGCTAGAGGATCTAAATGCTCTGTTATTCACATTGTAAGCAGCACAACAAACTTGATTAAATCCACAGACTAAACCTTTAAATGTAAGCCCTGAGTATTTTCACGAACATACATTCAAGATTGCAAGCTTTAAGAGATATTATTTCAAATACAAAGAAGAGCCAGAAGACACTCTGAATATAGATGTAGAATTCTAGATTCATTTATATTCAAAACACACAGTCATATATGATTTACAATGTATGAATGACTCTTAGCTTCATTAAGCAACTTCACAAAAAGTTTACAATGCTTTACAAATACAATAAGAAAGATGGATGTTCCACGCACTCCTTATTGCAGGCACAAGCGACCTCCTCTAAACTAAAATACTCCTATTCAAAATGCTCGAACCAATTACAACTGCTAACTATCTTCTAAAAATCCCTGTGTAACTCATTACAAAGTAAAGGGGCTCAATATATAGATTTGATTATCCCCAATACGGTTCCAAAACCCTAGTCAATCATCGGTCCATACTTCAACTGTAACATTGATGGTGGAAATCAAATCCCGCCAAAAATCTCTGAGAGGCATATTCCATACTGATCATAATGATGCCCTTTGGAAACCCTAACAACCATCAAAATATCCCTTCTTACTGAAATCCTTTACTCCTTTCACTTCTTTTGTGCTCCACCGCCACTCTGTGATGTCATCGCCATTAAAGCTCCACCTTTAATATACCTACAAACCTGCCAACAGGCATAAAAATGGATTATAAAAAATCCACTTCACTTTTGCCAATTTGTACCTCTTTTGAATGTCAGATAGGCATTAATTACAGTAATTAATGGCATTAATTTGGCCTTCTACTGCAGTGTTTGCATTTTCAAACTTTTTACCGTTAGTTTAATTCTGCATACATACCCTTTTCCTTGTATGTTCCTTTTGTATGTTCTCTTTGTATATTTTAACATACAAACATGCCTGCAAACAACTGCGACTAACATTCTTTCCCTTTTGTCCGTACTTCGTACCTTTCATTTTGTATATCGCTCTTGTATATTTTCTTGTATGAGCACATATACAAATGGCCCTATGCAAACCTCCTTTCATTACCCTTTATCTCTTTCGATGCCTTTTATTCTTTTGTATATCAGGTTATGTACATCATAAACATACAAGCATCCCGAACATACAAAAGCTATTTAGTATTTAACTTTCTTTTTCGTATCCGGTTTGTATCTTCAACTTGTATCTTTCGCCTTGCATATTGGCTTGTATGTTGAAGATATACAATGTTATTTATACAAGCTTGATATGCAAATGGTGGAGCCCACATTACTTTTCACTTGTATCTCTGCGATGGATATAACACTGGTATCAAACCCTTAGATACAAGTCCGGATACATACAAACTCTTTTGTATGTCCTTTCAGACTTCAACTTTTATAAAGCATAGTTTACTTACCTTTCAGCTCCGCGGCATGCATAAAGTACAATGCATCTTTCGAAAGACCTTAAGGTATGATGCATTCTTTATATCAAATTTTAACCCTTCTTGAGTTCCGCATTGCATGTATATTAAAATGTATGTCTCCAAAACATACCTACAAAGTGCGAAACATACAACAATAAAATCTCATTTTATAATCCTTTCGGTTCCGAGGCATGTATGTAGCTTTGCATATTCACTTTGTATGTTTTCCTTTCACCAAACATACAAACATAATATACATCCACCGAACTTAACCGATTATGCATTTAAACTTTGAACTTTTTCGGGCCCGACTTGTATGTAAGAACAAAATGTCATCGAAATGCATACAAGTAAAATGACTAAAAAAAAACCCCACAACTCCCTTTGTGACTGGATATACAAAGAACTTTGTATACGAGTGACCTTGTATACAAATGACTTTGTATATACAAACAGCCTTGTATATGCAACATGCAAACCTTCTTATTGTACATTTTACCAAAAACAATACATATCTTGCAAAATACTGGGAATTTTAACATGGTTCAAAAATCAACCCTTACTCATTTTTGACAAGGAATTCACCCATATTCAGCTCTAGTACTTAATGTTATTTTTTCTTTATGTCCAACAAGGTTTGTAAACTTCACTCTCTTTTTCCCTTTTACCACCAAATAGACCCACACACAAAAGCCACAGCCACAGCCACAGCAGGGGTCCTCATTTTGCTGAGTAAAATGGGGCGTGTTGTGAGCATCACAACAGTTGTGTTGGCAACATAGTCAAGAGACACTACTGATATGATGTTGTCATTGATGGAAACAACCTGACATGTTTGGAGACAACTCTTGAGACAAACGTGTGTACAATATTTTGTCTGGAAAGATTAACTTAGCTTAATTGACAAAGTATTGACAACACATTGAGAGAGTGACATTAATTCAATTGGTACTCCTCCATAATTGAAGTTCTTGTCATACAATTTTGGTATGTTACTCTCAGTTATCTGGTGAAGTCATGATTCAGTGTTCAAGTCCTGATTTCCTCCAGAAGTCATATGGTGAAATGTCTAAGTCTGGGTGAACAGAGTTAAGTTAAAAATAGTGTAGAGTACTTGAGTAATCTGGTCCACATTCCTTTGCTGATGAATATTTTGATTTGTGGTTTTGAGGCATTGAAGATACATGTCATGAGTATCTAAATCCAGATTTGTGGAGCTTGAAGTTCATTGGTTCAGATTCTACAAGTTCTCCAGTATCGACTTTCAGGTTGACAGTATTTCTTTATGACAGAACAACAATTCTGAGATCTACATTTCTTTATGAAAGAATATTATGCTCTGCAATTTTGAAGGTATGCTAAGAGGTCCATAATGAATGTTGGCTACGAATTTCAAAGTCTCATATGGTTTGCATTGAAAGTTATGGTATGACAGTCAATCTAGTTGGATGAGCACTTAAGGGTCAAGCTGACAGTCATGTTAGATCGATATGTGGTGAAGATATGTGATTGGAATCATTAATCTAAGTGGTTCTATAATAGGTTTACACTCATATGAAGAATATTGCATGATTTATTGGGTCCGCATTGTTGTTTGGGCACAATAACAAGACGACAAGGTATAACTTGAATATACAAGCTTTATCTTTTACAAGCCGACCTAGTTTGAGGAAATTCTTGATGCAAATATATATACTCGATAGATTTCAAATTTGGAGCAAGGAATGTGTGTGAATATAGTGTAAATTAAATGGGTGTGCGATCTAAGGCAGTTTTGTGATAAAAAAAAGATAGTAAGGACATAAGAGCAGAGTATATATGAAGCAAAGCAGATAAAGCAGAACAGCCATTATGAAGACATTTGAGTCTGTATACTGAGATATTAATGGAACTGCATTTCAACATTCTATAGATGCATTTGCAGTAGTCATCTCTTGGTAGTGAGCCAATCCTTCTTCTATCCTCTCTTCTATTTTCTTGGTAGTGAGCCTATTGCAGCGAGCACTTCTTTTGGACAGTGAGTCCTTGGGCAGTAAGCATGTAATTCGGTATTGTTATCATAATATATTGTGAGCTAACACTCACCATGGTTTTTCCCTTTTTGGGTTTTCCATGTAAAAATCTTGGTGTCTATGTGTTATGTCTTTATGGGTGTTGTTCTTATGTTTGTTTTGCTTTCATGTTATTGAATGTGGTAAATGGATTAATAAATGTGTGAAAGAGAAGTTTTACAAAATATTGATTCACCCCCCTCTCAGTATTCTTTGTGATCAATAGGTTAAGACTTCCACTTGTGTCATCATGATCAATGCATTAGCTTCAAATTCTTTTAGTGTCATTGTGTTGTGTCATGGCATCTTGAGTGTAGAGGTGTGCAATTGAGACATGTTAGTGTTGAAATTATAATGGAAAAAAATATTTGTCCATTCTTTATCCATTAATGTCATGGGCGAAATCTTGTGGAATTACATAAAGTGAAATCATCATATCTTTCTAGGGATCTCTTAATTGAGTGATTTTGGGGTGTTGTGCATTTGATTTGTTGGTTTAGTCCTTTTCTTGACTAATTTTAGGAGTTTATTGTAGTTGTTCTTCATGGGTATTTTAGAAATTCATCCTTCTATTACAACCTTGATGAGATGGAATCCCAAAGAATTTCAAATGGATTAGCTTATGCTTTTATTCAGCATCATCCTTAGGGTTTGTGTATGGTCCTTTACCAATCCATATACAATCCAATCATCTAAGTAAACCTCTAAGAAATCATGTATAAATGCTTTGAATGCATTTACCATGATTCTGCTAAATACTACAGGTGCATTCTTTATTCCAAAGGGCATCACTATATACATGTATGATCCAAGTTCTAAGGCAAATGTTGTTTTTGGTTGATCCTCCTCTCTGATTTTTACTTGATGGTAACTAGAGAACCCATCATGAATTAATAGATTTCTCTCCTAGCTACTGATTCTAGGATCTCTTCTATAAATGGTGTTGGAAATGGATCATGAATATAAGCTTTGTTTAGTTCCCTACAATATCCACATATCCTTATTTCTCCCGACTTCTTATTCTGGACCACTATTGGACTAATCCAATCTGCTCCTTCCACTGGTTTAATAATTCTTGTTACTAGCATTTTATCAATCTCCACTTTGACTCTCTTCTTCATATTTGGGTTTAGCTTGTATGACCTTTTCCTTACTAGTTTGATTCCTTCTTTCAATTGAATTTTCATCATATCTACCTCTTCCTTGATTCCCTTCATTTCAGTGAATGTTATTGGAAATAAATCCTCAAATTCAGAAAGAATTTCAGTTACTTACACCACTACTTTATCATCCCAATAATCCCCTATTTTTGCTAGCTTAGGGTCTCCCTCTTTTGCAATGTGTTCTTCCCTAAGTTTGATAGGTTTATTGTAGTATTTCTCCTTAGGTTTAGTTGGTAGCTCTAGTTCCCTCTCTCCTTCTTGAGCATTTATTTCTAGGTCATTTGTACCCTCATCATCCATTTTTGTAGTCTTATGGCATTTCTGACCAGTGTGTTTTGATTGTTTATCTATCCACTCTATAAGTTTCCATATATCTTCAATTCTAGGTGGTGGTGTACTTTGTTCTAGTTCTCCTCTATCTTCCTCTATAATTTGTTGGAATGTTATCTCCTTCATTTTCAAGAGTGTGGTATGTATGTCTTTATCTAGACTATAAAATGAAAATGTGTGCACAAAGTCATCTTGTATCTTATCCCAATCTTTGGTTTCTCTTCTCCTTTCTTGGTTTATGTACCAAGTTTGTGCTATCGGTGATGGTGTCCAATAGAATAGATGGGCATATAGAATCTTGTTTTATTCCTTTTTGCCTTCCCATACTATTATACAGATGGTTAAATGCTCTTGTGGTGTGATTTGTCCCTCATATTTAGGTATGATTTTATGTTCTCCTTCCTCTGGTAGATATCTTATCTTGATCAAAATCTTAAATACTAGAAAATGTTTAATTGTATCCTTATGGGTTGTCCACTAATTTTTCGTATTGCATACTAATGTATGTTGTACTACTTCTATTCTCATGCGTTCATCTATAAAACTTTTCTCCATCTCTGTCAAGTATATTTCTAGGTCTTATACTCCTGAAAACTTAGGCAACTTGATGTGTGAAATGCCTCACATAATATGATTTATTTGTCAAGATATCTAAGAATTATTTGTATTTTGCTCTTCATAGATGGTGCATTTGTTCTGCGGTGGATTCTCATCTATTGTGGAGGTCTATGGTAGGTTTTCCCTACTAGTTCGAAGCATAAATACCCTCCTGAATTTGGCCATTCTTCGAGTTCTTAGCTTCAGTTAATTTATTATCCATGCCTCTAGTACTTCCTCACTATCAGTACTATAATTATCATCTTCCGCTTCTATCTCTCCCTTTGAATTAGGTTCTTCTACTATCTCATCCATATCTAAATTTGATATTGAATATATATTCTTAGGATAGTCATCAATACCTTTCGCATAGTTATATTCTTCAATGTATGCTTCTTCCATGGTTGCTCCTAAAGGTATGTATACAATTTTATTGTTATCTGAAAAAGATAATTCCTCTTTGTGGGAGTTGACAATACCATTTGCATCAACAAACCATCTCAATCCTAGTAATTTATTGAATGAATCACCTTGTTATTTCATTCCTACAATGACAAAGTCTATGGCTTGTTCATTGCATATGTGTTGTCATTAATGTCAACAGTAGTATGGAGTGATGATTAGTGATGTCAACAAAGATTCTAAAGGGAGATTGTTGCAGAGTGGTGATTAGTGATGGGTGATCCCATGATGAAGGGGGTAAATCACAAAACACACAATAATAGATATTGAACACAACAAATAGAACTTTCTTTTATTGAACTGGGCAACTCATTACATTACAGAAGCTCAATTACAATTAGAGGATAAATCCTCTACTGGCTGCAACACATTACAGCTTTCCCAACCTCAAGACTCTAGAATCTTCAGCCTTCTGTAACCCCAAATCAGCTAGGGTTTCTGTTTTCCCACCTATTATTGACTCCACACTGGCCCCCTTGACTCTACTACTGCCCAAGGTTCCCAAAATAGTTATAAATAGCACTTTTTGGTGGCCTCCAGCTAAATTTCAAATTTTGCAACTCCCTCCAAAAGTAGGTCAAATTCCGGAAAGCATAACTTTTGATCCAGGTGTCCGATTGACGAACTGTTTTAAGCACCGGAAAGCTCGCGATGTAAACTATCACGCCAGAAATTCATAAATGGATTTTCATCAACTTTTTGAGACATTATGAGAAATTTTAGTGCCTCATATCTCGTTCCGTAAATTTTCAGGGGCTTTTCAGAAAATAAAAACTTTAATATTTTTCAGCTCACAAATGATCTTTGCCTGATTCCTTTGCCAAAGGTCTTATATTTCCATTATGTAACTTTCTAGAAGTTTTTGCTTCATTACGTGCCCAAATGCAAACTTTCTAAAAATAGCAGGTACACTTTCCTAAACAGGCAGGTCGCTATTTTTAGCAGTTTTGGAAAAACTGAAAGTCCTACATTATTATTCTGGATATTATGGAACCAAAAACACTAATTATGAGAAGAAATGAGAACAACTACAATGGTTTTGAATTAACTTCTTTTTGGGTGATGCAAGATTGCCCTAACACCTCTAGATGCTCCTGCATCATCCCAAAATAGTGGGTTACACGTTTTGGCTAAAGTTAACATTGAAATGAACATTTTGAAAAAAATCTTCACTTTTAGACACCTATAGTTGCTAAACTCTGAGGAATTTGAAGATGATGTAAACTAATAATTTGTCACATTTTGTCTGTAGATTCTAAATATATATTTTAAAATTTTTTTTGGAATCAAATTATATTTCCTTTTTTATCTCCTTCAATAATTAGTTTCTAATAGTAAACAACATTTTTAAAGAGTGACGTGTACTGTGTAAAAGATAACTTTTTTTATATGAAGGATAAAATTCTATTTTTTTTTTAATTTAGATTTTTAACTATGATAACTAGAGGATGCATTTGGTTTCATAATGTTTTATTTAATATTTTTCTTTTAATTAACTTTTGAAGTCAAACCAATTACAATTTAGATATAGGTGTACTGTGTAAAGCATAACTTTTTTTGTATGTATTGGAATTCAATTTTTTTTGTTGGAATAAGGACATCAATACGTAGAGGACACGTAATTTTTAGATTTTTTTTTCTATATTTTCCTATTTTTTTGTACGTATGAAACATAGACCTTGATCTTCATTAAAAAACCTACATTCACAAGAAATAAAAAATGAATATAATAATCAAATTAAATATATTTAAAATTATACTTTTTGGGAATCTTATAATAAGGACTACATACTTACAAAACATAAAATTTTAAATGAATTCATTTGATCCCCCAAAAGGTAAATCAAAAGTGACTTTTTATCAGCATTTTGATAGGTGTAGAGGAGACTCCATGACATGTATAGTTTAAAACTAGTGGGGTTCTATCCAAGGGGGTTTGATCTAAGGGGGTTTAATCAAAACCTATTCAATTACAATCCTTTAAATGGAACCTTTCAAGGCTTAAATCATAATATTTTATAAAAATATGTGATTTTAGAAAAAATTAGGATGTCCCAGAAAGTGTAACCCATTATTGCGGCAGCACCCTGATGACAGTAGAGTAAGTCATTAGAAGTGTTGTGAGGTAGAAAGAAAAGTGATGTGCAGAAGAGTGTGAGGTGAAGGATAAGGTGATGAAATTCATGAGCATACTAATAGATCATAATCATCTGTACACAAGTGTACCTTATCTTCTAAAGTTCATGGACAAAGGTTGTGCTAACATGAAGATTCTTTTTTTGTTGAAAAGAGTTGTGATTATTGAGTATGGTATTGTGACTGTTGTATTCATTGTCTCTTGATGATAAGCGTTGCATAAGATGTAAAAGAAATTGTGTAAAGTATTTCAAATAGTCAAAGACACATGAAGATGCACTGAAGAATCTTGAGAGAATGCTCCAGATTCCTTCACATTTGAGGGTATGGCCTTGTGGTTTGGAAGTTAGACAGAGATAGGTGTGAAGTATGTATGTTTTTGATTTCAGAGCATAGAATTTATTGCAGAAGTTTCTAGAGCTTGCAGAGTGAAGACAGTAGTTCAGAGTTGTTGCAAATAGAATGAGCCAGAGAAATGCTCTGCATTTCTCCGTGTTTGAAGATCTAATCTTGTAGTTTGAAGGATTGCTAGATACAGGTGAAAGGTTTGCATGTTTCAAGTTTTAGATGATAAGTTGTACCATAGAGATTCTCTGGAGTCAGCAAAGCAAAGTCATATCATTCTGCTGATTAGGGTTGTCAGGAGGAGAATGTTAAGGCCACCACATTTCACTGCATTACATTATTTGGCTTTGCTGTTTGGAGGATGAGTTCATGTTGTCTGTATGTTTTCTCATTTCAAGTTTCAAGTGTTGAGGAGTACTGCAAGTATGGTTTTCAATGTTCTATTTCATGACTGTGTGTTCAATGTTTGCAAGTGATGTTAGGTTCAGTATCTGTTTGTGTGCACCAGAAAGATGATGCATGATCTAGAGAAATAAATGTATAAAAATGTTCTTACAAGTCATATAATGTATTTGAAGTGATCTACATGATGTTATTTGGTTCCTCTGGTACCGTTTTAGGTATGGAGCTAATATGTGGAAGGATAAAGTATGTTGGGCTGACTTTGTGTGTTTTGGTGATTACATCATGTGTTTGGAAGTGTGTGCTAGCTTTGAGATATGTACAAAGATGAAATAGGTCCTGTTTATCACTTGGTTTGAACCACATTGGATTTCTACATGATTTTGGGTGTTGACTTGTTGTGGTTGTTGCATGTTACATTCTACAAGTTTCATCTTGGCTGGCGAAGGAGAAAGTTTGTGAAGCTTGTGGAGGATATAAATGAAAGATCATGTTTGGTGTGAAAGTGAGGAGTGTGTGAGAGCATTGGAGGATGTATGTGCAAGTTTGGATGTGAGTGTGTGTGCGTGTGGAAGTGTGTTGAAGGTAGCAAAGTTTGTTTAGTAGAGGAGTTGAAGATATATGTCAGTGTGAAGGGTGTTGATGTTGTAGAGGTGTTTGATCAGTGGAATTTGTCAAGTATTTTGTATAGAGGTTGTAGCCTCTTTCTACAAGTGTTGTAGCATTGTTGGGAATTGTAGCTTCCTTTGGTTGAAGCCATAAAAACTATGCTTCAAGGAGGTGTAGCTTCCTTTCCATTGTAGCCCATAAAACCTATTGTAAATCTATTTTTATTTGTGAGGCTAGATTTGGATAGTAGATCCAAGCATCTTGCTCATTGTGGTTTTCCTTTCTAGGGTTTTCCACATAAATCTGGTGTTATAGTTGTGTGGTTGTGTGTTGTGCTTTGAATTGCATAGTTTGTTTCTTTATCTGTTTAAGGTAGTTGAATTGGTTGATAAAGTTTAATTGGATTAAGTTTTGGAATATACTGATTCACTCCCCTTCTCAGTATATCAGAGTGTTCTAACATTGTTTTCCCCCCATTAGGTTTACTTGCACTTATTTCCAAGTTCCAAGTGTTCCCATACTGGATCCATCTACCAAAGTGATGTTATAAGGAGTTTCAGTCAACCTATGTTTTCCTAGTTATTCCCATAGCCTCTTAGTAATCATATTCAGATCCACACCTAGGTCTATCATAACATGTCTAACTTTTTTATGGTTTATATGGACATCTACCAATAGTGGTTTTGTTTTCCAGTATCTATTTGTTTTGCCCATTTGTCAGATTTGTCTTTTAGGTACCTGCTGCTTATGTATTTGGAAAATTGCTTCAATTTCATAATAAGATTGTCTTGTTGTGTTATCTCTATTAGATTTTTTAATAGCACCACCTCTACTTCTATAAAGAAATGATTATATTGTTTCAGTTTATCTTGTTCTTGAGTTACAATCTGCTTTGTTTTCTGTACAATCTTGTCATGTTGTTTTTTATCAGGGAAGAATTTATCTTCCTCCTCACTTTCTTCTTCTTCTATTTCACTAGTATGTTGTCCTACGGTATTTGTACCTTGCCTTTTTACTATTACAACATTTTCTTTCCCTTTATTTTTCTTCATTTTAGATTGATCATCCTTGGCTTCCTTACATTGGTTCTCTCTTTAGAATATTCTGTTGAAGTTGTATCTATTTGACCATCATTGTTTCTCTAACAGGTTCTTTCTACCCAACCTTTTTCTTTGAGGTCTCTCCTAATTATCTAGACTCCTTTTTGGGAATTAAAGTTTTCTAATTCATTACTTTTTGATTTTTGCAGTGCGTTGTAGAAGTATTGTTGTGCTTTGTCACATGAAAATAGGTCATGCTCTGTACTATTACAGAATGTGCACGGTTTTCTTTGCTCTCCCTAGCATTCATTGGTAAAATGTCTTGGTTTACCACACTTATATAGCATGTTGCATCATCTCTCCTTCTTCTATCTCTACCATGACCTCGATCTCCTTTATATGCTCCAAATTTCTCTGTTTCATCATTGTTGTAATTGTTTCCATATGGTACACTGTTGGGGTTTCAATTTTTCACAATTTTCATATTCCTTTGGTTTCTCCAGCTAGGCTGTTTGTATCCATGATCCTGAATATATAAAGGTCTTTTCACCAAACTTTTCACATATGGCATAGTATTGTTTTGTGCCTTATTCTTGTGGTGTGTGTTACACCATGACTCATGTTCATAATCATCTTCCCATACTTTGAATAATTGTGAATGGCAATCTAGTATCTCATGGTCATCCCACTCACCGTATAATCCACAATATCATGTATTATTTCTTGTAGGTATTGCTTTTATGTCTACCTTCATGGTGGCATCCTGTCTTTCACCTTTCATCATTCAATATTCATTTCTTATGTGTCCTTCCTTAGTATAATAGGAGCACCATATATTTAGCCTTTGTGTATGTGAATTTTCCTCTTATTTTGCTTGAATTTCTTGTTTCAGCTTCAATTGTTCCAATTCTATCCTCATTCTCTCTAATTCTGGGTTTTCTTTATTCTTATCCTACTTGTGCCACGTTTGTGACTCTATGCAGCAGGCCAATGTAACTACTTTTGCATTGGTTTCAAATACCCTGCCATCCAAAGATGTTCTAACATATGGGCTTATTCCAGATATGAACCATTCAATATTTTATTTCTTAGTTAAAGGCTCCTCCAACTTATGAGTTATTTATTTAAACCTTTTATCAAATTCTTTTATTGTTTCCCCATCCTTCTATTAGAAATGAAAATAACTACTCAACTAAAATTTGATTCAAATAAGTTTAATGATCTTTAACAGTGTATTAGAGAATGGAGATTGCATCAAAACAAAAAACCCACTACAGAGAAAATATCAAGCATGAAGAACTAAACACAATGACATAGTGTTTACATAGAGAAAACCTTTTCAGGTAAAAAACTCTACTAGGAAAGAGGCACAAGTTTGTATTAATCTGTAAAAGATTGTACATTACATCAACTACACAACTCTCTCCTCTAGTCTTCAATCTGACAACATTCCTACAACACCTGAGTACTTGTAAATTTGTATGCTACAACAAATACATGGGAAAATACTTATAGAAGTGCTCTCACACCAATCTAGGCATCCACTTTCTCTCTCCAGAGAATCTCCAACATGCAAACATTAAATGTCTCTTTACAACCTCCTGCCACTTGTCCAAAGTCAACCATGCAAGGTTGGGTGCCCAAGACTAAATCTAGCCTCTTACAACATCTTATGATGCATCATAAGCATCATAGATTCCACCAAAGAGTATCTTTCCAAGATGGGTGCCTTGGGCTAAACATAGCAACTTACAACTAATAAATATTTGTCATATGTGTCATAGTGTCATAGAATCTTATGACAACTTTTCACTGTCATAGATTCTTTACATGCACCCACCAAACATTATGATGTGTGTCATACATGCTAAAAACAACAGATTCTCCCAAGGTGGTGCCTACACTCATTTACTCATGAGTTTTACAATTGCCAACCATAAATGTCACTCCCTGATTACCTCTGGTGAATTCAAAATTATTGCTGCCGGTGAAACTACCTCATTTCCTTATGGGTAATTACAAATTATAAATAATAAAATGGAATAAATACAATACTGGGATTTACAAGGTTAATGACACCTTATCCCAATACCTTCTATACTAACTCCCTCATTTTGCTCACTCCCTCTATAGGGATCTCTGGAGTTTCAAAAATTTCCAAAAAATCCTTCTTGACTTCTTCGGCCAAGTCTTATCATGCTTAGGGCATGCCTTCCTATACCATTTCAAGGCATCATTCCAGAATGTTCCTATAAAATGAAACAGTTTGGTTTCATCCCTTGTTATGTCATTCCTATTTGAAATGTATTCTAGAACAAAGATATGCTTTGTTGCTTTAGTGATGTCTTTTTAGAACACTTGTAGCTTAATTAGTGCATCCATTGGTAATTTCTTCTATCTTTCTGATACCTCCAACTATGGGTAAGTGCACAAAGATGGGGGAGAAAAATGGGGGTCTTAAGTGGCCACTTTTTTTCTCAAATCAGAAAAGAATGATGTTGGATGAGAAATTGAAGATAGTTACACTCAAAGTTTGAAGATGCAACAAGAACAAGCGTCATAGTGCTCTGAATCTAGTTTCTAAACTACTGTTTAATGTAAAAAGAGGGATGATGAGGTTGATAGTTTTTGTTTCAAGGGTTTATCATGATCCTCCTTTCACCACTAAACATTCAAGGACATTCAAATGAGTAGAGAACTCTACGATAGATCTCCTATCACTTGGAAAATAGGGGAAGATTGGAATTGTGTGAATTTGTTGTTCAATTAAGTCTAATTATGCTCAAAACCCTAATTTCATAAAATTGTAAACAAACAGATGAATTACAGAAAATGATTACACATAGAGATATCAAATGATAACCAAATACATACCAGATTTCAAATTTTGGTGTGCAGAAAAGTCAGGGACTAATGAGCAGGCGCCCTAGTCCACTGTGCCTACTTATGTCGGGATCTCTAAAGAATGTCTGCGACCTGATCCTGCTATAACAAATATTTCACCGCTTTGGAATCTAAAGGACTAATTATCAGGTGCCCAAGTCCAAACCCTAGTTTTCTTCTTAGATCTACAATTTTGATAGTCTGCAATACCTTCCTGCAACTCCACTTCTTTCACTTCCAAAATCTGTAACCTGCAATCACAGAAAAGTGGGTTGGGGGTTGTGGTGTTTAGAGGCTTGCCTCGGTCAAGCCCCGGAGAGACATTCAAGTCTTTTGAACACCATTGTTAGATAAAGAGTGTATATCCCTACTGGATAAAGTCAAAATCCAAATGATAAATGATAGAAAACACAATAGATATCACCTTGTAGTGTAGATCTCGTATAAATGAAGGCTCTTAAATCACATGAGAAGATGAAGTCAAATCTGCAATCACAAACACAATAACAATACTCTACTCTTGCAACAATGAATATCTTGAAATAAAAAAATATGCCTAAAGTTTGCAATCATCTTCTCTAGTTTTCAAATGAATCACTAAACATGTTTATATATGCAACTACAAACATTCCCGCTAAGAATTTTGTAATTCAAACTTGAGGTGTCAGCATAGGACTGAATAATGGTCATATAACCGACACATGAAAATAGGTCCTGACCTAAAATAGGACAGGACTAGGTGGTAGGCACCCAAGTCCTCCCCCCTATTTCAGGTAGGATTCACAATAAAAACATCCCCTAGGTCCCATTTTCTATGAAACTTTAGGGTATTCTCATCAGGGGTCACCATTAACATGCAAGATGACCTAAATGCATTCTAAAGGACCCGGGAGCTAAACCTTAGGAGGGAAAAGCCCTTAAGGGGATATTTTCTGACATAACATTTAGCCCCCACATTAATGTATGTATAAACACAAGACCAATACATTGTTAGATTTAGGGCAGACAATTGAGAGGGGGGGTGAATCAGTTGTTCAAAAACTTCTTCCAATTAAACACTTAAATCCACTCTGTAATTCAGCATCATATTAATAAGTCAATCATGGAAATATAATGCATTAAATCAAGAGTAGAAACACATTAACACACAAGACACCAAGATTTTGACGTGGAAAACTCGGTTAAGGGAAAAACCATGGGGTGATTAACCCAAGATTGTATTCTTTGTTAGAAGAATAGAAAGAACAAAATGGCAAATGCCAATTAGGGCTCACTGCCTGAGGACACTGCTCACAAGAGGTTTACTGCCTACAAGAGACACTGTCTACAAGATAATAAGTATCACATACTTGAACTGGAGAATAGCATCTTCACCATGCTTGAGTCAGTTCCATTTAAGCTCAATACTTCTACTCTGCCTTTCACTTTGCTCCTCTCTACCACACTCTCATCTCCACAAGATGTCTTAGAAATGATTTAACAACTCTTTATTTATACAAGACATAGACTGACGAATTATCATCCAAGTCGGCACACATTACAAAGCAAATACATAAATACAACATGAATTATTACAAAAAGACTTCACGTGGATCAACACACTATCGGCCACACAGATTTGAGACTCCAATACTCCTTTAGGAACACACCATTCTTCACATAACATCTCCAAGATCATCCACAGGGTGTTTAACTCATGCGGTCGGCCATACTCAGGAAGAACATCATCATCTAGAAGTAATTCTTCATTTACTACCTCAATCTTTAATGCGGACCACCAACATGAACTAGAGACAATCCAAAGATCTCCACAAGCTTTCTTGAATCACCAAGAACATCCACACTACTTATTCTTATTGAAAACATTCTCTCATTCATCTAGAACCTCAAGAACACAGTTTGTCATCACTGTCATATTAGAAAAGATGCTTACGGACCTCCAGATCATGAACCAATTGAGTTGTCACTTCACATTGACTTCCAAAACACTCCACCAAATTCCTAGAACAAGATATTGCATTTCTGGAGCTCACCAAACCTATCTGTGTCACTCTGTCACCTCTGAACATCTGCCAGAACTGGTTTTACTTAAGTGGCCATAACTTCTTCAGATCTTCATGCGGACCTCTGAAATCTTTACTGGATAATCTCAAGACACATATCTACAAACCCTTTGAAGCGTATCCTCTGATCTTCATTTTATCTGGGTTCCTTACCTCACTGTCTTCACTGATCTTCTCTGTTCCTGATTAGAACTAATTTTCTCAATATCTTTAGCACACAGCTTATCCAATCCTTATCATTAATGCAATAGGAGTATGTTGACATTAATGACAACACTGGTTAGGCCCATACTTGCAACATGCATGCATTAAAGTACAGTCAACAAACATAGCAAACATGCCAAGCATGGAGAAGACACGCCAATCACAATGAAGACAGTAACAGGCACACAAAACATGGAGAAGACAACATTGAAGACACGCAAAACACAGTGAATATAGTGAATGCAGTGATTATTTCTTTTTTCATTTTCTCATATATATGAAATACAAATACAAGTACAAGGAAAGTAACACACAACCCAAATGCAGGAGGAGCTCATCGCCACTAGTCTTGAAACTACATAAGGGGCAAAAGACACACCAAACAAATCTCAAAGTGTAGGAGGAGCTCATCGCCACTAGTCTTGAAACTACACTTGAGAACAAACATGCCATACAAATCCCAAAGCATAGGAGGAGCACCTCGCCACCAGTCTTGAAACTATGCTTGGGAACAAACACGCCATACACACACATGGAAGACACAGAGAAAACATGGCAAACAAGCATTGGAAGAAACTTATTGCTAGGTTCACAACCATCTCATGTACATTACAGGCACACATTGATGATTGGGCTTCACCACAACAATCACCGAAGACACGCTTAAGGGTTAGGATAGTCTCAGATCTGCCCCACTTGCTTGGAGGACTTTTTGAAAATGACAAGATGTGTAATCTCCTTGAGAAATACACGATCCCCACCTTCTGCGGAAGGGCTTAAAGTAAAAAAGGATATGCATGATATCCCACCTCCGTAGAGGGCTTAAATGATTGCAATAGATTTCAAGATTTACAAACACACTTTTCTAGCATCTAAATCATAAAGCTTACCTTATATGCCCCCACCTTAAGGTGGTTGATATCATGTACCGATATCAAGCACGTTAAGCTAGGAAAAAACACACAAGGGAACAAAAGCTCTTGCAAAGCCCATGCCCCTAGAGGTGAGATGTACTTTACGATTGCCAAATGTTCCCACAAACATACAATTTCCTACAAGAAAAGGTGTTAGTATCCATATAATCATGATAAACAAAAATGCATGTAATCATTCACATCAAGAACCGAGGAAAGCAAGATCCAAGATAGACAAAGTGCACGAAGAATCAGTATTGTTATGTTTTGTAATTGCGATAAGACAACATCAAGATATGACACAGAGTGATTCTACTAGCCAAGCGTCGGATAATATATATCAACCCCGTCATCATGTATGGAGTAGGTCCATTTTTTATTTCTTGCTGAAGGGACACTAGGTCCGTATCAGTATAATATGTTTTTCATCATCCACCCACTAGATAGAACCACTAGAGGAAGGTAAACAATAAATCAAGAGAGGAGGAACAAGTGTCTTAGGGACAGTCATGTAGGAGGGTGCCCCCAAGTCACCAACCGCAATGCTATGTCCATCAGACACAACACACAACAATCAAAATAGAGGAGAAGCAATATAAAAGAATGATGATACAAATAGAAGAAGGGTCACAATAGACACAGTCTCCCAGTATCCTTGACCTTGCAAGAGTATCAAGGGTCATTCTAGGAGGCCTAAATAACACATAACACATCATGGGGGAAACACAACACAAGAGGGGAGGTCACACAAATGAGTTGATGATGCTACAACATTGGTGACCACCAGGGTTGGGAATACTTACTTGTAGGGACAACTTAGCTAATGGTCATCATGTATCTTGATCTTTACTTTAATGGTAAAAGTTTTGTCTCTTCTTCTCTCTTCCACAATTTCATGAGCTTGTGGGGTTATCCTTGTAGGAAAGGTGTCTATTAATGATGGTAGATTGCAATTTTCTATGTTGGTTAAACATGGTGATGTAGGAACTTTTATAATACCCTTTCCAATTGAGTGATGTTATTGAGGAACCCAAAAAGTGCCCATTTCAGTCCATATATAGGGTGTTGGAATACCTTGGGTTTGAGGGATAGTTTGTTATTCAATATCGTGTGAAATTTCATTGTTTTCCAAGGTATGTGAAGGTTTAGGTAAAGATGCATGATCTCTTTCTTTGTTTAAGATGTAGTTAAGAAGTTCTTGAACATTAGTTGGTAAATTTTTAGTTTCAACAGGTTGAAGTAAATGTTCACAAAGGGAATCTGGATCATCTAGTGCTTCATCCTAGCCAAGGAGAGCAAGAGGGGATGGCAGGGTAGTGTTAAGGAATATGTCAATGATATCTTCTTCTTGTGCCAAAATATCTTCACTAAGTGGGGTTATGTTGGGACAAGTCTCTTTGTTCAATGAATCACCCAGTGCTATATCATTCTCATAGGTCTAAGAAAGAATGTCTATTATGTCATCATGAAATGAAGGGAGAGAGGGAATGATATTTTCACTACTAATTTCCCCATGGTTATTTTCAGAAATGAACTTAGTGAGATTTTCCAAGATTGAAGGGAAAACACTCACAATAGTGAGAAAGCTTTCAAAGTAGGCTATTGTTTGAAGGATATCATAGGTAGTGCTTAGGGTCATGTCAATCCCATAGATGTATGCTATTTGATGCAAGAATTGATGATGTTTATCAGTGAATTTACAAAAGTTATCAAAATTCATAATGTACTCAAATAAATCTTCTAAAGATGAATGACTAGGAGAATCCACGATATATGAATGCAAAACTATGTATGAATATGACTTAAAAAGCTTAATTTTTTAACTTTTTTCAATGCAAACGAATGAAAGAAGAGGTGTTGTAAGAAAATTGATGAGGAGAAGTATATAAAATGTCTAATATCAGTCCAATAAATCAACAATATCCTTCACAACATGCTTTTGATGCAATCCTAAAATGATGACAAGTCAAAACCTAGTAAAAATACACCAAAAACATGCAATTTTTCACCAATCCTCAATGCAAAGTCTGTTAGATTTAGGAAAAACAACTAAGAGGGGGGGTGAATCAGTTGTCTGAAACTTTCTTCCAATTAATCACTTAAATCCTTTTCTTAATTCAGCAGCATAATAATAAATCAATCATGGAAACATAATGCAACAATTCAAGAGCAGAAACACATTAACACATAAGACACCAAGATTTTTGACCGGTTAAGGGAAAAACCACAGGGTGACTAACCCAAGTTTGTATTCTCTATTAGAAGAATATAAAGAACAAAATGGCACATGCCAATTAGGGCTCACTGCCCGAACACACTGCTCACAAGAGGCCCACTGCTTATAGGAGACACATTGTCTACAGAATAATAAGTATTACATACTCGAACTGAAGAATAGCATCTTCACCATGCTTGAGTCAGTTCCATTTAAGCTTAATACTTCTACTTTGCCTTTTTGTTCTGCTCCTCTCTACCACTCTCTCATCTCCACAAGATGCTTTTGAAATGACTTTACAACTCCTTATTTATAGAAGACATCGACTTAGGGATAATCATCCAAGTCAGCATACATTACAGAGAAAATATATAAATACAACATAACTAATTACAAAAAGACTTCACGCAGATCAAGACACTATTGGCCACAAAGATCTGAGACTTTAATCTTCCTTTAGGAACATGCCATTCTCCACAGAACATCTCCAAGATCATCCACAGGATGTGTAATTCATGCAGTCGGCCAAACTTAGGAAGAACATCATCATCTGGAAGTAATTCTTCAATTATGAGCTCAATCTTCAATACGGACCACCAACATGAACTGGACACAACCTAAAGACCTCCACAAGCTTTCTTGAATCACCAGAAACATCCACACTACTTCTGCTTACTGAAATCATTCTCTCCTTCATCCAGAACCTCAAGAACATAGTTTGACATCACTATCATATTGAAATAGATGCTTGTGGACCTCCAGACCACAAACCAATTGAGTTGTCAATTCACATTGACTTCCTAAGCACTCCACCAAATCTGTAGAATAGGATATTGCATTTCTGGATCTCACCGGACCTATTTGTGTCACTCTGTCAACTCTAAACATCTACTAGAATCAGTTTTACTTAAGTGGCCATAACTTCTTCAGATCTTCATGTGGATCTCTGAAATCTTTACTGGATCATCTTAAGACACATATCTACAAACCCTTTGAAGTGCATCCTCTGATCTTCATCTTAGCTGGGATCTTTACCTCACTGTCTTCACTGTTCTTCTGTGTTCTTGATAGGGATAATTTTCTCAATATCCGCAGCACACAGCTCATCCAATCCTTATCATTAATGCAACAACAGTATGTTGACATCAATGACAACACCGATTAGGCCCATACTTGCAACAATCTCCCCCTTTGTCATTGATGGCAACATATGATGTAAAAAACTATTTTACCCATCAAGACAAGAACTTCTCCACACTATCACAACTCCCCCTATCAACAACAACCATTCACCTTTCTTGCTTCCCCTTTGATCAGCAATTACTTATTTTTCACATGTCTTCTCTCCCTTTCCTGCTCCCCCTTTAATTAGTAATTACTTGTTTTTCACATGTATTCTCTCCCCCTTTGACATCAATGGCAAAGGGCACATACTTGCATCAATTCAGAATCATACTAGTTGTTCCCCCTAAGTAACAACTTCCCAAACATCAATCCGAACCACAAGATATGACTGTGAAATCCACCGGACCGATGCACATCAGTGCATCTTAATTCAGAACCAGAGGGGTAATAACCCCTAACTTCTCCCTGAGATACTCAAAAGAGTCCTTAGGTAGAGGTTTAGTAAAAATATCTACAATCTGATCCTTAGAAGGCACAAACTCCAATCTGACTTCATTCTTGTTCACTTGCTCTCTCAAAAATTGAAACTTGATGGATATATGTTTAGTCTTTGAGTGCAACACTGGATTTTTTGATATGTTAATTGCACTTGAATTATCACATAACATTGTGAGAGGTTCTTCATACTCCACTCTGATATCTCTTCGCATTTACTTCATCCATAATACTTGAGTGCAACTACCTATTGCTACAATATATTCTACTTTTGCAGTAGACAGAGATATTGCCTCTTGTTTCTTGCTCAGCCAAGAAACCAATCTCTTCCCCAAAAATAATGCTCCACCACTGATACTCTTTTGATCGTCCAAATCTCTTGCCCAATCCGCATCTGTATATGCATGAAGAGAGAAATCATGATCTCTAGGATACCATAAACCATACTCAACTGTCCCTTTTAGATATCTAAAAATCCTCTTGATTGCCATGACATGAGATTCTCTAGGATCAACTTGGAATCTAGCAACAACATTCATAATGTCAGGTCTAGTTTGAGTGAGATACAATAGTCCTCCAATAATTGACCTGTACTTTTTTTGATCAACCTTAGGAGAGTCATCATCTTTTCTCAATTTAGATCCGGTTGCCATGGGAGTCCTCATTGGTTTTGAGTCTTCCATCCCAAATTTCTTCAACAATTCTTTCACATATTTGGTCTGAGAAATGAAGATTCCTTTCTTTGTTTGAGTGATTTGCAAACCCAAGAAGAAATTCATTTCCCCATACATGGACATCTCAAATTCATTTTTCATTTGATTTGCAAAAGTTTTGCACATACTATCTCTTCCTCCAAAAATGATATCATCAACAAACACTTCAACAATCAAGATATTTTTATGATCAATTTTGAAGTATAAATTAATGTCAGTAGTACCTTTGTTGAAACCAATCTTCATAAGATGCTTATCCAATCTTTCATACCAAGCTCTTAGGGCTTGCTTGAGTCCATACAGTGCTTTCTTCAACTTGCAGACCATATCACCATGATCAGACAATTGAAATCCATCTGGTTGCTCAATGTAAACTTCTTCTTCCAAGTCACCATTCAGGAAGGCAGACTTGACATCCATCTGATATACTTTAAAATCCTTGAAGGCAGCAAAAGCAAGAAATAATCTAGCAGCTTCAATTCTTGCCACCGGAGCAAAAGTTTCTTCAAAATCAACTCCTTCTACTTGGGAGTAACCCTTGCAGACCAATCTGACTTTATTTCTGACTACTTCACCATCTTCATTCTGTTTATTCTGAAAGATCCATTTGGTTCCAATCACATTCTTGTTTTTAAGTCTGGGAACAAGATCCCAAGTGTGATTTTTCTCAATTTGCATCAGCTCTTCCTCCATTGCTTTAGTCTAATTTTCATCACTGCAAGCTTCATTCACTATCCTAGGTTTAATCTTTAAAATCAAACAATACTCTTCTGAATCTTGAGTAATGCTTCTTCTTGTTTGTACACCTTTTCTTTTATCACCTATGATCTGATCTTCAGCGTGATTTAGTCTTACATACCTAGGAACTTTGGGAGTTTCTTGCACTTCTGATTCTTGAATAGGTTCATTCAAACTTATCTCTTCTTCCTGATTTATCAGATTAGTCTAAATCTAAATTTCAGAGGGAGCTTGGACTTCTTGAATAAAAACATCATTTTGATCATCTTCATCATATTTATAAAACCTTGAGGGTTTTTCAATACCTTCATCAACCTTCACATTTGTACTTTCTACAGTCTTCCTTAGTCTTGTTGATAACTGAGAGGGGGGGGGTGAATCAGTTATCAACAATTTCTTCCTTCTGAACTTTCTTATTAATCAATGCAACATTAATTCAAACAAGCAAACATTACCATGAAATGAAAAACACATGACACAGTATTTTTGATGTGGAAACCCTGTTAAGGGAGAAAACCACGGGGTGATTAACCCAAAGATTATTCTCTGTTCGAAGAATAAGGAATTACAAAATGGCACTTGCCAATTAGGGCTCACTACCCGAGCACACTGCTCACAAAGGAGGCACACTACCTACAAGAAGACACACTATCTACAAAAGAATGTTATACAATACTTGAACTGATTGGAAGCATCCACATATGCTGGAGTTCAATTCTGGTTAGGCTCAGTACACTGATCTGCTGCACTTCATCTTTCCTCTTCTCTTTATTCTGCTTTTCTTTCACATACCAGATCTTTCTTACTGCTTCTGTTCTGCTCTGCTCTTATTTGCATATCACATCACATAACTTCACTTCTCATAACTAAATCCATCCTATATATATATCCGCACAAGTGATTTCATTATCTTTCTAGTCGGCACCCGGAATAGTCTATCTTCTCACAAACTCTGTTCTGTCGGCTAAATCCTTGCACATCAAGTAATGCGGATCAAGCATATACTTGTAGATATCATTAATCATGTCAGCCAAACATGATTCATGCCTTCACAACCTTTACCATCATCAGAAACACATTCGGAAAATAGTCTGATGTTCTGTCAGTCAGTTCTTCCTCTGTTCACACTGTCACTCAGGAATTCGGTACTCAACTATTCATATCTTTTTCCTTGTCCATCACCGAAGGCTAAATCCTTGGAATATATCACTCAAGGTAGTCCTCTTGACTTCCCCAGATCTGTACTACACCAAGATACTTCCTCTGAGAGATCCGGACCTGTCTGTCGGACCTTGCCACATGCTCTGTTCTTGTTCACCGGACCACAATAATCTTCATTCTGACTTCCGGTAGAGACACACCATGACTTGTGGATATGTGGGATGACCTTTGTTGCCATCAATGACAATAACTATGAATCCATATAGTGTCTCCTGCCAACAATCTCCCCCTTTGGCATTGATGGCAACACTTAGTGAAAAATGACTAAGTGTTTACACTATGCTCCCCCTTGGCTGATGCTCTGTCTTTATATACATTTTCCGAAGCTCCCCCTTAGTTGGATTCCTCATTTTTTACTGCTCCTCACTCCCCCTTTGACATCAATGGCAAAGGGTAGGGTCCGCACACCAAAATTTTCAAGAATTTTACTATACTTGGCTATATATTACATATTCACAAAAACTGAAGAATGTCTGCAAAGGATGTCTTCAATTGGATGAGTTCTGTAGCCCAACTTTGCTTCATTCTATCCAAAATTGAAATGTGACCACTCAAAAAAAATGCAAAAGCTTCTGCCCTCTTAAGATCTGTCGGATCATTGGTTTGGGCGGTAGTCTTAGCATCACTTATGGCCTCATGCATGGTCTCTAACTTAGGGATAATCATCCTTCTAAGTTCTCCCATCTGGTTAATTATATTCTTCCTTTCCTTTTCAAAGTTCTTTATTGCATTTGTGATTGCAATAGTTTGACATTCTTGATTTACTATGGAGGAAGAGAGAGGATCAAAACTTTGAGACAAACTCAGTAGTTTGTCCAGTTCCTCTTTTATTTTCTTCTCAATTTCTACTGTTGCTTTTGACCAGGAGATACAAAATTTGTAAATGTCACTGCCATCTTTAAGAGCATTTTCTAAGCTCTTTATTCCAATACTCATATTTCTCCTATCATTAGAGATTAATCCTAGTACCTCTGAGAATCTCTTATCCAAAAACTCCTTCCAGACCTTTTCTTCAGCTAATTTTTCTAGGGAATCAAAATGTGTACCAACACTGCTGACTAAGGTTTTGAGATTACCGAAAGAGGAGGCTGTGGGATCTTTCTGGACCGTTGGCATAATCTTTTCAAGCACTCCAGAGGCAGCTTCTATCAACTCACAGTCTTCCATATGAGACTTTAGGAGTTTTTCATTTGCCTTACATTTGCAAATGAAGCTATCTTCATTGTCTGTACCAGAGAGAGGGAATCAAAATTGAATGGACCTTGTAGAAGCTCCGATTCATCAATCTCTATTGTTTCTTTGCTCAGAAATTTTTGGACAGTTTGTGCAGTGTCTCTTGCTGGAGATAGATGTTTCTTCTCTTTTGCAGTCTTGGAGCTGTACTTTGGAGTTTTCTCTCCTTCTACATTCTTACCACTATCAGTTGTGGTTTTCTTTGTTGGAGTCTTCTCTTTCTTTGCAACCTTGGTACTGTCAACTTCTTTTTCTTTTACCGCTGCTTCTTTCTCCTGTAATTTCTCTTCTTCTTTAGATCTGGAGATTGTATGGGAAATTGGAAGAGAAATGTTGGTTTGTTTAGGGCCCATCTCTTCTGTTGCTTTCTCAGAAGTTTCTTCTGCAACACTTTTGGATGAGGGATCAATACCCAAGTCCTCTACAACAGGAAGATTAAACCTTTTGAAGGCCTTCCGGAGGATCTCTTCTGTATCCATGACCACCTTGTCAGTCTCACCAAGCATGAGTTGATTCATCCTTGCTTTACTCCTGAACTCATCTTTGCAATCTTTGAATATTATGTTCATTGTCTCGAGATCAATTTGAGGATATAGCTGAATAGCTATCTGCTCCCGGATCTCAAGATCTTTTGCCAGGGCATTGTTCTTTCTTATTTCTAACTCCTTTTCTAGGCTTTTAGGAATTAGAGATATAATCTCAATGAAAGCCTTATTGTATATGTTCAGATACCTGATTGTGGCTTCCTGCAGGATCTTTTGGTCAGCCTCATTGTAGTCATCATAGAATTCGGCCATTGGTTGAAGGTTTCCATCCACAGTGACTGATTTGATTACACTCTCTAGAGACAGGGTGGGCTTTTCAACAAATTCCCCTGCCATTTCTTCCTTGTCTTGGCCTGTGGAGGGTTTACCAGATCCTTTCTTTTTCTGCTTCTTTATTTCCTTTACCCCCTCATCTGATTTGGTTTCCTCTTCATCTTTCTGACTTGTATAAGCCCTTGTGGCTTTTATTTTAGACCTTTTCTCTCTTTTACCGGATGTCTGACCTTCCAGTTTTGATGTTTTTGTGCTTTTGGTTGTGACAGGTGTAGATCCTTTTGATGATCTGGTCCGGGTTGAGGTTTCCACTGGAGTACTTTTCTTACTTTTCTTTTCTGCCTCTTTCTTCTCTTCCTCAGCCTTTCGCCTCTTTTCCCAGTTGGCATCAAGTGCCTCCTTTGGGATGCCTAGGCCTTGAGCAATATGTTCTACTTCTTTTTTCACCTTCCTCTTTATCTCAGGTTCTCTGAGTTCTACATGGATCTTCACACTCAGTTCCTCAAAGGTTCCAAACCTTTTTGCCTTTGGATCTTTAGGATGACTTAGCATGTGTTGAACATGCAACTCCACAATCTGTTCATCCACTTCATACCCCATGGGCATGATCCACACAGTTCTTGGTTCTACTACCTCCATTAGGCACTGATCTATTTCTACCATAAAGCATACTGTGTCTTTGTACTTCTCAATAAGAAACTGGGGAATTCTTTCTCTTGCTTGCATCATGCTCTGAAAGTTCTTGAAATATCCCCACAGGGCTGTATTTCTTGCTTTAGCATCTCCAAGTCCATGTAAATAATCTCTGATTTGGATGGCAACTGGTCTGTCATTCTGCCATATCCATCCACTGGATCCGGGAAGCTCATTCATGTAATAAAAGAATAGACAAAGGATCAAACTACCATACTTGAAGGAGTTCTTCTTGTCCTTCTTAATCTTCTACAAATTTTCCAAAAGTTGGTTTAGAAGAAGCTCACACAAATAATAGTCTGCATTTTCTTTTAGCATTTGATATGCTGTGTAAATTACAGTTCCCGGCACTGAATTTTCCCTACTGGAGTGATAAATCTTGTAACCAATTATCATAGATGCAAATTTGACATCCGGTTCAGTGATGTCTTCAATTGTCATAGCTCTCTTATCAAATTTTGATCCAGTTGCATCACTAACTGTCTGATTTTTGACAGACTTGAGGATAGGTATTCCACCAGATGAGTGCAGACTGGTTACAGCCCTAATTGCATCTTTGGTGATCTTAAAAGGCTTGTTCAACCATAGGAAATTGTCATGCACTCTACTCAGTACATACCAGACCCATTCATCTTCTTCAAAACAGGGGAAATGAATGCATTGTGCAAACTGCTTATCCCGGATGGCTTTATACTGAGGTTTAATCTCAAAGGAATCATCTATCAATTGTTTATGATAGATATCCATCAATTTTGATTCTCCAAATTCTTCAATATTCGCATGTATGTAAACCCTAATGTCCTTCGTATGCAATACACCATGCGGAACACTAGAGAAGGCTCCTAGGGGATCTACCTCCAAAGATTTGTATGGATGTTTCTTGAATGTGGGGTGAGGTCTATCAGAGATCTTAACTATATTCAGAGTAGCCATTTTTCAGAAGATTTGCAGTGAGATATTGAAGACGGAAAATACCTTATGCGCCTTTGGTTGCACGGAGTTGGTTTGATTGATTTCTAGATGTAGTAACTTTTGTGAGTGATCTTTGATAAACTTGATGAATTTTGTTGCAGAGCTCCACTTTTCGTTTCTTCTTGAGTGCAGAATGAACAAGTGATTAATGAGAAATCCCTTATATTGCTCCGCAAACCCTAATATCTTATTACAATAAATGCTCGACCTACATTATTCTGGTTTGCCTTATTCGGATGACTTGAAGAACCGGATCAGTCCTGATCTATGAACATCATGCGGATCTTCCAACCATGAACAAATCAAGATGACACATCACAAGGACATCCCAAATACTCTGTATAATCCGTAGAATAAGACAATGCACTTCTAGATCTCTCCGGACCTTTTTGTAATCCTCTGTCATTCCGGAGCATCTCCCGGAACAGGTTCTACATGATCGATCACAACTTCTTCACATCTTCATGCGGACCTCTGAAATCTTAGCTGGATCATCTCAAGACTCATATCTACAAACCCTTTACTCCACATCTTGTGCCTAATCCGGCACCACTTGATTGGCTGGGGGAACAGGGTTTTCTTTGTGTCTCCCCCTGAGCCAGAGCTCATTTCTTAATTTTTGGAAGGAATATCAGCACTAGAGTCTGGTGCGGATCCAACCTCTACCTTCTCTAAACTTTTCTTCACCCAAATCTTGTTCATCTCATTCCTAACTTCATCCGCATTCATCTTTTGTTTACCCTTTTCTTGATTCTGATTATATACCGAACCTCTTTTGTCTTGATTCTTGCTTCTATAGACTTTTGCATTATGACCGGACCTATTACAGATTTGGCAAACAATATTTCTTTGCATATTTTACTGATAACCTCTTGATCTGCATTGATTAGCCATATGACCTACTCTATTGCATGTAAAGCATCTACCATTGAATGATTTGTTCATTTGCATATTTCTGCATTCATGAGACTTATGTCCATACCTTTTGCAGTTAAAGCATTGTCCGAAGAAGGATGAATTAGTCTGATTCATTCTCTTTCTGCACTAATTAGCTTTGTGACCAAAGTGATTGTAGCTGTGGCAGTATCCATTGAAGGATGGATATCTTTGAGCATTGGGCTGTCTTACCGGAGGTCTTCTAGGCCTGTTCCTTGGATTTTCTGATCCAAAATTCTTCTGACCGGATCCGGAGCTTTCTCCTTTCTCATATCCCAAACCACACTTGTCATCTGCCCTCTTTTGACTTCCAAGAAGAACTTCAAGTTGAGCAGAACTTAGCTTGAGTTTCTCTTTATATTCATTTGCTGTTTGAAGATCCCTTTTGAGAGAGACAATTTGATCCTCAAGTTTTTCTTCATTATCTTTAGCATCTTCAAGATCAAATTCAAGATGTCTAATAATCCTATCCATCTGGTGGCAATCTTCTAATTTCTCTTTGAGAGATTGTCTTAGATTGTCTTCAGTTTTTCTTTTCTCTTCAATCTCTTGAGTAAACTTTATAACTCCTGATTCCATTTCATGTCTTACCATAATGACTTCTTTTGATAACTTTTCACATAACTTGGTTTTCTCAGTCAGCTCTTCATTTGGATTACTTTCTTCACTTTGTCTTTCCAATTGCTGGAGCAGCTCCTTTCTCTTTTTCATAGAGAGACTTAATTTGTCTTTTAGTTCTCTCATAAATTCATCAGCCTGTTTGAGTCTTTCCTTTAATTCATTGACTTCAGAGTTTGACTGTTCAACATCCTCAAGGGCAATCTTGAGTTGCTCCCTTAAACCATATGCATTCATTTGAACTCCCAGATCTTCCTCAAGTTGTTAGGCTCTATTAGGAGGAACCTAGCTCTGATACCAATTGTTGATAACTGAGAGGGGAGGTGAATCAGTTATCAACAATTTCTTCCTTCTGAACTTTCTTATTAATCAATGCAGCATTAATTCAAAAAAGCAAACATTACCATGAAATGGAAAACACATGACACAGTATTTTTGACGTGGAAACCCTGTTAAGGGAGAAAACCACGAGGTGATTAACCCAAAGATTATTCTCTGTTAGAAGAATAAGGAATTACAAAATGGCACTTGCCAATTAGGGCTCACTGCCCGAGCACACTGCTCACAAAGGAGGCACACTGCCTACAAGGAGACACATTATCTACAAAAGAATGTTATACAATACTTGAACTGATTGGAAGCATCCACATATGCTAGAGTTCAGTTCCGGTTAGGCTCAGTACACTGATCTGTTGCATTTCATCTTTCCTCTTCTCTTTATTCTGCTTTTCTTTCACATACCAGATCTTTCTTACTGCTTCTGTTCTGCTCTGCTCTTATTTGCATATCACATCACATAACTTCACTTCTCATAACTAAATCCATCCTATATATATCCGCACAAGTGATTTCATTATCTTTCTAGTCGGCACCCGGAACAGTCTATCTTCTCACAAACTCTATTCTGTCGGCTGAATCCTTGCACATCAAGTAATACGGATCAAGAATATACTTGTAGATATCATTAATCATGTTGGCCAAACATGATTCATGCCTTCACAACCTTTACCATCATCAGTAACACATCTGAAAAATAGTTTGATGTTCTGTCAGTCAGTTCTTCCTCTGTTCACACTGTCACTCAGGAATCCGATACTCAACTATTCATATCTTTTTCCTTGTCGATCACCAGAGGCTAAATCCTTGGAATACACCACTCAAAGTAGTCCTCTTGACTTCCCCAGATCCGTACTACACCAAGATACTTCCTCTGAGAGATCCAGACCTATCTGTCAGACCTTGCCACATGCTCTGTTCTTGTTCACCGGACCACAATAATCTTCATTCTGACTTCTGATAGAGACACACCATGACTTGCGGATATGTGGGATGACCTTTGTTGCCATCAATGACAACAACCATGAATCCATACAGTGTCTCTTGCCAACAAGTCTCTATTTATAACACCGGTATGCTTTGCTTTGAGTAGAATAACCCAAGAATATTCCTTCATCACTTCTAGCATCAAATTTTCCTAGATCTTTATCTCTTTTAATGTAACATTTGCTACCAAAGACTCTGAAATACCTCACAGTGGAAGTGATGCCAAACCAAAGTTCATAAGGAGTCTTACCAGTATTGCTTCTGATTTGTACTCGATTGAGAGTATAGACTACAATGCTTACAACTTCTCTCCAATAGATCTAAGGAACATTTGCTTCCATCATCATGGTTCTAGATGCTTCTTGGATGGTCTGGTTCTTTCTCTCCACTACTCCATTCTACTGTGGAGTCCTAGAAGTAGACAACTGTCTTTTTATTCCATGTTTCTCACATAATTCTATGAACTCACTGGATGTGAATTCTCCACCTCTATCAGACCTCAGACATTTTAATTTTAATCCGGTTTCATTTTCTACCATAGCCTTGAATATTTTGAATTTCTCTTTCATAAAAGTCACCCACATTCATCCGGGAATGGTCATCAATTAATAACATGAAGTATCTATTACCTTGCACACTCCTGACTCTTGCCAGACCACATAGGTCAGTATGAACTAAGTCCAATAATCCGGTAGAAGATTGTTCCTTACTTTTGAATGAGATTCTGCTTTGTTTACCAACTAACATTCTTTGCACAAACTATTTGTATGTTTCATCAATCTTGGAAGATCTCTTATAGCCTGAGTGTTGCTTATCTTGATGATATTATCAGAATTCACATGACACATTCTCCTATGCCACAACCAACTCTGATCAATTTGAACAAATAGACAATTTTTACCAGTACCAACCAAGTGGAAGATATTACCTTTTGTTTGAGTACCAGATGAAATCTCTATTCTAGAACTTTCAAAGATCTTGCATTTTCCATTCTTGAATTGGAGATCATAACCTTTGTCCACCAACTGTCCAACACTGAGAAGAATGTGTTTAAGACCTTCAACATATAGTACATTATTGGTTTTGATCTTTCCATCAAAAGAAATAGTTCCTCTACCTCTGATTCTGCCAACAGAATTATCACCAGATTTTACCACTCCTCCTTCATATCTTTCCAAATCTATGAACTTATTTTTGTCACCTGTCATATGATGAGAGCATCCACTGTCAATGACCTAATCATCCTTTTCTTCAACTTGGGCAGCTAGAGCTCTTTCTACAATTTTATGATTGACATATTTAGAGGGCATTGTATCTTCTTCCTTGATGGCAATAAACATCCAGTCACTTCCAGATTTATTTCCTGTCTCTGATTCATCATCTATTACTCCTTCATTATCATAGTAAGAATTCTTTTGGAACCTTGATCTATTAGGGTTTGGCCTTGAAAATCTTTTCGGACACCTTGAGGCAAAATGACCAATCTTATTGTAGTTAAAACACTTAAAACACAATTTCCCCTTATACTTATCGGATCCTCTTGGCAGTCTTTTTGCAATAAGGGCTTCAAGTTGAGCAGCTTCTGCTTCATCTTCTTCCTGGTCTTTTCTTGCTTTTTCATACCATGATAGTTTCCTTGAAGAGTTCTCTCCTGGATCAAAATTTTGTTTTCCTTTTACAGAGGCACTAGCTTTGAATGCAAATTCAGTCTTAGGGGGTGCATCTCCAAAATTGGTCAATTCAAATGCAACCAATTTACCAACCAATTGATCTCTTGTGATACCTAAGAAGAATCTGAATTCTTCAATAGCAGCAACCTTATATTTGTAAGAACCAGGAAGAGATCTGAGAACTTTGCCAACAATCTCATCTTCGTCCAAGATTCCACCAGCACATCTAATACCACAAACAATCTCATTTACTCTTGGAATAAATGAAGTGATATTTTCATCTTCTCTCATCTTTAGGTTTTCAAATTTTCCTTTTAGACTCTATAGCTTGGCACATTTAACATACTTGTCTCCTTCATGTAGAAGTTCCAATTTTTGCCAAATCTCATATGCAATTTTTAGATCAATAACATTTGTCAGCTCTGTATCAGATAAGGCACTTAGAAGAGCTTCTTTAGTCCACAGATTGTTTTCATAATCTCTGATTTCATCTACGGTATGCAGACCATTCTATGGAGGATCATATTTCTTTGAAGCCATGATCCAATACTGCATTCCCATACATTGCAAGTGGCATTCCTTGCGACTTTTCCAAAGACTGAAATTAGTTCCATCAAACCTCAGACTATCCTTCTTGTAGGACAACATCCTAGATCTCTTCAAGTGGTTAAACTCCTTTTAGAGGAATGTGGCTTTGATACCAATTGTTAGATTTAGGATAGACAACTGAGAGGGGGGGTGAATCAGTTGTTTGAAACTTTCTTCCACTTAATCACTTAAATCCTTTTCTTAATTCAGCAGCATAATAATAAATCAATCATGGAAACATAATGCAACAATTCAAGAGCAGAAACACATTAACACATAAGACACCAAGATTTTTGATGTGGAAAACCTGGTTAAGGGAAAAACCACAGGGTGACTAACCCAAGATTGTCTACAGAATAATAAGTATTACATACTTGAACTGAAGAATAGCATCTTCACCATGCTTGAGTCAGTTCCATTTAAGCTCAATACTTCTGCTCTGCCTTTTCACACTGCTCCTCTCTACCACTCTCTCATTTCCACAAGATGCTTTTGAAATGACTTTACAACTCCTTATTTATACAAGACATTGACTTAGGGATAATCATCCAAGTTGGCATACATTACAGAGCAAATATATAAATACAACATAACTAATTACAAAAAGACTTCATGTGGATCAACACACTGTCGGCCACAAAGATCTGAGACTTCAATCTTTGTTTAGGAACTCGTCATTCTCCACATAACATCTCCAAGATCATCCGCATGATGTGTAACTCATCCGGTCAGCCAGACTTAGGAAGAACATCATCATCTGGAAGTAATTCTTCAATTACAAGCTTAATCTTCAATGCGAACAACCAACATGAACTGGACACAATCCAAAGACCTCCACAAGCTTTCCTGAATCACCAGAAACATCCACACTACTTCTGCTTACTGAAATCATTCTCTCCTTCATCCAGAACCTCAAGAACATAGTCTGATATCATTGTCATATTGAAATAGATGCTTGTGGACCTCCAGACCACGAACCAATTGAGTTGTCAATTCACATTGACTTCCTAAGCACTCCACCAAATCCACAGAATAGGATATTACATTTCTAGATCTCACTGGACCTATCTATGTCACTCTGTCAACTCTAAACATCTGCCAGAACCAGTTTTACTTAAGTGGTCATAACTTCTTCAGATCTTCATGCAGATCTCTGAAAGCTTTACTAGATTATCTTAAGACACATATCTACAAACCCTTTAAAATGCATCCTCTGATCTTCATCTTAGCTGGGATCTTTACCTCACTATCTTCACTATTCTTCTGTGTTCTTGATAGGGCTAATTTTCTCAATATCCTTAGCACACAGCTCATCCAATCCTTATCATTAATGCAACAAGAGTATGTTGACATCAATGACAACACCGATTAGGCCCATACTTGCAACAAAGGCCCAATATAAAGGGTGTTGTAAAGAATTTGAGAAGGGGCAACAAATTATAACCTTGATGACAGCCAGTTAGTGCAGAAAAATTCTTCACAACATGCCTATAATGCAATTCTAGAGAGAGGATAAGGCCAAATCTAGTGAAAATGCAAGGTTTTCAAACCCTAGACATGAAATTTTGCAAGAAAGCCACTATGATGAAACAATACAATTAGAAATCAGTCCTGATGAGTGTTTTGAAAGGGTAGTAAAATCTGAAACATGATTTTGACTACAAACCCTAGCTAATGCAAAACTAGGTTTTTATGAAAAATGCACAATTTCAAGCAATTTTTAATAATTTAATCATGAAAATGCAATGTAAATGAATGATGAATGATGAATTTCTGTAAATTAAATCAGATCTAATGAAAAATAAAAAAATTAAATGGAATTAAATGCAAACTAAGTCAAATTATTTGAAAATGCAAGTTAAAAAATGCCAATTTTTTCAAAAAATTCAATTTTTTTTTGTAATTTTTTTAGTGCAATAAGATGAAAACTAAATGAATGAATGTAAATATGAAGTAAAAAACTCATCAAGGTGCAAAAATCCTTAAAACACGGGTTCACCAAAATGTTAAATGTAAAAAGAGGGATGATGACGTTGATAGTTTTTGTTTTAAGGGTTTATCACGATCCTCCTTTCACCACTAAACATTGAAGAACATTCAACTGAGTAGAGAAATCTACTATAGATTTCCTATCACTTGGAACATAGGGGAAGATTGGAATTGTGTGAATTTGTTGTTCAATTAAGTCTAATTATGCTGAAAACTCTAATTTGGTAAAATCATAAACAAATAGACAAATTAGAGAAAATGATTGCACACAGAGATATCAAATGACAACCAAATATATACCAGATTTTAAAGTTTGGTGTATGGAAAAGTTAGGGACTAATGAGCGGGTGCCCTAGTCCACTATACCTGCTTTTGTTGGGATCTTTGATGAATGTCTGCAACCTGATCCTGTTGTCGCACATATTTCACCACTTCAGAATTTGGAGGACTAATGATCAGGCTCCCAAGTCCAAGCCCTAGTTTTCTTCTCAGATCTACAATTCTGATAGTCCGTAATGCCTTCCTGCAACTCCACTTCTTTCGCTTCTAAAATTTGTAACTTGCAGTCACAGAAAAGTGGGTTAGGGGTTGTGGTGTTTAGAGGCTTACCTTGGTCAAGCCCCAAAGAGACATTCAAGTCTTCCAAACACCATTGTCAGATAAAGAGTGCGTATCCCTATGGGATAGAGGCAAAATCCAAATGATAAATAATAGAAAACATAATAGATATCACCTTGTAGTGTAAATCTCACATAAATGAAGGCTCTTCAATCACATGAGAAGATGAAGTCAAATCTGCAATCACAAACACAATAACAGTGCTTTGCTCTTGCAATAATGAATATCTTGAAATCACAAATATGCCTAAAGTTCATAATCATCTTCTCTAAATTTCAAATGAATCACTAAACATGCTTATATATGAAACTACAAACATTCTCGCTAAGAAATTTGTAATTCAAACTTGAGGTGTCGGCATAGGACCTAATAATGGTCATATAACTGACACATGAAATAGGTCCTGACCTAAAATAGGGTAGGACTAGGGTGCAAACACCCAAGTCCTCACCCCCTATTTCAGGTACGATTCATGATAAACACATCCTCTAGGTCCCATTTGCCATGAAACTTCATGGTTTTCTCATCGGGAGTCACCATTAACATGCAAGATGACCTAAATGCATTCTAAAGGACCTGAGAGCTAAACCTTAGGAAGGAAAAGCCCCCAAGGGGACATTTTCCAACGTAACAACTACTATTTTTTTTTAAATGGTTGAGATTAAGGGGTTCGAAAAGGGGGGGCACATAAAGTATTTTTTTTTTTAAATAACATAGCATCTGGTGTGGCCCCCCTAAAATGTTAACTTTTTTAGTATTTCAAATGTCACTTCGGTGAGAAATTATCTAACACCATGTAGTTTATCCCTGATTTTTCTGATAATTTTTCATGAATAATTGATTTTCTACTAATTTTCAAAGTGGTCACATCCTGAAAAACATAAAATTGAGCATGCTCCCCCCTAAAATTTTTCAAAACTAATAAAAAATCCAATTTTTTTGAATATGTGTAGAATGGAGTCTAGTTTTTAAAAATGTAATTTATTTAAAATTTTGATAAACAGTTAAAAATGAAGTAAAAAATACCACACACTAGTTTTTGACAAAAAATAGATACACTAACAAAAGAAATTAAAGATGAAAACCTTAACATACTCAAAACATGAAAAAAATTATATGGTTAGAAAGCTAAGAGAGAACTTAACATTATCATAGTAGTTTTTTGACTTGTCATTAAAACAAGTGCAAACCTGATGGGGAACACGCTCAAGATTATATGATTTTTTCTATAATTTGCAAAAATACGTCTTTGGACGTTCAAAACTTAGTCCAAGCCTTTGGGTTGGAAGCCCAAGGAAAAACTAAGCCAAAGGCTTGGAAATTACCAAAGAAAACAATAATGTGAGCGCGTTATAATGCACTCACGTTATGTGGATGCATTCACATAACGCGAGCACATTATAACGCGCTCGCATTATTGTGAAGGAAAATCATCTCACCCTTACCTTCTCTCTCTCTCTCTCTCCCACTCTCTATTGATCCTCCCCCTCTCTATCTCTCTCACCTCTCTACCTCCCTCCCCTCTCTACCTCACCTCTCTACCTCCCTCCCCCGTCCCCCCTCTCTCTCTCTAATTGTGTATAAGGTTGAGGGTCTAGCATATAGGCTTTAAGGCATAGGGTTTAGGGTTGAGGGTATTGGTTATATGGTATTTAGAAATTTAGGGATAGAGAAAATCTTGTCATAGTAGTCATTTTAGAATTTAGACAACACTTAAATTTTTTGAGAAAAGCGTAAATTTTAGATGTAAAATACATTAGAACTTTCCATGCATGACAAAACTGAAAGGAAGCTAGGTGTGCAGAAATTGCTTCCTTAACTAATCTAATGAGGGGAGAGATATGCAAATTCTTTACAACCTTTACAATTGTAGCAATATGAAACATATATTAGAGATATTACAGTAGAAAACACAAAACTAGATTGTAAACAGAGAGAAGTAGACACAAGATATACGTGGGAAAAATCTTTTCAGGTAAAAAACCCCACACTCTAAAACCTGCACAATGTATTATCTGAAATAGTTACAGTCTACAATACACTTGAAATGCAAGTTTTTCTAAGAGTCTTCAAATCTCAATTCTGGAGTTATTCTAGAAGCATAACAATACCTATAAAAACACTATGCAACTACAACTCCAAACTATGCAATATATAGAGATTACAAGGCAAAGATTGAGAGCATCTTGGGATAGGCGTCCACCTTGGCCACATGGCCATTATCCCACATCAAAAGACACTTGTCCTTGCTGCACATACATCCCTTACATCTATCATACATGGCAGATTTGACTTTCCCAACATAGGAGCATTCCATGCTAAAAATAGACTATGACAGATGCTCTTACGCATCTTACAGTTGTCATAGATTTTCCCAAGATAACCTTTAATGTTGTAAGAGAATCCATCATACAATGCTAAATATAGCATATTCCTCCTAAAACATGTCATAGCCCAACTTGGGCACCCAAAGATGCATTTCCATCATGCAAAGATCCTCACCGACACTTGTCATCACTCGTCATTGGAATCTTCCAAACTTGGCTCTTATGCATCATAGATTCTGTCATATGGGATATTGTCTTCCACACACCACAAGATGCCAACACATGGCATATTAGTGCCACCTCTAATGGAATGCCCAAATCCATTTAGGTTTGACTTGACCATCCAAGTCACATTCTAAGTAAGATGACATGTCACCATGCCACCTCACTAAATGACCAAACTGAATGTACAAGTAATTGCAACATTAGGCAATAAATTAATATACATATAAGTAAATAATGCTAGGAATTTGCAAAAGTTGAGACACCTTAATTCCTGACATTCTCCCACTTGTCGAACACCTTGCAAGAGCCAAAATAAATGACAAGATTTAACTGTTAGGGGCCAAGAGGCCCATAGACTTTGAACACCATCTAAACTTCTCTGTGCCTACTGGTTTCATCAATGCATCTGCAACATTCTTCAAAGTGTCTACTTTCTCCATTATCACCTTCCCATCCTCTACCATGTCTCACACAAAATAAAACTATACATCAATATGCTTTGTTCTAGCATGGAAAGTCAGATTCTTTGCTAAGCAAATTGCACTCTGACTGTCATAACAGATAGTAATCTATCTTGCATCAACACCAATATCTAAACATAACCTCTTAAGCCAAATGGCTTCCTTACAAGCATGAGTTACTACCATATACTCATCTTCTATTGTTGAAAAAGCAACCACAGGTTGTCTCTTACTCATCCAACTAATTGCACCACTGAACATAGTAAACACATAAGCACTGGTGGATCTCCTGCTATCAATGTTACCTGCCCAATCAGAATCCACAAATCCATGAATACATATAGAATGCAAGGGTCCTATAGGATGACCATGATAACATAGGGAATACTCGAAAGTACCCTACAAATATATGAACACTCACTTTACTGCATCCTAATGTATCCGTCCAGGATTAGCCATAAACTGACTAAGGACTCCCACTACTTGGGCAATGTCTAGTCTTGTACAGACCATAGCATACATCAAACTGCCAACAACACTAGCATAATGTACTCTGCTCATATCCTCTGTCTCAGAAGGACACTTTGGACAATCATTCATAGATAAGTTTGTCCCCAATGAAACTGGAACACTCAATGGTCTGTAATCTGCCATGGTAAATCTATCCAACACGGTCTTCACATACTTACTCTGGCTTAACCAAAGTTTTTTGTTTGCTCTATCTCTTTTGATCTCCATTCCTAGAATGTACCTAGTTGCCCCTAAGTTTTTCATCTCAAACTGTACTGACAACTAAGACTTCAAATTAGAAATCATATTCTTACCATTCCCAATCAACAACATATCATCAACATATAGTGCAATAATGAGATTATGATCATTGTCAATCTTATAATACACAATGATCTGATTTCAATCTCAGATATCCAATCGACAACACAAAGGCATCAAATTTCAAGTACCACATCCTAGGAGATTGCTTCAAACCATACAAAGACTTCTTTAACTTGCAAACCAAATTTCTTTACCTTTTTCTATGTAATGCTCTAGCTGTGACATATAAATCTCTTCGTCCAAGTCACCATGAAGGAAAGTTGTCTTCACATCCATTTGTTCCACTTCTAAATCATAAGTAGCTGCAAGAGATAATAGGAACCGAATAGATGTCAACTTTGCAATGGGAGAGAAAATTTCACCATAATCAATTCCCTCCACTTGTGAATACCCCTTTGCAACCAATCTACCTTTATACTTCTCAACACTGCCATTTGCACCAAATTTATTCTTGAAAACTCATTTGCATCCAACAGGTTTCTGACTATTAGGCAAAGGCACCAAGTCCCAAGTTTTATTCTTTTCCAAAGAAGCCATTTCATCTTCTGTGGCCTCCTTCCAGGAACTTGCATCTTTCATGCCCATATCCTCTGTCACAGTTCTAGGCTCATCAACATTAGTAAGCAAAGCAAAAGTACAACTAGAATCAAGCAATGTATAACCAAACCTCTTAGGTTGCTTCCTAATTCATGTGGACCTCCTCAAAGGCTGAGGTGGAGGTTCTACTTCATCTTATGAACTTTCAGAGCTGCTAGAGTTCTTCTCATCATCAGGTCCAATAAGGTCATCCGGTTCAGTCTTCTCAGGGGCAGAAGGAAACTGAACCACATCCTCTTTCTTTTCTTTCTCTTTTGGATGTAGAATAGTGGAAGAAGGTGTTAGCTCTCTGAAAATAACACTTCTTCTATACAACACTTTTTCAGCCATAGGATCCCAAAGCTTGTATCCTTTCACACCAACACCATAGCCAATGAAGATACACTTAATAGCCTTGTTCTCCAATTTTGACTGTTTTTCCCTAGGCACATGTGCATATGCCTTACAACCAAAAATATGAAGATGTCTAACTGAAGGCTTCTTACTAGACCACACCTCCATAGGTGTCTTACCAACAAGAGCTGATGTAGGAGACTTGTTTACCAAGTAGCAAGCAGTGGCTACAGCTTCAGCCCAAAATGTTTGTTCGAGGTTTGCCCCACTAAGCATACTTCTAGCCTTCTCCATCAGTGTCCTTTTCATCCTCTCTGTAACTCCATTTTGTTGTGGGGTGTATGGAGTTGTCTTATGTCTTTCAATCCCTTGCTCTTTACAGAACTTATTGAACTCTTCCGAATAAAACTTGTAGACACCTAAAAATGTCTTTTACCACCAAACTGACTCCCGACATCCCTAAACACATCAATTTCCCTTCTATTCAATTAATTAAATTTTATTTAATTAATTATCCCTTCATTGTCTAATTTTCCACCATTTTATCCCCAACAATTCAATTAATTTTATTAATTCAATAGTTCAAACCTTAGCCAATTGATTTAATAAATATGCAATATTTATTCAATCAATTTCCCTCTCCTCACTAAATCTAATTAATTAGCTAAATCATGTTTAACTAATTAATTCAGCATATTAATTGACCTATCCCTACCCTAGACAATTAAATAGCTATTATTTAATTGCCTATCCTAGCCTACCTCATCCTAGCCCTAGGGTTAATTAAATAAAACCTATGTTTAATTAATCCTAATCTCTCATTTGGGTGGTCAAACCTAGTTTAACACCCTTCCCCACATCCTCCAAATGAAAAATTGAAATATATCCACATAAGTCAATTTTTTATTTTAATACATCCCACATCACAATTAATTCCTCTTACACCCCCATACCTCATTTATCTCCACTTATCCCCAAATGAATTTTTAATTCATTTTACATTCCCCATATGAATCTTTAATTCAAAAATAATCCTTCACACCCATACTCATTTAATTACCCCTTTTCCTAAAATGAATAAAAGATTTACTTTTATTCCTAGCCCTCAATTCCTCCAAGATCTAATCTAGGCCTTCCACATCACTTTTATCCTCCACCATTGATCTTCCAAATCAATTTCCACCCTTGGATCAAAATCCCTCCAAAAACCTATAAATAGAACCTCTCCCAAGCCATTTAGGGATCTAATTTTTAAGTAGAGTTATCATGCCAAAATATCTAATGAGCTAGTCTTTTAGTGAGTTGTACATTGATATAGCATTTCACATTTGGATCATTATCTAGGGATTATCATGTCTTAGGAACTCTTGGGTGCAAGTTTCCTCTTCCCTTGATGAGATTGGGTTTTCATGTCTAGGTATAAACTCTTTGTTTCAATTGGCATTTTGTTTATGTTTAACCTTTGATTTGATTTCCTAATCTACATTGGCACGCCCGGTGGGACCCACAAGGTCCATATCTAATCTATTTTTTGGTGAGTTTTTGTGTTAGAAACGTGCTTTAACAAGTGTAGCGCTATCTACTGCACATAGTGGCGCCATCTTTGGCACGTTTTGGCGCTATATACTATTTTAGCACCATTTTTACAGAGCATTTTCTCTTCTAACTTCCACTCACAAGTCTGTCTGACCTTCTTTATCTTCCTGTTGTTTTCTATTTCATCTACTCTCTGTCTTGCAGGAATATTTAACGAAAGAAGGAGAGGTTATGCCAAAATTTCTCTAGAAGTACAAACATACATTTTTGTTGTCATTTTGTCTTATTTTTCTCATTTGTTGTGCTGACAAAGCCAATAGGACCTTAGTTTTGCAGTCTGACGCTCTGTGTTCATCAGGAAAAATCTCTTTTTTGCAGGACGAACACACTCAGACTCATATCGACGCTATCGGCACCCATGTTGGCTTCTATCTGCAACTGAGACTAGACCACTTGACAGCGCATGCAGTGGTGCCTTATTACACCTATATTAGCGCTATTTCATATTTTGACACCTTCTATATCTCATTGTAGCGCTATATTATTGTCTAACACCTTCTATAGAGCATTGTAGCGCCATATTCTATTCTGGCACCTTTTGTATTTTGTTTTAGCGCTATGTGTGAATCGGCGCTATTTGTCTAGGGTCAGGTTTTTTTGATAGTTTTCTGTCAGTAGCACCATTTTCTGTCCGTAGTGGCACCATTATGTCTCTATTTTAGTGCTATTTTCAGAAACTAACTTTGTTATCTGTGCAGGGACTAACAAGTGGTTTACAGGTCATCAACATCATTTTTGTGGACACTAACTAGTTTTTGCAGGGTGTTTATCTTTAGACTAACAAACATTTCAATTGGAACTTAAAACAAACCCTTGCATGCTAGTTTACACAACATTTTGATTTGGTGTTATAAAAAATTGATCAAACAAACAAACAAATCCTTGTGTGTGTGTCTTAGTTTAGAACAAACATTTGAAATTGGTGTTCTAAAATTCACAAGGGATTGACAACAACCATCAAAAACATTTTGACTTTGGGCTATAAAAAAAACCACAAATTGCATCAATGAAATCATTAGATTAAAAAGAACAACAATCTGCATTCTTCACTCATATAATCAAGAAAACCAATCAAATTTGTGTGAAGTGTTTTCATGGTTTGTGTTTGTAGTGTGAAAAGTGTATGCTCTTCCCTCGCACCATTTGATGACCTTGGGAATCAAAAACTTCTCACAACACTTGCATTAATCACCCCCAACATAATCCAAAGAACTAAAATGAACCATGTTTAGTGTGACGCAAGCACATAGAATACATATGCTCTCCCCTCGCATCTTTGTATGAACTTGGGGACCAAAAGTATTTTTGTGGTTGTATTGCTTTTGTTAATACTTAGAGGGCTTGCCATCCTGCTTCGAAAGGTGGGAACGACCCAAGCGGCAACAAGCTAAATCCAAGCTCTTTCAAGCCGCTATATAAAATAAAGTGTTTGGGATGAAAATCACAAACAACAGGTGTTGTTGTGTTATACCGACAGCCAACCTCCCCCAAAACCCTCCAAGGCGTAACCCTTGGAGGCTGGGAGACTCCATAATGGAGAGTAGCGTTGCTACACGTATAACCACCTGAATGAAAGCAATTACTACGAACCTTTGTTTAGCAAGCCAAAAACCTTCTATTTGTTGACGCAGAAGGGAAACCTTTGAAGCGGCCCCGATTCATGCGGTTCTTAGCCGAGGTAGCAGGGACAATCCAAAGGTTTGGTGAGGGACAAGCCTTATAAGAAACCCAGATCTTGGTATGCATGAGAAGTGTGTGCAATTGTAAGGAGGAGCCGGTGCTACCAAGATCCTGGAGCTACCCGCTTTAAATAGATGCAACTAGGAGATTCAACAAATACTGCCATATCTTCGCCTTAGGTTGTGCAAAGTGCTTGTTTAACAAAATCACACGTCTTTTCCACAAACAAAAATCTTGGTTTATTGTGTGTGTAATGTGCTTAAATTGTTTTCAAACAACTTGTCAAGAAACAATGAGAATCATTTGATCAAATTTCAATCAAAACAAAGTCCAAATTTGCCATCAAAATCTATCTTTTTCAGGACCTCGACTAACACTACCCTATATTAGCACCATCTCTGTCTGATTTTGGTGCCATTTCACCTATGGATTGGTGCTATTTTCAGATTGACTTGCCTAAGACTAAGACCCATTTAGTTGTGATCTTCACCATCTGCCCTGCCATAATCCATATTCACATCCCAAAAAAAATCATCCGTACCCCATCCATTTTCTTCTCAAATTTTCCAAATCATACCTTCACTTTGACCTTAGAGAACCAATCACTATCATTGTTGGACCCTTTGCTATATCAAATCCACTCAAATTCATATCCACTCATCCTCATTAAACCTTTGCATACCTTTTTAGACTAAACAAAAAATCCTTATCACAAGAAATCATCCCAAAATCCAAAAGTATATCCAAAATCTTCCAAATCAAAAATAAAAAATTCACCAATCAAAAATTTGTCATCTCTTTGAGCTAAAGCTAGGACTAGATTTTATCTTTCACATCATATCTTGCTTGGAGAGTCAATAGTCTACCTTCCAAGTGAAATAATCATCCTTCTTTGCGTAAGGTCATTAGTCTACCCCAAATAAAGAGAAACATCTATTTGTACGACACAAATCTAGATCTTACCTAAGCTCAATTTGTTGACCATCAAATCCTTCATATCAAACATCAAAAAATCTCCTCCATCAAAACCATCCTCAAACATCATCCATCATCTACCTTTTGGTCCAAATTTGTGCAAAAGTCAAAACCATCCACTCGTATCATCCTTAAAAAACCTATCAATCACCCCTTCATCTTCTTCTCTACTCCATCTCACTACCACGTCCATCTTTGGGTCCAACAAATTAATCCAAATTCTCTAAGCTCTTCATCTCCATTTCACTCCACCTCAAAATCAAATCCATACACATGCATGCCCGTAACTAGATCACAACACAAAAAGAATCAAGAAATGACAGAATCTAGACAATATGGCAGCATAGGAATGCCTAACACCAACAACAACAACATACCCATCAACCAAACATACAACCCACCAACATTCTTCCACATCCCAACATACAATCCCAACGAAAACCCCTTCCATTTTTTGCAACGACCACCATCACCACCACCACCCACCATGTCCCAAGATGATCAAGATATCTTAAACTTCACACAAGATGCCGATAACATGGACATGCTTGACAAAGTCCTAAGGTCAGATCCGAATAGATATCTTGACTATCTCCTCAAAATAGGTGCCCAACCACCCCATAACACGACCTCATCCCAACCATCCACCTCTAACGTCACTCCTACCACATCTTCCCAACCATCTACATCAAACACCCAACCTATCATCTCTCAAACATCAACACCCACCATATCTACCACCTCCACAAGCTCTACCGCCACCACATCTATGATTCCCACAAGTACCTCCAATCTTACCACATCCCAACCCGTCACCACATCCACTATCACAACTAATGTAACCTCTTCCGTTCCACAAATCACCTTAGGCATACAAGGAAACACCACGCATGCAAGTACCTCCACAAGTGTGCCTCCACCCAACCCTCAAACTATAGCCTACCTAAGACAATTATTCTCACAATCACCTTACAATACGACCAACCCATCAAACACTAAACCATCTAATGTCAATCCGTCCAATGCATCATCGACACAACATAACCCCAACCCTCAAATACCTCCATACATTCTTCAACAACTCTACGCTCACCAACAACATCTTGCACAATTCAATCAAAACACCACCCCACAATATCAAAACACAACCTCCCAAAACCTCCAACATCAAATACCACCCAATCTTCAACACCTCATCAATCAACAACCCTACACTCCCCAACTGCAACCAACACAGGATCTCACAACAGTTGTATAGGCCTTGATCCAAAAGGTAGATGACATGCAAATTGGGGGCAAGCACAAACACTATTCCTTTGAGGATATCTGCCCTTATCCATTTGATCACACATTGTACATGCCCCCTTTCCCCAAGAACTTTGAAATGCCTAAATTTGACAAATACAAGGGAAAGGGAGACCCTAGAGATCATCTTAGGGAGTTCCACATTGCTTGCTTAGAAGTCTCAAATAATGATACCTATCTAATGAGACTATTTCCAAGAAGCCTCGGTGGTCAAGCCGCTGAATGGTTCGCACATCTTCCCCCAGGCATTAGGACTTTCCCTGAGCTTGCAGAAAAATTTGTAAACCATTTCTCCTACAACTTCAAGTGAGAAATGTCTATGATAGACCTTTGCAACACCAAACAAAAGAACAGAGAAGCCTTCGCTTCTTTCTTGCAAAGGTGGAGAAGCTTAGCAAGCAAACTCCCGTGGCCAATTCCTGAAAAACAACTCATCACCATGTTTGTGACCAACCTCAATCAGGAATTAGGATTCCTTTTACAAATCCTTTATGCGTCTACTTTTGAAGAAGTCATCGACAAAGGAACTACCATCGAACGAGCCCTCATCACCAAGGGCTCCATCAAATTGTATGACTATAAATTGAACAACAACAACAATAATAACAATAACAACACCCCCAATACAAACAACAACACCAACATGCAATCAAATGACAAGCCACACTATTGGGGGAAGAAAAAGAACACTATGAACGATGGGGTCACAGATGTGAAAGCCATCCAACATGTATAGAATCAAACACCTGCACATACGTATGCAACCAATGTAAATAACCAAAGGGGGAAAACTAAACCACACAAACCTCGAAGGTAATTTACACCCTTAGGGGAACCCATCGAAGACATCCTCGATAGATGTCTCAAGAAAAGTTTGATCACACTCCCACATGTTAGACCCCGTCAAGAGAATGAGCTCAAGTAGCATGGTACAATGAAAATGATTATTGCGAATACCACCGCATTGCTGCTGACTGTATGCAACTAAAGCATTGCATCCAAGACCTTATAGATCAAAATCAAGTCAGCCTTGATCAAACCACCCAACCATCGCCAAATGCCAATCTCAGAGCTTACAAGGATCCACTGTCTAACCATAATAAAGCCTCCTCATCCAATCAAGCATACAACGTCACCCCACCTCCCACATCTTATGACTCTATCATAGGGCAGATAGAGCCATCATCTCACCATGTTAACACAATCACCATTCGGGCACAAGCACCAGATTGCGTTGTCACAACCTGTCATGGCCATGTTTCCATCCTCATAGCCCCTACCACCGAACAAACGCCTACATCCACATCAAATCCCCTCCCCCCTCATCCAAACACACGCCCATCACCTACCAATCAGTATAACCTCCTAGAGCATCTAGGAAAGACCCCCGCATAAATAACCATACTTGAGCTACTCCGCACATCCCCCCTCCACAAAGACGTCCTTGACAAAGCACCCTTGGAAACTCAAGTTCCCGCCAACTTGAATGTGACCCAATTCCAAGCCATGGTAGGACATATCACTGCACCCCACCATGTCACAATTTTAGAAAAGGACCTTCCCACTTCTGAACACTTACATAACGACGCCTTACACATCGAAGTCCGTATCCACAAACACATCATTAAAAGAGTCTTAATAGATGGTGGCTCTGGCCTAAACATATGCACTCTTAAACTATTAAAACACTTGGGATACTTAGATGTGGTTGTAGACACCAGTGAGTGCATCACAATCAAAGGGTATGATGACACTGAACGACTCTCTGAAGGCACCACCAAGCTCCCTATTCAAGTGGGACAAAAAATACTAGAAACAAAATGTCATGTCCTTTATCTTGACCTCCCGTACAACATTCTTCTCGACTAACCATGGATCCATGCCATGCAAGCCATCCCATCTAAATTCCATTAATGCCTCAAGTTCCCTCACAATGGCATGGAGGTAACCATCTACGCCGACCCCCGCCCCTTCCAATACTGTAGTTTCTTGGAAGGCCATGACCACACCTTCTGCCCATATAACAAAGCCACCACTAACACCAACCCAATAGCATCCACCTCATACATCGACCCCACAAACATTGCCACCACTTCATCACAAGCACCACCACCACTCGAGGTCAAGATCAAGCTTAGTGACATGGGATGTGGGGAATACGACCTACATGGTACCTTTTGTGTGGGCACATTACCCAATCCTAAAATGTTTGGCTCCCCAAAGACAGAAGCAACCAACACAGTCGTCATCAAGTGTAAACCATCACCCGTCTTTGAAAAGAAACATCTCCTCGATCAAGATGTGCTTGAAGATATCTCATCATGGCTATATAAGGATGAAGAGCCTAAGCAAGAAGCCCCCACCATCCCAACAGAAATCTATGGTAAAGGGTCTGAAATCATCAAAAGCATGGGTTATAAAGGACAAGGCGGTATCAGCCTTCATGAACAGGGAATTGTGGAACCACTCCAAGCAATAAGAAACCCTTATACTCAAGGGTTAGGATATGGTCAACAGCAACGTATCCTCAATATTGGCGAATGTATCTTAGCCGAGTTTACTACAGTCTCCCTGGAAGTCGACAACATCAATGAAACAGGCCTTCAAGACTCCTTTAGTGACTTTGCTGATTTCTTTGACTCATCCATTTGCACCATCTACACAGTCACCACTCTTGCCTCATCCTCCAATGACTTACCACTGGTATACCCCAACCTCATAGACTGGGACCAATGGGGACCTCCTGTATTTGACGTAGCACTAAACGATGAGGCCATCACTAAAATGATGGGGGTTAGAGATCACTTCCCCTTGGGAGATCACAGAGTAGGATACATCATGGAACTTGATATGTAGGCCTATTTTGAGGAAACAACCCCTACTTCCAGTCATAAAAATACAAAAATCAAACAAGGATCTGATGGTGAAAACCATTCCATGACAGTGTCAGATCCTAAAAAAGTAAAAACAAAAGATGTATCTCCTAGTGAAAACCTCAACGAGGTGCTAGGAGATGGAAGCATGGGCCTTCCTAAGATAGACAAGGTTTATCCAGATAGGTCACCCATCCTGGTAGAGCCAGCCCAAGAGATGAATCTTGGGATGGAAGAAGAGCCAAAAATCACTTTCAGGGTGGAATCTCTCAACACAGTAGAGCAAGAAAACTTCCTAGCATTCTTCAAAAGTAGAAATCATAATTTTGCGTGGACCTATGTACACATTCCAAGGCTTGATCTTGCTTTGGTCATTCATCACCTTGCAGTGTGCCCTGACGCAAAACCAATAAAGTAGAAGCTCCAAAAAATGAATCCTCAGGTGGCTCTCCTAGTCAAGGTAAAGCTAAAGAAACTACTAGATGTTGGGTTTATTTGCCCAATTGATTATCCTGAATGGGTTTCCAACTTAGTAGCAACAGCCAAACCCGATGGCCGAATCCGCTGCTGCACCGACTTTAGAGATCTCAACAAAGCCTACCCAAAGGATGACTTCCCACTGCCTAACATTTATATGATAGTGGATCTCATGACAGGACATGAGATGTTATCCCTCATGGATGGCTTTTCAAGGTACAACCAAATCTGGATCGCAGAAGAGGACCAACATAAGACATCCTTTATATGTCCATGGGGGATGTACTGCTAGGTGGTAATGCCATTCAGTTTAAAGAATGCAGGAGCCACGTATCAAAGAGCTATGAATGTCATCTTCCATGACCTTTTTCACCACATCATGGAAGACTATGTGGATGACTTATTGGGAAAATCAAAGACAAGGGAGGAACACCTTAATGTATTGGCAACGATCTTCGACCGTTTAGAGCAATACAATGTCTGCCTCAATCCAAAGAAATGTGTCTTCGGGGTCACCTTCGGAAAACTTTTGGGATACATAGTCTCCAGAAGAGGAATCGAGGTAGATCCCGCAAAGTCAAGGCCATTACTGAAATGCCTCCCCCCACAACACTAAAATAGCTAAGAAGTCTGTAGGGAAAACTCCAATCCATTCGTCAGTTCATTGCTCAACTTGCTGATAAATCCCAACCATTTCAACATCTCCTCAGAAAGGATATCGGTTTTGTCTGGAACAATCACTGTTAGGTGGCCTTTGATCAATTGAAAGAATACCTGGCTAATCCCTCTGTTCTAACTCTACCAAGGCAAGGTGAACCTCTCCTATTGTACATCTCAGCAATAGAGACAGCTGTCGGAGCCTTGTTAGCACAACACGATGAGCAAGGAAAAGAAAGAGCCATCTATTACATCATTCGCACTCAAATATCCTATGACCTCAACTACACGCCAATTGAACAAGCATGTCTAGCCTTGGTCTTCACTTCACAAAAATTAAGGTACTACATGCTCAATCATAAAACCAAGCTCATCGCCAAGATCGATCCTTTGAAATATCTGCTAAACAGAGCTGCTCTTACTAGGAGAATGGCAAAATGGGTCATGATTCTCACTGAATTTGACATTGAATACACTGAGAGAAAGGCCATCAAAGGACAGGTTATAGCTGATCAATTGGCTGAAGCACCCATTCCTGCAGAACATCCTACACTAGCAGAGTTTCCTGACGAAGCTATCCTGACAATCACACTAGCCACAGAAACATGGAAGATGTACTTCGATGGATCATACACACACAGAGGCTTGGGGGCAGGCATCTTGTTTATTACCCCTCAAGGTGACACAATCCCCAAGTCATTCAAAATCACATTCCCATGTACCAACAACATGGCAGAATATGAGGCCCTTATCACAGGTGTCCGAATGGCAATTAAATGGAAAATTAAGACACTGACAGTGTATGGAGACTCTCAACTGGTCATCTGGCAGGTAAACAATAAGTACAAGACCAAGGATGATAATATCCTGCCTTACAAAAAATGGTCAATGATTTCAAAGACTATTTTGATGACATCCACTTTGAGCAGATCCCAAGGTTAAATAACAAAAGCTGCAGATGCTATGGCTACCATCAGGTCCCTGGTCGACATGAAGAAAGACAGCAAGAGGTGTGAATTCTTGATTGAAGAACTCCCTATCCCCGCATATGATGTACCTCAATCTGAGCTTGTGTGCGAAGTCATTGGTCCCCTATCCTCGTGGTATCAAGAAACCTACCTATATCTCCATGATAACATCATCCCTCCTAGCCTATCCACCTCACAACGAAAATCTTTCATCCGCCGAGCTTCTCTCTTCATCCTTGTAGGAGACACCCTATACAAAAGGAGTCTTGAGGGCATGCTTTTATGATGTTTAGACTCTAGGGATGTTGAAGTGGCCTTGCAAGAGGTACACATAGGTATTTATGGGGCACATTCAAGTAGACCCGCTCTTGCTAAAAAGATCCTAAGGACTGGTTACTATTGGCCAACAATGGAACGAGACTCCTACCGGTTTATCAAGAAATGCCTACCATGTCAATAGCATGGCGATCTCATCCACGCACCAGCACAAGAATTGCAACCAATCATGACACCGTGGCCTTTCTCACAGTGGGGACTCAACCTCGTAGGGAAAATCCATCCATCATCATCCAATGGCCATAAATTCATAATCACCGCTATAGAATACTTCACCAAGTGGGTGGAAGCAATACCACTCACCTTCACCACTAGAACCCAAATCTCCAAGTTTATCCTCCATTACATCATCTGTCGCTATGGTATCCCTCATTCCATCATCACCGACAATGGAAAACCATTCAAGAACCAAGAAGTCTGCACTTTGTGCAAGAAATTCAAAATCAAACACCACTTCTCCACTCCATATTACCCACAAGGAAACGGTCAAGCAGAGGCTTCCAATAAAACCATCCTCTGCATTTTAAAGAAGACAGTCAATGAAGCTGGCCATGACTGGCACCTCCAACTCAACCCTGCCCTATGGGCCTATCACACAAGCATCCGCACCCCCACTGGAGCCACTCCATTTTCCGTAGTCTTTGGATCCGAATCCATTTTACTTATTGAGGTCGAGCTCCCATCCTTAAGAGTATCCTTGCAAAACATAATCACTGATGAGGAATACTGAGTCATGAGGTTGCATCAGCTAGAAATACTAGATGAGAAACGTCTAAATGCGTTGAACCACCTGCAGGCCTATCAAAATCACCTCAGGAGAAGCTATAACAAAGGAATCAGAAACCAAAAATTTGAAGTAGGTGATCTTGTCCTTATGGAAAATTAGAAGAACTTGCAAGAGCGCACTAAGAAAGGTAAGTTCGAACGCAATTGGTTAGGACCGTATGTCATCACAACTAGCTATGGATCAAGAGCATACTAGCTTGCAACACCTGAGGGGTAGCCTCTAGATGAGCCGATGAACATTCTGCATCTAAGGAAATTCTACGCATAACCCATCGAGTATCCCAATCAAAAAATCAAAAAAATAAAAAAAATAGAAAAAATAAAAACACCAAAAAAATCAAAAAAATCAAGAAAAACTTGAGTGCAATAAAAACTTCCAATGGTGAAAATCACTTCAGTGACACCTTGGATAAGTACCATGGTGAAAACTTGTTTCAGGGGCCATGTGTAGTGGCCGATTCTACCATCTAATAAGTCCTCTTTCCATCACAACACTCCATATCGTACACATACCATGGCTTGGAATTCTGAAAACATCAAGTCCTATATCCCATTTTGCACTATCTCACCCAAGCCCAATCCATGGAATGAGGATCCTTGTAAGCTTTCCTTTGTACAACTCAAAATAAAAAAATCCAAAAACAATACAAAATCAAAAAAATAATAAAATAATACAAAATAAAAAAATCCAAAAATAATACAAAATCATCAAAATCCAAAGAAAAACCATACAATATCACCATCACACATCGATCTCTTATATCCATTAATCATCACCATCAAATCCATCCTGAAGCATTCCCACATCATCAAGTCATACCAGAACTACATATTCATTTCACCCGCATCTTGAAAGTACCTTGATCTCGTGGATACAAGGTATGTAGGCAGTCTGGAATACAAAGGACGTTTCCAATACTCAGGTACCTAAGATGCACCCATCCAACCTGTTTGGATGGTCCCCATTCACTGAGCTTGCTAGACCCATTATATGATACACACGCTAAGTATACCCCTGAACCATGGTCCCTAACACAAAAATCATTAATCAATATACCAATTATAATCCTACACTTGGCTAGACTATTCTTTTGCCCACCTTTCACAAATTTTCCAATCAAATCCCACTGATTTGCATCCTAGGATATATCTTTCCCACAATGGACAAGAATCTGTCATTTTATCATCACATATCTTGGCAAGAGCACACAAAGCTTAATTGTATCTTTTTGTTGGTCTTTTTGATTATTGATTTTTATTTTTTTGTCTAACTCTAGGTCATCTCCAAAGCTACCTTGATCTCATTATATCATGGTAAGTGGCAGACAACACCTAGAGTAGACAAGGTCCTTGTTTCCGTATGCCGTGCTTGTGGGTTTGTTTCATTACTCCAAGAGTAGTATTCATATCTTGAAGCCTGGGTCAGTTCTAGTATGACGTGCCTCATTTGCATATACAGGCATCAAATACCTTATATGCACTATGGACACTCATCGCTATGAGTCCCCTTCCTAGGGCAGGCAAGGTTATACTACCTTGGGCACGCATGAAATCAACCTATTGTTTGTGGGTCTAGTCCATGCAATCAAGGGATATATATCATCACCTAGGTCATTTCATACCTTTGTGAACTATATCCTACATTGCTATAGTAAACTAAGAAATGCTCTCAATTAATGTTATGCAACTACTGTTACTAGCTCAAATCATCATCCTAATCCACTACACCATTTGTGCCTAGATTTCATAATCCCTTACACCCCCCCCACACCTAACCCGACAAAATCCCCTCACCAATCCCACTCTTCCAACTTATTCACACACAACACATCCCGAACCAAATCATATCCCCCACCCCTCAATGACGTGGTGTCCTATGACCTATCAATTCCCTCATCTTCAACTCCCCCCCAATCTAACCACTCCCAATCCTATCCAAACCCCATTCATCCACCCTTATCCGCTCCCCATGTATTCCCCTACCACACAGACCCACCACCCATGGTCCAACAAAGAACATCATGTGTATCAAGACTTAACCATCTCACCTATCACCTAGTCTGCATATCACCTATCACCTAGCACCTAGTTTGAATCACACCTATCACCTAGTTTGAATCACACCTATCACCTAATTTGCATCTCATCTATCACCTAGTTTGCATATCATATCATTTAGGTTCATTTTTTAAAATATTTTAAGTTGCATATCATCTCATTAGGTTCATTTTAAATCTATTAATTTGCATATCATCTCATTTAGGTTCATTTTAGAATCTTTTAAGTTGCATATCATATCATTTAGGATCTTTTTAAGTTGCCTATCATATCATTTAGGTTCATTTTAGAATCTTTTAGTTACATATCATCTCATTTAGGTTCATTTTTCTATTATTTGCATCTTATCTCAGTAGGTTCATTTTAGAATCATTTAGTTGCACATTATACATCATTTAAAACATTGCAAATCATATGATACTCATTTAAGTTTGTCATCACATAGGTGCATTTTAAAAATTAGTATCATCACACTGCATTCCATATATCATCTCATAAACATTAGGTTACATTACATCATTATAATCATAATCATTCAACTGCATTTTATAATCATCTAGTTGCATTTCCATATTTCCATACATAACATGTGTTTATTAAGATAAACATACATTTCCATTGCATTTGCATTTTACATCCATAATAAATATTTATTACTTTGAACATTTATTTTCATTATACATCATATAGTCCATAGATCACAAACCATGCATATATCAAAATAAGTAAACTATCATTACATCCATAACATCAAAAACATAATTGTATAAACACAACACATCCATAGCATATAAATCCATAAAGCATGCTGCATCCATCAACATAGGCATCAACATAATCATAATAGAGCATCATAAACAAACACATAGACCATCAAAAAGCATCATATCATATATCATCATCACAAAAAAATGTACATCACTCATATATATACATCAAAAAATATAATGTCATGATACAATGCCTCTAAGGGTTACAATGATACAATGTCACATAGAGGAACCTCTCTCTGATGGAGTCGGGGATCCTGACCCTAGTAGTGCCTGTGGAACCTGCTGGGGCACATGTGAGGGAGGAGCCATCGTCTGCTACATAGACTAAACTGATCTAGATCTATGTGATCTAGCTGCCCACGATCCACTAACCTGACTATAACTCGGTGCACACTGCTCTGTAGGCACTACCACATGATATAGGGCCCAATAATAGTCCATCTGTCCTCTAGCCTCCAACAGTTGTGCCTATGCTTGGGACAACTATGTTTGCATCAATATCAAAACAGGGGCCATACCAACACCTGAAGCTTGCAAGTTGCCCACTGTAGCCTCTGCCTGCTGTGCCCTGGCAAGTGCCGCATCTCGCTCTCTAGTCAAAATTGTTGTCACCCTAGGCCTTTGCCTGCTGTGCCCTAGTGAGCGCCGCATCCTGCTCCCCTATCAAAGTGACTATCTCACCCTGAGCCTGGGCTAGCTATGCCTACAATACAACCACTTGTCCATTTGACCCATCCAATAAGGCCACTGTCCCCCGCAACTGAACTAACTCTGCCTCACGGATCTCTAGGGCCTCCTGTAGGCTGGCCACCTATGCTTGCAAGGTCTCAATCTCCTCCTCCTTGCCCTGAGGCCACCAACAAGGTGTGAGCCCTTGAACCTCAGAAGGGCCTGCCTCTGCCTGCTGCCCTGCGGCCTGCTGCCCTACAACTTGTTGTTGCGCCACCTGTGGTGGGGGTTAGCCACCCTTGGTTGTCCCCCACGTTGTTGAGGCCTCTCTATTGCTACCCCACCCCAATCTGTACCTGCTGTACAGGGGCCTGCTGTCTCACCTGCTGCTGGGGCACCTGTCTAGCTGCCGCCGCCACCAGCACATCCATCAGCTCACCAACCTCCACAAAGTAATTAGCAATGATCTCCTCCCCCTCTTCCAGGAAATCATCTCCATTAGAATCATCATCCCCATCATCCTTTGAGCCATCATCTCCTGAGCCTGCTGCCTCCTCTGCAGGGACTACCTCCTCTGTCGGATTCGTAAACCATGTCAGCCGCCACATCTGCCACCATGTGTCATATGTAGGAGTAGTGCCTGCATCCCTAACCGTACTCCCCCAATCCCACTGCGGTAGCCGTAAAGCTGCAAAATCATCCAAAGTGACCTGTGGCTGTATGGCTGCAGGCCAGAAGTGCTCATCATGGCGAGTCCATGCAAAGATAGCCATCTACTGTGGTGTATCCTGCCACAACCTAAACTACCACATGACCCGTAATGGTAGATACATATCTATCGTGTGGTCTCCTCGACCCATCAAATACCACTGCTGAAAAGTATAAGGCAGGTGAACATCATCATCAGGCCATGGCTCCACTCCGATGTAGGGTTGCCAAGTCACCCGAATAACATCATCCAGCATCCATCTCCAATACCACACCTGTCTAGTATAGGTGTACTCGACATCCTAATATAAAAACACAAAGGCCTCAAAGGGACGTCGATAGTACCCAAACGTCGACCATGTAACTGTAATGTGCTCCCAAATCCACACGTGTAACAGAGTGACCCTGGCTAACAACGCTGAATCATAAAGATAGACAACTGTATGCATCTCATGATACAACTGCCCCAACATCATTGGCCAACTAGAAAACCCCTACCCCTCCTATCTGGCATCACCACACCACCAATCAAAGCCCACAGGAATAAGGCAAAGGGATCTGCACCCATCGCCAATGTCCCCCCGTAGCTCATCTCCCGACCATCAGCTGATAACACAATGTGGGACTCACCAAATACTCTGATCAGGGCCCGCTGTCCCCTCCTCATGTCATACCTCACCCACCAGCCGTGAATAGGTAGCTTGAGGATGCGATAAACATCCTCAAGTGTGATAGTGATCTCACTAGTCGGTAACAAAAAGGTACATGTCTCTAAATGGTACCACTCCATGACTGCTGTCATCAGAGCTCTATGGGCTTGTAGCACTGGCATCGATGCCACTATCAGAAGCCCCAACCTAGCCAGTCGAGTCCAAGTGGCATCATCAAATTGATTCAATAAAGCCATCACCAATGGCACGCGTCACTCCCGGGAGTACACTATAAATGAAGGCGTATCCTACATCAATAACATTCTGGTCAGAAATCTACCTATCTTTTTTCCAAATCACCCCCTTTCTTCTAATGTTGAATGCCCAAATCATTTGGTGCCAAAACAAACCGTACTTCGCACCATTTTACAAATAGTGCTACTACTTCTAATGGCATTATTATAGATAATAGCGCCATTGCGCAAGGCATTTTGCACCACTTCAACACATAGCGCTACTACATAATGCACTTAGCACCATTTTACAATATGGTGCCACCTTGCTACTTGGCACTAATCTAAGGATTAAAACCAATTCCCCGTATCGTGCATATTCTAATTATTGCGCTAATCCACTTCTTTGTGCTAAAACTCAACATAGTGCCACTAATAAAAATAATGCTATTTCAGAATATAGTGCTACCCTCCTACACATTTGGCACTAAAACACCAAAACCCTATTCTTCTAAACATTGCGCTATTTTAGAAAATAGCGCTACAATACCAGACAGATGGCGACAAACTGCCTTTATGCTACCTTGGTGGATAGTGCCAATCCAGAGGATTGCGCTAATCTGCTCTATTCTTCATGCTATGCTATCTAGGGATAGCGCTACATTCCTAAACCCCTATTCCTGAACCCCAAAAATGCATGTAAATCAAAAAATCACAAAGCTAGGGTTAGGCCCTACCTGGGGTCCAGCCGTCGGTGCCTGGCCAAATGATCAGAACCGCTCAGAAATGTGTCGAAGTCGAGGGAACTAGGGGTTGCGCTCTGCCATCTCTCCTCTACTTCTTCTTCTCACCAAGTCAATGTGTGTAAATGTGGCACTCTTAGGGCCCACTTGTCCTAATATAGCATGCCATGTCATCCCCCTGCCATTCTTTTTCCCCTCCAGGGAGCAGATCACAGCCTTTTTCCTCCATTTTTCTTCTTGCCATCATCTTTTTCCATTCCTTATCCAACTTTCACTCCTGTTGCGTCTTTTCGAGAGGTCACCCTAAAAAATTTATTTTTTTCGCTGACCTCTCAAGGGGGCATCCCTCACCCATCTTATTCCTTCCTGATAGCTGGGGCATATTTTTCTTCGACCTAACGCCACTTCCCTCCTAGGTCCTGACACCACGTTAAAGAGGGGCAAATGTAGACACCTAAAAATATCTTTTACCACCAAACCAACTCCTGACATCCCTAAACACATCAATTTCTCTTCTATTCAATTAATTAAATTTTATTTAATTAATTATCCCTTCATTGTCTAATTTCCCACCATTTTATCCCAAACAATTGAATTAATTTTATTAATTCAATAGTTCAAACCTTAGCCAATTGACTTAATAAATATGCAATATTTATTCAATCAATTTCCCTCTCCTCACTAAATCCAATTAATTAGCTAAATCATGTTTAACTAATTAATTCAGCCTATTAATTGACCTATCCCTACCCTAGACAATTAAATACCTATTATTTAATTGCCTATCCTAGCCTACCTCATCCTAACCCTAGGGTTAATTAAATAAAACCTATGTTTAATTAATCCTAATCTCTCATTTGGGTGGTCAAACCTAGTTTAACACCCTTCCCCACATCCTCCAAATAAAAAATTGAAATATATCCACATAAGTCAATTTTTTATTTTAATACATCCCACATCACAATTAATTCCTCTTACACCCCCATACCTCATTTATCTCCACTTATCCCCAAATGAATTTTTAATTCATTTTACATTCCCCATATGAATCTTTAATTCAAAAATAATCATTCACGCCCCTACTCATTTAATTACCCCTTTTCCCAAAATGAATAAAAGATTTACTTTTATTCCTAGCCCTCCACATCACTTTTATCCTCCACCATTGATCTTCCAAATCAATCTCCACCCTTGGATCAAAATCCCTCCAAAAATCTATAAACAAAACCTCTCCCAAGCCATTTGGGGATCTAATTTTCAAGTAGAGTTATCATGCCAAAATATCTAATGAGCTAGTCTTTTAGTGAGTTACACATTGATATAGCATTTCACATTTGGATCATTATCCAGGGATTATCATGTCTTAGGAACTCTTGGGTGCAAGTTTCCTCTTCCCTTGATGAGATTGGGTTTTCATGTCTAGGTATAAACTCTGTTTCTATTTGCATTTTGTTTATGTTTAACCTTTGATTTGATTTCCTAATCTACAAAACTCACCACCGTTGTCAGTTCTCAAACACTTAACCTTTTTACTAGTCTAATTTTCAGCAAAAGATTTAAACTCTTTGAACCGACTAAAGACTTTAGATTTGGTTCTGAGAAAATAAATCCTTGTCCTTCTATGGTAGGCATCTATGAAAGATAAAAAATATATAGATTTAGAGATCAAAGGAACATTAACTAGACCAAACACATCAGAATGAATAAGATCCGATACACCAAAAGACTTATGAGAACTCAAGTAAAACTAAACATGGTTTTGCTTTCCATATATACAATGTTCACAAAAGTTGAACTCGAGATTACAATCATTTAACCCCTCAATAAGGTTTTTATTTTTCAAGGTTCTAAGACCCTTCTCACCAATGTGGTCAAGTCTCTTGTGCCATAACATTGTGTTGTTAGTAGGAAGATGAACTTCCAAAGCATGAGCACCCTTAGGTACCCAAAATGCACTACCATCAGAACATGATACAATAGATCTTTTAGTTGATGGTTCCAATGGTGGGGATGAAGTGACTGTAGCTCTTTTCTTTGAGTTAGAAGAACTATTGCATTGTGAAATGCATGCCTCCAGATAAAATAGAGTACCTCTCCAAGTACCCTTCGCAAGCACGATAGCTCCTCTAGTCATCTTGCATCCTTCTTTCGAGAAGACAACTTGCACACCTGCATCATTCAATTTACTTACAGAAAGCAGGTTCCGTGCCAAGCCTGGGATGTGCATAACCCCAGAGATCCCCTTCACTCATCCATTAGGGAATCAAATTGTGACCCTTCCATGGCCAACTATCTTTAGATGAGAATCGTCACCCAAGTACATTCTTCCACCATTGAACTCTTCATACTTTGTAAACTAGTCTCAATGTGAGGTCATGTGGAAAGAGACACCAGAATCAATCAACCACACATCATTAGATGCATGGGTGGCCAAGGCTACAATGAAGGCATCACCATCATCTTATCACTTGTTAGAATCTGAATCTGGGACATTCTTCTTTTTCTCCTCTTTGCATTCCTTTCAGAAATGCCTAGTTTTCCCACAGTTCTAACATAGTACCTTGGAATTTTTAGAAGATTTGGATCTACCCTTCTCATCTTTCTTGTCTTTCTTTTTCCCTTTCTCCTTAGGTCTTCCATGAACCACAATAGCTTCTTTGGATAACTCAGATGACTTTCTCCTCATCTCTTCAGATAACAGTGAAGACACTACATCTTCCATTTTGAAAGTGGATGTTGTACCCCTGATGGCCATAACAAGATGATCCCATGAATTCAGTAAAGAACAAAGCAGGGTCATACATCGATCCTCCTCCTCCATCTTCACACCAACGGATGTCAATTGTGCAACCAACATATTAAAAGCATTCATGTGATCAGCAACAGATCCTCCATCTTCCATCCTTAGAGAATATAGCTTCTTCCAGAAGAACAACTTGTTTACCAAGGATTTAGCCTAAGAAACATCACCAAGTTTCTTCCACAGTTCCTTCACAGTTTTCTCCTCATTAACATTTAACAAGATAGAATCAGCCAAATAGAGTCTCACAAGACCCTTGGCTTTATGATCTTTGAGATGCCAATCATCTTGGGACATTGTCACTGATTTTAGACCAAAAATTGCTTCCCAGAGGTCTCTATCAACGAGCATGTCTTCCATTTTGAGTTTCCACAAATCAAAATTGTTGCCATTAAACTTTGCAACCTCTATTCAAGTCCAGATGTGTCTGCCATCTCCTTCCTTCAACAAGATTACATAATACTCTACTCAGACTCCCAATCAATCTAAGATCAGTATAAAAAACCCTTACCTAGTAGCTAGGATCAAAACTGGCCAGACTCTGATACCACCTGAAAGAAAGCTAGGTGTGCAGAAATCGCTTCTTAAACTAATCTAATGAGGGGAGAGGTATGCAAATTATTTACAACCTTTACAATTGCAACAATATGAAACATATATTAGAGATATTACAACAACAAACACAAAACTAGAATGTAAACAGAGAGAAGTAGACACAAGATATATGTGGGGAAAACCTTTTCAGGTAAAAAACCCCACACTCTAAAACCTGCACAATGTATTATCTAAAATAGTTACAGTTTACAATACACTTGCAATGCAAGTTCTTCCAAGAGTCTTCAAATGTCAATTCTGGAGTTATTCCGGTAGCATAACAGTACCTATAAAAACACTATGCAATTACAACTCCAAACTATGCAATATATAGAGATTACAAGGCAAATATTGAGAGCATCTTGGGATAGGCGTCCACCTTGGCCACATGGCCATTATCCCACATCAAAGGATACTTGTCCTTGCTACACATACATCCCTTACATCTGTCATACATGGTAGATTTGAATTTCCCAACATAGGAGCGCTCCATGGTAAAAATAGACTATGACAGATGCTCTCACGCATCTTACAGTTGTCATAGATTTTCCCAAGATAACAACCTTTAATGTTGTAAGAAAATCTAGCATAAAATGCTAAATATAGCATATTCCTCTTACAACATGTCAAAGCCCAACTTTGGTACCCAAAGATGCCTTTCCCTCATGCAAAGATCCTCACTGACACTTATCATCACCTGCCATAGGAATCTTCCAAACTTGGCTCTTACGTGTCATAGATTCTGTCATATGGAATATTATCTTCTACACACCACAAGATGCCGATACATGGCATATTAGTGCCACCTCAAATGGGATGCCCAAATCCATGTAGGTTTGACTTGACCATCCAAGTCACATTCCAAGTAAGATGACATGTCACCGTGCCACCTCACTAAATGACCAAACTGAATGTGCAAGTAATTACAACATTAGGCAATAAATTAATTTACAAATATATAAATAATGGTAGGAATTTGCAAAGGTTGAGACACCTTATTTCCCAACAAAAACATGCTCTCTTTATAACACGAGTGCATTTTATGGAACCAAAAAAAAGGACAAAAGGCATGTGCAATCCGTGAATCAGACCCACATGCTTTGTTATTCTCTACTTTCTATGCTTTTCATGGTGTTGACATTTACACAATCATTGTTTACTTAATCCACCACCTTTTCTGTGGTTCTTCAATGTAGAAGTAAATTGGATGTTTTTAGATAGAATTTGATTATTTGAACTAATATTTTCATGTTTCATATTGTTTGTGTCATGCCCACATTTCACATGTGGTCACAACATGCTAACACGTGTGTCATGTCCACATGCGTCATGTGGTCATGATACGAACTATCAAAAATTTTCTCCTTACTACTCTGAAAGCCCCCCTCGCACACACAAGCGTGCTCGGTTGCGTATGTTTAAGTCGTCAAAGTTACTGTTGCTAACGGAATATTCTACACACGTGTGCATGTAGATATCGATGACTATGTTTATGTCAGTTTAATTTGCAACGTTTAGGATTTCTTGGTAGATGGTTGGCCTTTAATGGATTTCCCAATTTATTTCAATACTGGCTCGCATTTCTACTTTTATTACTTTCCATCGTCTATTTATTTAATTATCTATTTATTTCAATAAATTGTTTCATTTTCATACTCTACCATTTGGTAATAATTTAACTTTGAAATCGCAGTTTCTATTACGGATCGATCTATTGAATTTTAAATATTAAATGTCAAAATTAATTGTCTCATCTTTTCTTTAAATAAATATTTAAATATATATATATTTAAATATTTTATTTTTCTTTTAATATATATATATATATAATTGGATATATATATATATATGAATAATGAATTTTTTTTTAAGTGAGTGTATCCACACCTCACTATCCACTAAATTATATAAATATATATATATACACGCACACATACATGTATATATATATATATAAATAGTATTGCTAAATTATTATTTTAAATTTATACCCACTCAAATAACAAAGTGCTTTGTTATAAATAAACCACATGTCCTTGAAATCAATTAACCCTAACCCTTTATTTTTGTGTTTGAAGTGTGTTATAGGGAAGAAGTGGAGCGGCGGCCATGGAGGGTCGACGGAAGTGGCGGACTGCATATCGGTGGAGGGACAGATTGGGGTGAGTGAAGTGGAGGTTGTAGTGGAGCAAGGTGTGGAGAGGTCGCGGGTGGCGGACAGGGACGCCGGTGGCGGGAGTGGCTGTCGCAGGCCACGATGGAGGAAGGGCCGTAGGAGGCGGCACAACGGAGATCCATGAGCGAGGAGCGGGGGTTGTTAAGCACGACGGGGGTGTGGGGAGGGGCGAAGCCCCACCCTACACCCTCTTGTAATATGATTTCGGTGGGGGTTTAAACCCCCACCATTATTCTTTGTAAATTTTATGGCTGTGTCTTATGCAAATCTATGAACTCTCTTCTCAGTTTATTTCATTTGCTAAATTTGTAATTTCTAATTGATACTAATTTTATATATATATATATATATATATATACACAAGTATAACACATTTTCACAATTTCATTTAAATTAACTATTTAAATATATATATACATATATATATATTAATTTATATACACAAGTGTACCAAATTTCTCAACTTCATTTGTTAATAAGAATATATATATATATATATATATATATATTTAATTCATTTCAGAACATCACTAACATTTTTTAAATTTTCAATACAACAATTACTTAAGTGAAAAGAGAAAACACTAACCATTAAAATCTGTATTTATCAACTAAAATTTAATCTATCAAGCATACATTCCTTTCAAATAAATTTAAAGATTAAGAATAAATACAGGAAACTATTTGATCTTTCACTTCAATAACCAAACAACAAACAAGTAGATCGATTTAGTTTATTTTACATTGTGTACTTAAATCAAATTCTATTCTGTTTTCAAAGACAAATTTACATCTTTTATACTTTTGTAAATGTAATTTTTTTTACTAAATAGCACAAGATAAATTTTATCAACTGGTCTAAATCAACAACTAATCTCACAACTTTACAATTTTGGTAAATAAGAATAAACAACTGTAAGATTCCACAACCCACAAACACTCTAAGGGAGGAATTATTTTCTTCTTCCAATACAATTTTTTTACAACTTTCAAAGGGAGCATTCTCTCCTCTTTAAAAGAAACTTATCCAGGAATAAATTTAAAGAGACCAAGCTCTCACTACAATTGGGGATATAGAACATTTTCTCTAAACAAGGATAAACTCCTTCAATCCTCTCAACATGCTCCAAAATAAACCTGCATTACAAACAAGGGAGAATACACCACACAACAAGCTCTCCTCCCTACCATAGACCTGCAAGAGGGTCACCCCCGAGCTAGGGAGATCATCCATGTACCCAGGGTAAAATAGACCAGTACACTTCACAACATTGAATAACAACAATCATAGCAAACAACATTCAAACTCCCATGGTTTACACACAATACAAAGACTCAGCTGAGGTGAGTTCAAAGGGGGTAGGGAAGTAGACTCTATCTACTCCAAGGTGCCATTCTTCTCAAATAATTATCATAGCTTATCTCATGGCCTCAAGCCAACAATATTATTCTTTCTCATGGCCTCAAGCCATCCACATAATAAAAATCACAGGGATATCCCAAATAGGCACTCTAGCCTTATAGCCCTCTAGGCTCAGAATTACCAACATGCCCTCAAGGCTTCCATATACTAAAATAAGAATACACCCGAGGAGGTTCACACCTTCCCTTCCCCATACCTAATGAGCATTGTCTTCCAACTAGAAGAAGCTCTTTCATACACCCAACACAAACCCAAAATAGCAAAAAAACAACACATAGACAACCATTGTAATTCCACATTCATCAAACAAGAACAAAGCATACATAGGTGAGTAACTGGCTCACTAACCTTTTCTAGCCCAATTATGGAATGTATTTTGAAGAAGAGCTCCACCCTTAGTCTCCTTCTCCAAGTTCTCCTTCTTTCCACAATAATCCAACCCCCTTACCCTCTCCCTTATCCCTTATTCCAAGTGGCATTAAAAAAAACTAAACCCACTCACTATCCATTATCCTAGTGGACTTAAAGCAATTAACCCCACTCAAGAGGTTCCCCACTATAGCCCTTTTACAACACATGTAGGAATAAAATATAATAAGAAAAATAGAAATAAAAAAGGAAGTGGATGACACACCACCCTTTTTATGGGGGTCTCCCACCAAAAGAGAGGCACAAAGAGACAAGCACTCCATTATTGGTGGATCATGGAGTCATTCATAACTTGGAAGTGGGTCTAAGTGTAGATTCCACTTATCCCATTATCCCCATGCTTCCAAATTTGTCACTTAACTTCACCATGAAGTTGAAGTGACCATACAGAGGTTATCCTAGTCAAAAGGGTCCCTAGACCCATGGGGTATAACCTAGGGTTGATTTTATCCTAGTTAGAACTCCCACAGTCAAGTAAAACACAATAAGAGGGTCTAAAAGAAATAAAGTTAAAACAAGATTCAAAACAACATCTCTTACAACACATATCACAATATAATTAAATCAAAAGATAGACCTAATTCCCTTGACCTCATGCATCATTACAACAATTCACCATACACAGAGTTAATCTTAGTTCCTCTTGGAACTAGATCGGCTCACAAGGGATACAACATAGGGTGTGGAATTATCTGTATTTGTGGTTTTGTTAGCAATACCTGCACACTCAAACTCGAAGTCAATAACACATAAAGATATCATAGCCGAAGCAATATAAATACATGCATACCTAAACATTCTACCATATAAACATACTGAAATCACATTAAAGTTCCATTTCTAATATTATCCATTCATTATTCACTTAAAAGCAACATCTAACTATCATCGCACAATTGTTTTCTTAAAATCAATTAGGTTTAATAAACAAGAATTCGGGATCAACAGTCCCCCAATCAAAAAGTAATAGCAATAGTATTGTAAATAGTCTCATGAACAGAAGTGAAAAAGGTAGGCCTCATAGTTTGAATGCTAATTTTCATGTATTTAGATTGAATTTGATCATATAGATTTATTTTTTTTCATAAATTTAACTAATCCTATTAGAGTTATATAGAATTAAACATTGAATATGAAGGAACTTGACAAAAATCTCAAATTTTTGAGGATTTTGAAGCCAAAAAAATGAAGTAGACATAATTGTGCAATTGGGCAACTTGAATCTTAAAATCTAAGGTATGTTCTTTATGTATTTATTTATTTCACTTTATGATTATGTTACCATGAACTCCTATTAAATATGTCAATGATATGTGGATACCTAATTTATCTCCAAATTCATCTATATATTTTGAAGATAATAATGCAAGTTTTCTTAACACAAAATGATGATCTTTGTGGTTTTGAGCATCAACAAAATGATCCTATTATGGCACACCCAAAAACATAAAATAAGATCCTACTAGAAATTTCTCACTAAAGCCCTAGGCATTAAAAACCTATTATAGTAACTATACATTAAAACCCTAGGACATCAAATCTAGTTTATCCGTTTATTGGATGTATTTCATCATTTAGGAAAAAATATGTTCGTTTTATTGGATGTATTTCATCATCTAGTTTATCCATTTATTGGATGTATTTAATCATCATAATTTATTGGATCGAGACCTATGACCTTCCTATTTGCTTCATCTACCTAATTGTTTCTGCCCTAATGATGCCACATCTCTATGTTTCAGATTGGACCACCCTAGGAAACTATAAATTCTTAGATTTATAATCATTTATTCACTTTAATTATATGATTATTTTGAGATTTGTGTATGAGATTACTTTACTCTATTGTACCAAGATGGACTAATGATGCATATAGAAATCATTTGTTGAATGCACAAGACAACTGAGAGGGGGGGTGAATCAGTTGTATCAAAAACTTTAAACCCTCACAAACATAATCACATCCACATTGGTTCACTTAAACCCTTATTCTATTATGAAGATTAAACATAAAAAAATAGATAACATAAACTTAATCACATCAACATCATGCACAAGAGAATGCTAGATTTTTACATGGAAAACCCTAAAAGGGAAAAACCATGGTGAGGATTAGCTCACAATATAAAGTAGTATCAATACTGAATTACAAAGAGGCTCACTGCCTTATAAAAGAAAGAAAGGCTCACTACCGGTGGACTCACTATCCAAGTGAACTCACTGCTCATTGAAGAATAAAGAAGAGAAGGCTCACTACCATGAACTGATATGATAGCATCTATCACATTATTGAGTTTAGTTCCAATGAAGCATAACAAACATCACCTTTGCAGCTTCTCTAAAAATTGTAGATGACTTTTGCTCACTGCATTAGGTCTTCTACCACATGAAATTCCTTGCTGCCTCTGATTCAAATTCACAACACAAACATCACCATCCTCACACACATACATACACACAAATCCTTTACACTTATTTATATCAATCATCAACCTTGAAACATTCACCAAGGTTGGAAACACACTTTACAATCTTTGAAACAATCTCCAAGGTCGACAAACATACATAATTAAAATTAGGTCTAGACCTAAACATTCTTGCAGAGCAAAGGAATGAATGTAGACCACATCAAACCTTAGCAAGGACCTAAATCCACTCTCCCATGCTTCTACACGCTTCCACAAATTTTGAAGCACAACCACAAAGAGTATAAACAACTAGGTCGACCAAAACTGGTGTTGACACTAGGATCTTTAGGCACACACTTCAACAAGATCAAAAAGATAACTCGCGGAGCAAACACCAAGCATGAACATGATCTAGAAACATCCACAAGCACTTGAAAACCAGTAAAACCTTCTGCAACAACTTCAACAACTCTCACTTGAAGAATCTTCACACTTGAACACTTGAATCGTACTGACAACAACTGCAACTTAAGAAATATATATGTGTTATAAACATAAATCTAGAACTATGAACTAAGAAACACAACTGCGGAGGAATGTGGAGCAAAACAATTTCTCCCAGTCAAGTCTGCACAACTTAGAAACACTGTCCACACTCTAGTGAACACAAATTTCTCTGTACAATGAATTAACACCTCAAACTTGAAACATAGCAACTTTTAACATCCCTAAACATCACCTCCAAACTGCATAAGCATATTTTCAATAGCGGAGAAATGCGGAGCAAAATACTAGCACTGTTCTGTAAGCCAGAACAACTCTGCAACACATTGTTTCCTCCGGAGAACAAGTTTTCTCAAAAGCACTTGGAAAATAAACATCAAGAACTCATTCTTAATATCTTCAACTTCTTCTCAAAGCAACTGTACCAAGGAAACTTAACCAACAAGCTCACACTCTACAACAACAACAACATCTGCAACAATCTCCTCAAACATTGATCAATAAACAGACTTAGGTGTTGAGACCAATGACACCACTTACTGCTCATACGTACAACAATCTCCCCCTTTGTCATTGATGGCAACACATGATGTGAAAACCATCAAGACAAGCTTTACAACAAAATTTTTTACTCTTTCTTTTTCTTGCACATCTCTCCCCCTAACTGGTTGCTTTCTTCAACATCTGCATCTCTGTCTTGAACCATTTTCTCTCACCTTAAAGCCATACATTCTCTTCCAGGGTCTCACATGCTTCTCTCTCCCCAACTATGTTTCACATGCCTCTCTCTCCTCCTTTGACATTAATGGCAAAGGGTAGGACACTTTACATTCTCCCTTTGATAACATAAATACAACTTTTTTTACATTGCTCTACTCTGAACACTCCCCCTGAGGAGTACACTCCAATCTCAACAACACTTACTACTTTTATCAACAACAAACACCAAAAGCCACTACCTACTCCCTGTGAGAGGTAGCCTGCAACATCAATCCAAATCAAAGAATAAATCCTTGAGCACCACTGGACTGATGCATCTCCTTATGTAGCTTAGTTCAAAGCAGAAGGGGCAATGAATCCTAACTTCTCTTGGAGATACTCAAATGTATCCTTAGGAAGAGCCTTGGTGAATATGTCAGCAACCTGATCCTTTCTAAGCACATACTCAAGCTTCACTTCTTTCTCTACAACCTTCTCTCTCAAAAAGTGATACCTGATAGAAATATGCTTTGTCCTTGAATGCATCACTAGATTCTTTGAAATGTTAATGGCACTAGTATTATCATAGAAAATAGGAATTGGATCATCATACTCAACTTTGATATCCTTTAAGGTTTGTCTCATCCATAACACCTATGTGCAACATGATGCTATTGCAATGTACTCTGCTTCTATAGTAGATAAGGATATTGAATCCTGCTTCTTGCTTAACCATGACACAATTCTGTCTCCAAGAAAGAATGCACCACTACTTGTACTTTTCCTGTCATCTACACATCTGACCCAATCTACATCTATGTAGGCACTTAGGGTGAAGTCATTGTTCTTAAGATACCACAAACCATGATCAAGAGTGCCTTTCAAACACCTAAATATCCTCTTCACTGCCACGACATGTGACTCTCTAGGATCTTCTTGAAATATTGCCACAAGACAAACTGCATGCATGATATCTAGTCTGGTAGCAGTTAGTTATAGCAGTCCTCTAATCAGTGACCTATATTTTCTTTGATCAGCCTTAGGAGACTTGTCATTCTTTCTCAACTTGCAACCAATTGTCATGGGGGTACAAACTGGTTTATAATCTTCCATTCCAAACTTCTTCAACAATTCCTTGAGGTACTTTGATTGTGAAATGAAAATACCTTTATCTGTCTGATTAATTTGTAGCCCAAGGAAGAAGTTCATCTCACCACACATTGACATCTCAAATTCTTTTTGCATCTCATCTACAAAGTTCTTACACATACCTTCATGTCCATCGAAGATTATATCATCCACATAGACCTCAATAATCAAGATTTGATCTTTGCTTACCTTGATGTACAAATTACTATCTATAGACCCTTTACTAAATGCTTGCTACAACAGATACATGTCTAACCTAGCATACCAAGTTCTGGGAGCTTGCTTATATCCATACAATGCCTTATTCAACCTACATACCATATTTGTCTTGTCTCATAACTAAAATCCATCCAGTTGCTCTATGTATACTTCCTCTTCCAACCTGCCATTTAGAAAAGTTGACTTCATATCCATTTGATATATCTTAAAATCCTTGTGTGTTACATAGGCCAGAAACAACCTAATAGCCTCTAGTCTTGCCACCGAAGAAAAAGTTTCCTCATAGTCTATTCCTTCCACTTGTGAGTAGCTTTTACATACAAGTCTTGCTTTGTTTCTTACCACTTCTCTATTCTCATTCTACTATTTCTAAAAACCCACTTTGTTCCAATCACATTCTTATCTGCAGGCCCGAGGACAAGTTCCCAAGTCTTGTTCTTTTCAATTTGCATCAATTCTTCTTCCATTGCCTTTATCCAATGTTCATCTTTACATGCTTCAGTAACTATCTTAAGTTCAACCTTTGAAAGTAAATAGAGATTTACCTATTCTTCGGCAACTCTTCTTCTTGTCAAAACTCCTTTGATTTTATCACCAATGATTTGATCCTCTGAGTGATTCTTTTACACATACTTGGGGGTTTTAGGAACTCTTTCTGGATCTTCTTCTTCATCAATCTAAACTTCCTTGTCTTTGTCATCTTCAACTTCTTCTGTATCAACAGATTCATCTAACTCATATCCAATTGGCTCTGAGATTTTCTGATTGTCTTCATCTACCTTCACATTTGCACTTTCAAAAATCTTTCTCAACCTTTTGTTGTAGCACTGGTAAGATTTGATTTTACTAGAGTACCCAAAGAATATGCCTTCATCACATCTAGCATCAAAATTTCCTAACTCTTCATCTCTTCTGATATATCATTTTCTTCCAAAAACTTTGAAATACTTGACAGTAGGAATTCTTCCATACCATAGCTCATAAGGTGTCTTTGTTCCATTTGCTTTGACTTGCACTTTGTTTTGAATGTAGGTAGTAGTGTGAATTGCTTCTTTCCAATATACTTCTAGTAGGTTTTCTTCCTTAATCATTGTTCTAGCAGCTTCTTGAATTGTTCTATTCTTCCTTTCAACTACTCCATTTTGCTGAGGAGTTTAGGCGGCAAACAACTGTCTCTTTATCCCATGTTCTTCACAAAAAGCATTGAATTCATTTGAAGTAAACTCACCTCCTCTGTCAGACTTCAAACACTTTATTCTTAAATCCATTTCATTCTCAACCGTTGCTTTAAATGCCTTGAACTTGTCTAGGGCTTCTGATTTTTCTGTAAGAAAAGTAACCCAAGCCATTCTTGAATAATCATCAATAATGTAGTATCCATACTTCACAAAACTTATATTCCCAATAAATACTATAAGGTAAAAAGATTCTTGAGTTAAAATAGAAATAAAATTTTCTTTCCATAATTAACTTGAAAACAAAGTGTAAAAATTTGTACCAATCTTCCTTTCTGAAGAGTAAATAACTTTAACAAGATATAAACTTTTCTTTCCAATTCCAAGTAATTGAAATATATTAAGTTATACAAAACATTTAGAACTTACAAGTCATCTTACCAAAAGTTTTATGCATCTGTATTGCTAACATCCTTATCACAAGCCTCGGCATGCCTCATGTAGGAGTGAGAGAGCATCTTCAGAGTGCTTTGCCTCCAACCATAGACCGACGGTCTCCCATGCATCTTCCATTCCAGAAGCGGCCCTACCCTTCACGAAGAGTATAGACTTAGGGTGACCTATGGTATTTGCCATCTGAGTACCAGTGTTTTATCCTACATAACACTATTGATCATACAACCCTAGATACCCTCTAGCCAAGTATGATCATACCAATAGGTTATGCAATCCTGAATACAGTGAATCGACAATGCACTTAGAGGCATGTGCATTACTTTGGCCAAAGTTCCAATATGAAAAGCATTTACAATAAACACAGTCGATTTGTTCACCCACCCCAACTTGACATGGATAATATCGCAATCCTATAGTTGACTTGGTCATATGAGTTTATCCACTCATTAATTGGTTTAGTCTCCTCGACAAGACAGGTTATCTGAATAATCACTAGGTTTTGTTCCTTTTATTTCTAGGGTTTTCTTTTTATACAAAGTTACTTTATGATTTTAGGCATAATGGTACTCATAAAATTACTTTGAATAATGACCACTTATCTTATCCCTTCATGATGGAATATTAGAGTGATAACTTGATAAGGAGAATATATTAAATCTGTTAAAAGATTGAAATAATTAGAAGTTGTTAGGGTTTTATTCCTCCCCATACCTTGATGTTGGTTATTAAATAACCTAGGGTTAGAGAGAGTTATAATTATAAAAGAATACTGAACTTCTCTTTGTTTTCCTCAATGAGGTCATAGTAATAATCTTGAACAAGGCTAATAATCAACTCATGACTCTAATAGATCATATGTTGTGTTCAACTCCGCAAGAAAAAAAAGAGGGAGACAACAGATTTATTGAGTATGAGACAAATACAAGAGAGGAGAGTGGAGACTCACATAAAGGCTTGGTTAAGATGCACAAGAAGGAGGTTTGGAAAGGCTTTTATATATGAACATTATAGAGCTCAGGGGGATTCTATGTTGGAAAAAGATTCTAAGCCCAACGGTTGTTCCTCTCGTTGTATTCCTTGAAACTTTTATAGGTGCAAACCCACGGATAGAAGAAAAGAACAATAGACTAACATACAAAGAGACTTACTATCAAAAACTCAACTTTTAATACATCGAGAGAATATACGAAATGTCTCTCCATTCATGCTACTTTTGTCATTCTTCATCATTTATGCACAGTCAATACTTTTAACATATGATAGGAAGAAGACATAATGACATGTTGAGACACAGTTACACAAAAAAACATGGCCAATTCTTACTGTGAATTCACAACATATTGGAATTAGCAATTTATATAGAGCATAATATATGTCAAAAAAGTTTATCAATGATACACAAAGTCTCTAAGTAAGTTATCATTCAACCATGAAAATAAGTCTATCTTTCTGAGTTCTCTATTCGAAGCCCAATGATTTTTCAACCTAGAGACCATTCAAGGAAAAATTTAAGATTACGTGCAATTTCATATCATATAAATGATTTAATAAAAATAGTGAACTTGCACAAGCTCTTCGACTATCTGGTTAGTTCTCACAAAACTCTCCTTTCCTCTATTATACGTATTCACTACTCCTGCCACCCACGTTGTCTCTGCTATCTCAAAATAATTATCCTTCTCCCTATCCACTCTCTCCCAACTCTCCTTATGAGCCGATTCTCTCTCCTGGTTTAAAGACCACTTCAAGAAGATCCAACATTAGTTTAAGCTCGTCTCTGAGAGCTCTACTCGTCATCCCAAATAGCTAAAAATTACCTTTCTTGAAAAATACCATACTCTGCTCTCAACTGACGAGCCCTCCTAGCCTTTAAATGTTTCTTCAAACTTTCTTCACTCCTTGATTCTAGGATAACCCTCTTCTTTTATCCAAACCATGCATGCAAAAGTTTTCTTTAGATCTTTATCTCTTGCCATCCAAATTCATTAACGATACCTCCTTGTGATGGTTGCAACAACCTCCCATATTTGAGGATGACTCAGCTAAAAAAGGACGTGAAGGATGGTAGTGCTATCGTGGGGTATACGTGTATGCCAACCCAATATCTCATCATGAGATTGATCTTCTAAAGAGATAATGCCAACTTCTGAGTTTTTTAAAAATAAAAGTTACCACATAATAAAAGTATAATTATAGGCTATGGCTTCACTAAGGACTTAAGTTTTATGCCACATAAATTATGACTTAATAACTATCACTACACCCACCACCCCAGCTCTTATAGGGTGACGCTAATATAGATTGACATCAGTATTATTGACATGATAGTTATTCTCATACTGCTAGATATCCTTTTGAAACAAAGTAATAATCATGGTATTATTAATAGTCTTAAACTATATATACAACTTCGTTTATAAAAAATAAGATAAATAAGTTGAAGGACTTATGAAAAATGTGACAGGGTTGAGTTTATCTCCCCTTCACAATAACACAATATTTCATGTCAGTCAAACTTGCCATAAATGTGCATGCAGCACTAGGTGATAACAATTTATCCATCTATGTTTTGATGACACATACGCAACCATTTACGATGTAAACGTTGAAAAGTTGTGTTAGTCGTAAATGACTGATGCTCTAATTTGACAACATTGTTTATCGTAAAAGACAAAGTTGATATGTACAACTAACTCAAAAGATAGAATCTAAAAGATGTCGACAATCCTGTCAAGTCAATCCCAGGTTTGACTGAAAAAGAGACTTACCTCGACTAACTTGAGTCCACTATCTAATTCACACTGTACCCAATTGGAAAATACCAGTCGATAACCCAAAGTCTATGCTCTTCTCTCCCAAAGATATTTTCTCTCTCTATTTCTCAAAGTCCTAGATACATGTTTTCCTACTTAAAACTTTCACATATAGCTCATGATTAGTGTACCAGTGTTCCAATCATAAAAATATAACAATTCATTACATAAGTGCTATTAACTTTAATCATTCGAAATAAACATAATTACATAAACTATTTTTCCATAAAATTAATGTCTCCAAAACATTGCATTAAGTCTCATTAACAAAGCATCTTTAACTCATGTACAAAAATACTTGTTCAAAGATTTACTTCTATCCATGTAAAAGTGAAAAGTAAAAGCATGCCAAAATGGGGATGTAACAAATAGGTAGCATGAAATACCTGTCACCTTGTAAACTTCTTGTTCTTGTAGGACAACACTATTCTGTATGCACCAACTCCAATAGAACGGTAGAGGTTTGTTCTTTGCTCTTGAAACTAGTCTTTGTTTGCTTCCCCAATTGACATTCTTTGCAAATAGCATTAGCAGGCTTCACAATCTTAGGCAGGTCTCTTACAACTTGAACTAAGCTTATTCTCACCAGATTATCAAAGTTAATATGACACATTCTCCTATGCCATAACTAGCTTTCATTTGTTTGAGCCAGCAAACAACAATTATTAGTACCTTTCAGTTGATAAACATTACCATGAGTCTTCTTACCAACAACAATTATTGTTCTGAAGCTTTTCCTTATCTTACATCCATTATCCTTAAACATCAAATTGTATCCTTTTCTACACATCTATCCAACACTTAGAAGATTATGCTTTAAGCCTTTGATATAAAGAACATCATTTGTATTATGCTTACCGTCAAAAGTAATTGACCCTTTTACACAAATCTTACCAGCTGCATCATCACCAAATCTAACTAGTCCTTCTGCACACTTTTCCAATTTAACAAACTTACTCTTATCTCCTGTCATGTGATTTGAACATCTAGTTTCAATGATCCATTCATCCTTTTCCTTTCTAGCATGAAATGTAGACATCACTTTCTCTTCTTGCGGACTTCCTTCACACAGATTGCAAGGTTAGTAGAAAAGGGTTCTTCTTTTAAGGCAATAAACAAGCATTCACTAGCATTACCATCCTCAAAATCAGATTCATCATTAGTTACACCATCATTTTATTTAACATAGGAACTTTTCCTTACCATCTTACCTTTACCTTCTTTGTTCTGTATCTTCAAAGCTCTATCAGGACATCTTGAAGCATAATGACCAATCTTACCATAACTGAAACATTTGAAAGGTAACTTACCTCTAAACTTTCTAGTTCCCTTTTTCATTTTGCTTACAAAGTTTGCCTCAATCTCATCAAAGTCTTCCTCATCTAACTCCATAACATACTTATCTGATTTAACAGTCTTTTCTAATTTGGCCTTAAAAGTAGTCTCAACTTTCACAGGACCATCAGTAGTACCAAATTCTCTCATCTCAAAAGTAGTCAGTTTACCAAGCAATTGATCTTTTGAAAGCTTGTCCATATCTTGTAATTCTTCAATGGAAAACACTTTATGACTATAAGATTTGGGAAGTGTTCTGACTATCTTATTTACAACTTATTTATCATCCATCATTCCACCAAGAACTTTGATGTCATTGACAACTTCATCAATCTTTTACATATAGCTTGGTATGTTCTCATCTTCAGACATCCATAGAGTTTCATATTTGGACTACAAATTTTACAACTTGGCTTTCTTGACAGATTCATCACCTTCATAGATATTCTTCAATTTATCCAAGATCTCATGTGCAGTTTCCAGATCCAAAACTTTTGCCAGTTCAGTGTTAGATAGAGCATTTAGTAGGGTATTTCTAGCTTTCCCATTAGTCTCATAAGTTTTAATCTTAGCTACAATCTGTGGACCATTTTTAGGTATAGTGTATTCCTTTTGAATCATTCTCCAGACATCATAACCAAGAGAATAAGGTAACTTTGCATTATTACCTTCCAGAAGGCATAGTCAGTTCCATCAAAATGAGGAATGTCTTTCTTGTGTGCCATCCCAGATCTACCTTAAGCTATTAGGCTTTCTTCCAAGGAACCCTCACCCTGATACCAATTGTTGAATGCACAAGACAACTGAGAGGGGGGTGAATTAGTTGTATCAAAAACTTTAAACCCTCACAAACATAATCATATCCACATTAGTTCACTTAAACCCTTATTCTGTTATGAAGATTAAACATAAAAAAAAATAGATAACAGAAACTTAATTACATCAACACCATGCACAAGAGAACACTGAATTTTTACGTGGAAAACCCTAAAAGGGAAAAACCACGGTGAGGATTAGCTCACAATATAAAGTAGTATCAATACCAAATTACAAAGAGGCTCACTGCCTTACAAAAGAAAGGATCACTGTCGGTGGACTCATTGTCCAAGTGAACTCACTGCTCACTGAAGAATAAATAAGAAAAGAAGAGAAGGCTCACTACCATGAATTGATATGATAGCATCTACCACATGCCTAAGTTTAGTTCCAATGAAGCACAACAAACATCACCTTCGTAGCCTCTCTAAAAATTGTAGATGACTCCTGCTCATTGCATTAGGTCTTCTACCACATGAAAGTCCTTGCTTCCTCTGATTCAAACTCACAACACAAACATCACCATCCTCACACACACATACAAATGAATCCTTTACACTTATTTATATCAATCATCAACCTTGAAACATTTACCAAGGTCAGCAACACACTTTACAACCTTTGAAACAATCTCCAAGGACGGCAAACATACAAAATTCAAATTAGGTTTAGACCTAAACATTCTCGTGAAGAAAAGGAATGAATGCAGACCACATCACACCTTAGCAGGGACCTAAATCCACTCTCCCACACTTCTACATGCTTCCACAAATTCTGAAGCACAACGGTAAAGAGTGTAAACAACCAGGTTGGCTAAAACTGGTGTTGACACTAGGGTCTTTAGGCACACGCTTCAACAATATCAAAAAGAGAACTCGCGGAGAAAACACCAAGCATGAACATGATCTAGAAACATCTACAAGCACTCAAAAACCAGCAAAACCTTCCGCAACAACTTCAACAACTCTCACTTGAAGAATCTTCACACTGGAATACTTGAACTGTACTGACAACAATTGCAACTTACGAAAGATAGCTTGCAGAGAACCAAACCACAAACCACTTGAACTAAAGAAATATATATGCATTATAAACATAAATCCAAAACCATGAACCAAGAAACACAACTACAGAGGATTGCAGAGCAAAATAATTTCTTCCAGTCACCTCTACACAACTTAGAAACACTGTCCATACTCTGGTGGACACAACTTTCTCTGTACAACGAATTAACACCTCAAAATTGAAACATAGCAACTTTGAACATCCCTTAACATCACCTCCAAACCACATAAGCATATTTTCAATAGTAGAGAAATGCAGAGAAAAATACTAGCACCGTTCTGCAAGTAAGAACAACTCTGCAACACACTGTTTCCTTCAGAGAACAAGTTTTCTCAAAAGCACTTGGAAATCAACATCAAGAACTCATTCTAAACACTTTAAACTTCTTCTCAAAGCAACTGTACCAAGGAAACTTAACCAACAGGTTCACACTCTACAACAACATCTATAACAATCTCCTTAAACACCAATCAACAAACAGACTTAGGTGTTGACATCAATGACAACACTTACTACTCATACTTGCAACATCATCATCATGTTGAGGAAATGAGAAAAGACTAACACCAGAAGGGCATGAAGATAATAATGCAAAGAAAAGAGAAAGAATGAATCAACTTCATAAAAGTAGGAAATTATCAACCATAGAAGAAGACATACCACCATTGCCTATTCAAGAGGAACATGAATCATCTAATCAAGCTAAGAGAGATGGAATTGGTAGCACAAAGGCAATGAATGCAAAACTCCATTCAATAAGGAAATTGAATCTTGAAGTTGGAGGCACTCCATATTTCACAGGTTGAAGGTACATCACCATTCTCTTCTTAGGTTGGAGGCACACCATCATTCACATGTCAATTTGAAGGTATATCATCATTCTCTTCTCAAGTTGGAGGCACACCATCATTCACATGTCAAGTTGAAGGTACACCATCTTTTGCATCTCAACTTCAAGGCTTTTCATCTTTTCCATCTCCAATTGAAGGCACACCATCTATCCTATCTCAAGTAAATATTGAAGAAATTATTAATGCTGAGCCAACTTTACCATTGAAAATGCCTCTTAGAATTTTGCATAGAAAACTTAAGTTTCTAATTGATATTGATGAGACTGTTTTGAAGCCCATGCAGGATGAGATTCCCAACTGTACTTGCTGAAGATATGCCAATAAGATATGGAAATTATTTTTTGAGAACTTAAATGAAACCGAAAGATATCAACTATTTGTTGAATTGATGAGAAATCTAAAATTTAGGCCCATTATGAAGAGTCGTGGCCTAAGAACATCGGATGCTTCAAGTGAAAAATCAATTGTAAAGAATCTAATGAGTGCATATGAGAGTGTTGGTTCCACCTCACACACCAAGGGTAGCAATGTCACACGACATGTCATTATGTCAATAGTAGTAAGCTATCAAACAAAGAAAGATTGCCTCATTAGAAAGACAAGTGAAGCATTGAAAATAAGTAGAAAAACTCTAATGAGAGCTATTGGAAGGTGTCAAAGAGTTGATGACCCAAATAGCAATGAATTGTGGGCATTCTCTGGGAGACTGTGACATAAAGATAAAGTTATTGTTGAATCCTTGAGATCCCTCATTAAAGAATTTTGGAAAAATAACACAAGGGTATCTCCTAATGCAAGAGATGTTGTAAGAAGGAGAATTGGTTGTCGAAACCGTGAGCCCAATTTTTCAAAAAAATTCAAGAGATGTATCCTCAAATCAAAATTAGCCAAAGGTATTTTGAAATGATAAAGCCTTTTTATTTCAAAATAAATCACACACTCACAACTTGTTGTTGTGGAGTACATATTGAGTTTTCTAATCATTATGGTGTTTATAGATATACATGTGTAGATTTACATACTAACAATGTTTTGCAAGATTGTAATATAAAGTGTCCACCTAGATCTTCAAGATATTTCATGTCGAGCATCTTATGTGAAAAAGTGGATGGTCAATTATTCCACAAGAACTTATGCTTGGATGACACATGTGATCATTGTGGTGGGTTGCAATATTTGCCAATTTGTGAATATATGGAGAACACACAGGGAATTGGAAATGAACTAGTAAGTTTAGGAAAATATAAGATAGTGGCATATAATCTAAAAGATGGCAAAGAAGCAAAAAGGTGTGAATTGGTCATTGAAAAGATTCCAGTGTATCAGTTTATCTCTATTTTTTGAGAGAATATAGTTTACAAGTATGCAAGGCATACCCATATAGCTCGATGGTTGGACTTGCAATTCAAGTTATGCAAGGAAACATTTCCACTTGATACCATCCTTTTAGTTGTTGAATTTGTAGAGAACTACACACTACAACCACATAATGAGGTGCAATCATAGTATTACAACTCTACGTAGTTTGCTATATTTGTGCATATAACATTCATTCATGTAGATGACAGTATAGAGGATGACAAGAAGATCTTGAAGGAGTATCATTTTTATATCAGTGGTGATTGCACACATTCTATAGAGTTCGTGCAAGGCTTCTTTTAGATGTTCTATCATGATTTGGCTAGCAGGAGCATATCATTTGGTTAGCATATCATATCGTCAGATAATTGTGCATCACAATTCAAGAACTCATAGATGTTCTATTGGTTAAGCATGATGCATAGGATGAATGGTGTTCAACATATGTGGAATTTCTCTAAGACCAGGCATGGAAAGGGGGAGCATGATGGTGTAGGAGCATGTATCAAAAGAGTAACAATGCAAAGTTGATAGATGTGAGATCTATTGTCAAATGGTGTAATGCTACAATGGGTCCAGGTAATGAAGGTAAGTTTACAGTTCATAGATTTTTTTGGTTTGTTGATGATATGAACATTGCAAAATATGATGATTGTTGTACATTGATAGGATTGAGTGAGATACACTCTTTTAGAAGATCTAATGTAGGTTCATGGAGTATTCATACATGGCAGATGGTATGCTTTTGTTCTTCATGTATAGATCAAGCTTGGTATGAATGTGAGTCAAAGGAGTGGGTTGATGAATGGTGTACAAGAATTCTAAGCCTGCTTGACATGTATTGACTCTCGACAACACTACAACTCGTAAAGATTGAATCATCAATTAACTTTGAACATGTTTCAGATCTAGTTCAACCAGGTATTATCAACATTCAAATTTAATAAAATTCAATATTTCATCTTATTTTGTATTTTTTTTGTTGACTATATTCATCGAACTGAATGCACATATCAATGCAGGGCATATTTATGTAGTTATTGCAGCTAAAGACAATGAAGAAGGAACATATTATTATATGTGTTGTGTTGAGGCAAAAAATAAATTAGATGCCCCTATTATAGATGGAGAAAACATTGAGTACCCTACAAGATCAGTAGTTGTTACTAGAACATGGCTTAGAAGGTACCCAATGAAGAAGTCTGAAGTGTGGTTGTTTGAGGACTTTGACACACATAGGAAGATTCTTCATTATTCTAACCTTGTTGTGGCATCAAACATTCATTTGAGCAAATATGGGGGTATACCATTGAACAGGACCTTGTGGAGGATTCATGAGTCTAACCATGAGGCAATACTCAAAACAATAAAGAGTAGAGCAGATCCAGATGATTCATTGGATTGATTGTAAATGCAAAAACTTTGTAATTTCATGCTCATTTGTAAATATATACAACTTATTTGTATATTTGTATAAGTAAAATCTTATTCCTTCTCTACAATCATGTCTCTAATATCATGTCTCTTATGAGATACTTATGTGAAATACTCTTGTTTATGTGTATGATTATGTACACTAACTTTCTTGTGTCGTTTATATATATAGCTGATTTATATTTGTATATGTGTATGATCATGTCTATATTTTTAGTTCTTTTGATGTCCTCTAGTGTGTCCATGAATCTTAAAATCTAATTAAAACCCTAATCTAATCCTATTCTAATTAATGTGATAAAAGGTATACAAATAACTTAATAAGTTGAAGAGGACAAATAAACAGAAATGAAATATTGCACTAAGGTCCTGTTTTGCACCTCAACTATCTCGATCGTTCCCAGCTGCACTAGGTTGATGCTTTCTCTTAAGAGCCCTAAGTGCCAAAAAATGCTAAACTTGACGGACTGTTTCTTAGAATTTGTGGCACCTAGGAACATTCCATTTGGACCTATAGGGTCATGTAGGGTCCCTCCACAATAACCTCTCTCAATTTTTGAAATGTTCAATCCATATAGTCGTGGCGAGAATTTTTCAAAAGTTACAAAAAGCATCATTTGTGTTCAATGAAAAGTTGTAAGAAAACATAAATTTCATTTTGTACATCATGTGGCCAAATCGATAGAACTAACACATTCAGGTGGGTGGGTGAACACTAGGTAAGGTCCTATTTTGTGCCTCAACTATCCCGATCATTCCTGGCTACACCGTGCTGACACTTTCTCTTAAGAGCCCTAAGTGCCAAAATGGCCAAACTTTGAGGGACTCTTTCTCAAAATTTGTGGCACCTAGGAATGTTCTGTCTAGATCTACAGGGTCATGTAGGGTCCTTCCAAAATAATCTCTCTCAGTTTTTGAAATTTTCAATCAAAAGTTACAAAAAACATCATTTGTGTTCAATGAAAAGTTGTTGGCAAGCATAAATTTGGTTTTGTGCGTCCTTGAGCCAAATTGACATTGCCAACATGCTTGCGTGGGTGGGTGAATGCTAGGTAAGGTCCTATTTCTCACTTCAACTATCTCGATCGTTCTTGGTTGCACTATGCCAACGCTTTCTCTTAAGAGCCCTAAGTGCCAAAAATTACCAAAATTTGATGGATTGTTTCTCAGAATTTGTGGCACATAGGAACATTTTCTCTAGACCTACAAGGTCATGTAGGGTCCCTCCACAATAACCTCTCTTATTTTTGGAAATGTTCAATCCATTTAGTCATGGTGACAATTTTTCAAAAGTTACAAAAAACATCATTTGTGTTCAATGAAAAGTTGTCGGTGAGCATAAATTTGGTTTCATTGTCATGGGGCCAAATCGATAGTGCCAACACATCTAGGTGGGTGGGTGAATTCTAAGCAAGGTCCTATTTCACACCTCAACTATCCCAATCATTCTCAGCTGCACTGTGCCAACGCTTTCTCTTAAGAGCAATAAGTGCCAAAGATTACCAAACTTTGATGGATCGTTTCTTATAATTTGTGGCACTTAGGAATGTTCCATCTAGACCCAAATGGTCACATACACTCTCTCCACAATAACCTCTTTTTTTTTTGAAATGTTCAATTCGTTAGGTTGTGGCGACAATTTTTCAAAAATTACAAAAAGTGTCATTTGTGTTCAATGAAAAGTTGTCAACGAGCATAAATTTTATTTCATACATCATGGTGCCAAACTGACAGTTCCAACCTATCTAGGTGGGCAGGTAAATGCTAGGGAAGCTCCTTTTTTGCACCTCAACTATCCTGATCATTCCTGGTTGCATTGTGCCAACGCTTTCTCTTAAGAGCCCTAAGTGCCAAAAAATTGCCAAACTTTGATAGACTATCTCACAAAATTTTTTAGCACCTAGGAACATTTTATCTAGACCTATAGGGTCATGTAGGGTCCCTCCACAATAACCTCTCTCAGTTTTTGAAATGTTCGATCCATATGGTTGTAGCGATAATTTTTTAAAAGTTGCAAAAAGCATCATTTGTGTTCAATGAAAATTTGTCGGCAAGCATAAATTTGGTTTCATGCATTGTGGGCCCAAACTAAAAGTGCCCAAACATCCAGGTGGGTGGGTGAATGCTAGGAAAGGTCCTATTTTGCACCTCAACTATCTCGATCGTTCATAGTTGCACTATGCCGATGCTTTCTCTTAAGAGCCCTAAGTGCCAAAAATTGCCAAACTGACGTACTATTTCTCAAAATTTGTGGCACCTATAAACATTCTTTCTAGACCTATAGGGTCACATAGGGTCCCTCCACAATAAAGTCTCTCAGTTTTTGAAATGTTCAATCCATTTGGTCATGGCAACAATTTTTCAAAAGTTACAAAAAGCATCATTTATGTTCAATGAAAAGTTGTCGGTGAGCATAAATTTGTTTTCATGCATTGTGGGGCTAAACTAACAGTGCCAACATGTCCAAGTGGGTAGGTGAATGCTAGGAAAGGTCTTTTTTTGCACCACAACTATCCCGATCGTTCCTGGCTACAGTGTCGACAGTTTCTCTTAAGAGCACTAAGTGCCAAAAATTACCAAACTTTGACATACTGTTTCTTGGAATTTGTGGCACATAGGAATGTTTGTCTAGACCTATAGGGTCATGTAGGGTCCCTCCACAATAATCTCTATTAGTTTTTTAAATGTTCAATCCATTTGGTCATGGCAACAATTTTTCAAAAGTTACAAAAATAGTCATTTACATGTTCAATGAAAGTTGTTGACAAGCATAAATTTGTTTTCATGCATTGTGAGGCTAAACTGACTATGCCAAAATGTCTGGGTGGGCAGGTGAATGTTAGGAAAGGTCCTATTTCACACCTCAACTATCCTGATCGTTCCCAATTGCATCATGCCGATGTTTTCTCTTAAGAGCCCTAAGTGCCAAAAATTGCCAAACTTTCACGAACTATTTCTTGGAATTTGTGGCACCTAGGAATGTTTCATCTAGACCTACAAGGTCACATAGGGTCCCTCCATAATAAACTCTCTTAGTTTTTGAAATGTTCAATCCATATGGTTGTGGTGATAATTTTTCAAAAGTTGCAAAAAGCGTCATTTGTGTTCAATGAAAAGTTATTGGCGAGCATAAATTTTGTTTCGTGCATCATGGAGCCAAACCGATAGCACTAAAACGTCTAGGTGGGTGGGTGAACACTAGGTAAGGTCCTATTTCGCACCTCAACTATCACAATCATTCCCAATTGCATTGTGTCGATACTTTCTCTTAAGAGCTCTAAGTGCCAAAAATTGCCAAACTTTGATGAATTGTTTCTTAGAATTTGTGGCACACAGAAACATTCTATCTAGACCTATAAGGTCACGTAGGGTCCCTCCACAATAATCTCTCTCAATTTTTGAAATATTCAATCCATTTGGACATGGCGGTAATTTTCAAAAGTTGCATAAAGCGTCATTTGTGTTCAATGAAAAGTTTTCGGTGAGCATAAATTTCATTTCATGCATCATGGGGCCAAACTGACAGTTCTAAGACATCTGAATGGGTGGGTGAATGCTAGGTAGGGTCCTCTTTTGCACCTCAACTATCCCGATCATTCTCGGTTGTATTGTGTCGACACTTTCTCTTAAGAGCCCTAAGTGCCAAATATTGCCAAACTTTGACAGACAGTTTCTCAGAATTTGTGGCACCTAGGAATGTTTCATCTAGAACTATAGGGTCACAAAAGATCCCTCCACAATAACATCTCTCAGTTTTTTAAATGTTCAATCCATTTGGTCATGGCGATAATTTTTCAAAAGTTGCAAAAAACGTCATTTGTGTTCAATGAAAAGTTGTCGGCAAGCATAAATTTTGTTTCGTGCATCGTGGGGCCAAATTGACAGCACCAACACATCCATGTGGGTAGGTGAATGTTATGAGAGGCCTCAGTTCATTCCATAGGTCTCCTGATCCTTCTGAGCTACACTATTCCAACAAAGTCTCTTTAGAGACCTAAGTGCAAAAAAAGGCCAAACTATGACTTGATTGGTACTCAAAATCCATGGCACCTATGACTATTCTGTTTGAAGATACATCTACATGTAGAGTCCCTCCACAATAACCTCTCTTAGTTTTTATTATCTCCAAACCATTTGACTGTGGCAATGATGTATGAAATGTTGCAAAAAGTGTCATTAGCGTTCAACAAAAACTTGCTATGAGCCATATTTTGCATTCTTTGTCTCGTGGGACTGAACCAATTATGCTAACACATCTAGGTGGGTAGGTGAATACTAGGGGAGGCCTCGGTTCATTCCCCATGTCTCTCGATCCTTCCAGGCTGCATTACACCAGGAGTCTCTAAACAACCCAAAGAGCAAAAAGTTGAAAAACTTTCACCTGCCTTTTCTCTCAATTTATGGCACCTATGAATGTTTTGTTTAGACCTACAAGTGGATATCGGGTCCCTCTACAATACCCTATTTGAGTTTGGTCAACTCCATACTGTTTGACCATGCCAACAACATATGCATTCTTGCAAAATGCATCATTTGAGAGCAATAAAAAGGTGCCAATAGGCATATTTTCTTCTTCCCACCTCATGGGGCCAAACCAACTATGCCAACATGGGGGGTGGATGGGTGGATGCCAGGGTAGGCTTTGGTTCATTTTCCATGTCTCCTGATCTTTCTACCTACCACATTGCACCAAGAGTCTCTGAAGAGCCCAAAGAGTAAAAAGTTGAAAAACTTTCACCTACTTTTTTCTCAATCTATGGCACCTACAAATGTTTTGTCTGGACCTACAGGTGGATGTCAGGTCCCTCTATAGTACCCTATCTCAGTTTTGGTCAACTCTAGATTGTTTGACCATGCCAACAACATATGTATTCTTGCAAAATGCATCATTTAAGAGTAGTGAAAAGGTGCCAACAGGCATATTTTCTTCTTCCCATCTCATGGGGCCGAACTGACTGTGTCAACACGTTAGGGTGGGCAGGTGGATGCTACTAGAGGCCTCAGTTTGTTTCCCAGGTCTCCCGACTATTTGGCATGAATTATTTGTTTGCACTTCTCACACAATACCACACTATACTAGACCATGGCCAACGCACCTTTAATCTCTTTTACAACTGAAAATAATAATTAACTCGAATACCATATCAAAGATTTTGAAGTTTGATCCTTTTTTGAAAAAAGAAATCAAAAATCCAAATTATTACTGTTAGTGTTAATTGTTATATAACTTATATAATTAACTATGAATCTAAATCATGATATATTTATTGTTGTTATATACTGTAGTTGTTGTTATACTGCGTTCATGATATATTTATTGTCGGTAAGGCTTTAGAAACTTTCAATAAAATGCAATTGGTGGGTGTAAATCCAAATTCCACAACCTTAGCCAACATCCTCCTTGTCTATGCCCAAATGGGATCTTCAGAACAGGGTATGGACATCCATCAAAGCATAAAGGATATGGGAATTTCGTCAGATGTTGTAGTTGCAACTACTCTATGAGACATGTATTCAAAGTGTGGAAGCATAGACAAGGCATATGAAGTATTTGACATGATGCCTCAAAGAAATGCTATCTCATAGAATGTAATGATTGCAAGATATGCACAAAATAGATTTTCTGATAAGGCTTTAGAAAATTTCAAGAAAATGCAATTGGCGGGTGTAAAGCCAAATTCCACAACCTTAGCCAACACCCTTCTTGCCTATGCCCAAACGGGATCTTCAAATTAGAGTATGGATATCCATCAAAGCATAAAGGATATGGAAATTTTGACAGATGTAGTTGCAACTGCCCTAGGAGACATGTATGCAAAGTGTGGAAGCACAGACAAGGAACATGAACTATTTGACATGATGCCTCAAAGAAATGTTGTCTCATGGAATGCAATGATTGCAAGATATGCACAAAATGGATTTTTTCAAAAAGGCTTTAGAAAATTTCAAGAAAATGCAATTGGCACATGTAAAACCAAATTCCATGACCTTTGCAAGCATCCTCCTTGCCGATGCCAAAATGGGATCTTCAAAACAAGTATGGACAACCATCAAAGCATAAAGGATATAGGAATTTATTGTGATGTTGTATTTGCAGCTGCCCTAGGAGACATTATGCAAAGTGTGGAAGCATAGACAAGGCACATGAAGTATTTGACATGATGCCTCAAAGAAATTTTATCTCATGGAAAGCAATGATTGCAAGATATGCACAAAATGGATTTTTTGAAAAGGCTTTAGAAACTTTGAAGCAAATGCAATTGGCATGGGTAAAACCAAATTCCATAACCTTTGCAAGCATCCTCCGTGCCTATGCCAAAATGGGATCTTTGGAATAGGGTATGGACAACCATCAAAGCATAAAGGATATATGAATTTTACGTGATGTATTTGTAGCTACCCTTGTAGACATGTATGCAAAGTGTGGAAGCATAGAAAAGGCATGCGAACAGTTTGACATGACACCTCATTAGACAAGGCATCTATTAGCAAAAAATGAATAGACAATCATAGAGTATATTTGATCCATATGGTATATCTATATTGATGAGATGAAGAAAAAATGATAAGAATGATAAAGGTTCAAGAAGATTGAAGAAGCGGAAACATCAAATTTGTGAAGTTGCAAAATTGCAACAAATTTGACAACATTGCAACAATTTGACAAGATTACAAATAGGACTTATCTATTATTGAAATGGATATATTTTGATGATTTATGATTTGAAATGATATATTTTTGAGAAATTTGTGGCCTGCCATGTTGGATTATAGATTTCTGAGGCTAGAAAAAGTGAAATTTATGATGTTGTATCTCTATGGCAATTTCTTCAGATGTTGTAGTTGTAACTACCCTATGAGACACGTATGTAAAGTGTGGAAGCATAGACAAGGAATGTGAATTGTTTTACATGATGCCTCAAAGAAATGTTCTCTCATGGAATGCAATGATTGCAAGATATGCATAAAATGTTTGTTTTGATAAGGCTTTAGAAACTTTCAAGGAAATGCAATTACAGAGTGTAAAGCCAAATTCCACAACCTTAGCTAGCATCCTCCTTGTCTATACCCAAATGGGGTATTCGGAATAGGGTATGGACATCCATCAAAGCATAAAGGATATGGGAATTTCATTAGATGTTGTAGTTGAAACTACCCTATGAGACATGTATGCAAAGTGTGGAAGCATAGACAAGGCATGTGAACTGTTTGACATGATGCCTCAAAGAAATGTTGTCTCATGGAATGCAATGATTGTAATATATGCACAAAATGGATTTTTTTATAAGGCTTTAGAAACTTTCAAGAAAATGCAATTGGTGGGTGTAAAGCCAAATTCCACAACCTTGGCCAACATCCTCCTTGTCTATGCCCAAATGGGATCTTCAAAACAAGGTATGAACATCCATCAAAGCATAAGGGATATGGGAATTTCATTAGATGTTGTAGTTGCAACTGCCCTATGAGACGTGTATGCAAGGTGTGGAAGCATAGAAAAGGCATGTGAACTGTTTGACATGATGGCTCAAAGAACTGTTGTCTCATGGAACGCAATGATTGCAAGACATGCACAAAATGGATTTTTTGATAAGGCTTTAGAAACTTTCAAGAAAATGCAATTGGTGGGTGTAAAGCCAAATTCAACAACCTTACCCAACATCCTCCTTGCCTATGCCAAAATGGGATCTTCAGAACAGGGTATGGACATCCATCAAAAAATAAAGGATATGGGAATTTCATAAAATGTTGTAGTTGCAACTACTCTATGAGAAATGTATGCAAAGTGTGGAAGCATAGACAAGGCATGTGAAATGTTTGACATGATGCCTCAAAGAAATGTTGTGTCATGGAATGCAATGATTGCAAGATATGCACAAAATAGATTTTTTGATAAGGCTTTAGAAACTTTCAAGAAAATGCAATTGGCAGGTGTAAAGCTAATTTCCACAACCTTAGCCAACATCCTCCTTGCCTATGCCAAAATGGGATCTTCATAACAGGGTATGGTCATCCACCAAAGCATAAAGGATATGGGAATTTTGTCAAATTTTTAGTTTCTTCTACCCTATGAGACATGTATACAAAGTATGGAAGCATAGACAAGGCATGTGAACTGTTTGACATGATGCCCCAAATAAATGTTGTCTCATGGAATGCAATGATTGCAAGATATGCATAAAATGGGTTTTTTTGATAAGGCTTTAGAAAATTTCAAGCAAATACACTTAGCGGGAAAGCCAAATTCCACAACCTTAGCCAGTATCTTCCTTGTCTATGCCCAAATGGGATCTTCGGAACAGGGCATGGACATCCATCAAAGTATAAAGGATATGGGAATTTCATCAGATATTGTAGTTGCAATTGCCCTATGAGACATGTATGCAAAGTGTGGAAACATAGACAAGGTATATGAACTCTTTGACATGATGCCTCAAAGAAATGTTGTCTCATGGAATGCAATCATTGCAAGATATGCATAAAATGTATTTTTTGATAAGGCTTTAGAAACTTTCAAGAAAATGCAATTGGCGGGTGTAAATCCAAATTCCACAACCTTAGCCAACATCCTCCTTGCTTATGCCAAAATGGGATCTTCGAAATAGCGTAAGGACATCAATCAAAGCATAAAGAATATGTGAATTTTGACAGATGTTGTAGTTGCAACTGCCCTAAGAGACATGTAGGCAAAGTGTGGAAGTGTAGACAAGGCACATGAACTATTTGACATGATGCCTCAAAGAAATATTGTCTCATGGAATACAATGATTGCAAGATATGTACAAAATGGATTTTTTCAAAAAGGCTTTAGAAACTTTCAAGCAAATGCAATTGGCACGTGTAAAGCCAAATTCCATAACCTTCACAAGCATCCTCCTTTCCTATGGCAAAATGGGATCTTCAGAACAGGGCATGGACAACCATCAAAGCATAAAGAATATAGGAATTTTTTGAGATGTTGTATCTGCAACTATTCTTGTAGACTTGTATGCAAAGTGTGGAAGCATAGACAAGGCACGTGAATTGTTTGACATGATGCCTCAAAGAAATGCAGTCTCATGGAATGCAATGATTGCAATATATGCACAAAATGGATTTTTTGATAAGGATTTAGAAACTTTCAAGCAAATGCAATTAGCACGTGTAAAACCAAATTCCATAACCTTTGAAAGAACCCTCCTTGCTTGTGCCAAATTAGGATCTTTGGAACAGGGTATGGACAACCATCAAATCATAAAGGATATAGGAATTTTGTGAGATGTTGTATTTACAGCTGCCCTTGTAGACATGTATGCAAAGTGTGGAAGCATAGACAAGGCATGTGAACTATTTGACATGATACTTCAAAGAAAGGCTGTCTCATGGAATGCAATGATAGCAAGATATGCACAAAATGGATTTTTTGATAAGGCTTTAAAGAAACTTTCAAGAAAATGCAATTGGCGGGTGTCAAGACAAATTCCACAACCTTATCCAACATCTTCCTTGCCTATGCCAAAATAGGATATTCGGAATAGGGTGTGGACAACCATCAAAGCATAAAGGATATAGGAATTTTGTCACATGCTGTATTTGTAGCTGCCCTTGTAGACATGTATGCAAAGTGTGGAAGCATAGACAAGGTGCGTGAACTATTTGACATGATGCCTCAAAGAAATGTAGTCTCATGGAATGCAATGATTACAAGATATTCACAAAATGTATTTTGCAAGGATGCTGTCAAAATATTTGAATTAATCAAACCATACTTGCCACATAGATTGAACTATAATTGAACATAATATCATTTCATGGAAACATTGAAGAACACATTCATAATATCAAAACTTTTAAGCATGATACAATATCTATCCTATAACCATAATTGATCATCATATTATATATAATGTAAGATGTCATATACATAATGTCACGAAAATAACATATAGTGTATATATAAATCCATATAGGCATGTACAAACAAAGCCATATAGGCATATACAAAGATATACATTGGTAAAATATAAAAGTATGTATACAAAGCCATATAGGCATACTAAAATGTCCCAAAATCAAATTTCCTATGAACTGCTATCAAATAATCGACGGCCCTTTCTTGGCTTTGAAGATGGAGAGTCAATCAATGATTCATCCTCTCTCTCCCATCGACTAGATTTCCTTGATAGAGATTTTTGAAGCTCCACCTGTTAATACAATCAAACAATATCCACATTAATATAGAAAACATGAAATATATAACATGGCATATGTAATCAATCACTTACTTCTAGTTGGCGATCCCTCCCAATCATTTTTTATCTCTCTTCATCTATAGCTAGACGAGTTGGAGTTGTGACATCCTATGAGAAGCATGAAGAAGCAAAATTGAGTAAACATGAATATCATTTATGTACATTAAATGACATGAGATAAAACAAGAAATACAAAATGACATTTACATGTTACTGACGCATACCTCAGTTAAAGGATCTGCAGACAAAATAGCTGCAGCAATGCCCACCTCCTCTAACTGACGAAGATGAGGAGGAATCTCCATATTCAACATATGAAAATAGAGTTCAAGGTTATTTGACCAAAATAGATACATAACATTATTTAAATGCATAATGATTACAAATGGTAGAATTTACCTTAGTGAAAGTGCTTCTGCATGGAGGGGACCAAGGAAAATGTGGTGGTGGTGGTGAAGCTCCCTCTTAATCATTAAATTGTCAGTGAATAAGATTACCATTGATATATGTATTGTATTTACGATCTTGTGATAAATTACATACTTGTTGACTAGACCTCCTCTCATAACCCTACACTGGATGGATAACAGATGGAGAATGAATACTTTGATCCTAGAATTTCATTGTGCAAACAATTACATACATTAATTCAGACTTATAATATAGATACTCATATAATTAATTAGAAATTTCAAATACAAATATATTAAATCAAGCTTAACCTTTTAAAGAATTACCTAGGAATCAATACCAAATGTTTCCTACAAGACGACATCTGTGAGGACAATATCATCCAATATGGATGTGTCCATCAGTGGTTGTTGCCCTTGCATGGCAGCGTCCTAACACTCTGTAGAAGCATCTGGATTGCCTACATGGCAAGAGTCTTGGGTCCCATAATCGTACAAATTCCCACATGAACTGTAAAGATGTGGGGACCAACAATGCCTAATACTATCACCCTCATCGGCTTGGGTAAGATCATCACCATGTTGTGCTAGAGATTGGTGAGAGAAATCAATGAATGCAGTGTCTCCACATCAACACTCTCCTTCAAAGTTGAAGGGAGTGAGATATGTGTTGGCCTTATGAGGGGTCTAGGTACATGATTTTGGTCTTAATTTTCCCCCTGTCTATCTTGGGTAGAGCTACCACCTCTGCCATGGAACTCCCAAATGTTGAAGTAATTAGGAATATGGTTGAGGACAAATTCACAATAGAGTTTCCTCGGGAAATATTATGGCACCTCATTGTTATTACAAGGAGCCTCATCAAAGACCATGTACCATCTATCCCAAATTTTTTGGGATATACCATCATGCACACACCAATGAATCAGGAACCGTTTGCAACTCTCTTCTAGTGTTTGGCCAATTTTAGGATTGATAAAATGTGCACATTATTTAGATTTCATTGGTTTTTATCCTTAACTTGTTTGTAAGACAATTTGTAAGCATAGTATTACCGACTCCTCTCCCTATAGTTCTTCCATTTGATAATTTGGTTTGTCACTGATTCAATATGAGAAACAATAACCTCTAATGACTTAGCAAGGGCTCTTCTGCATTGGGTTCTTACATTTGGAGTATTTAATGTTTCAATTAGGGTTTCAAGTTATTTTTTGTTTTCTTCAATTCATCCTAAATAGTTTTCTTATATCTCTTTGATGGTGAGGACGTGAAGGTGGGGGGTTTTGAGGGTTTTGCTCAATTTGAGGGGGGTCATTTTGAGCCTCCTCTGCTAGATTAGGGTTTTTTTGTGCCTCATTGGCTGAAAATTCAAAATCAAAATACAATCAAAATATTGCAAAACTAATAATTTATTTTCAAATTAAAAAAAAACTAACAAACCCTACCTTGATTAGCTACTACGCTCTCTACACCTTGTGTAGGATGTCCTTGAAAGTGGGATTGGTGAGGTGGCATGGTGAATTTCTTGATTCCCCTTCGAAATTGATCAAACATGCTCATGGAATAGCAGAGGTGAAACTTGCATGCCAAATTTTGCAAATGAGGCCATAGGTTCCACTTTTTGGTGTTTTATTTTGACAGCCCAAAATATGAGTGCGTTATAATGCTCTCGCCTTTTAGGCTCGATAATACCGAGCCATAACATGAGCACGTTATAATGCACTCACGTTATTGCTCCTATCGGACCAAAAAGTAGTTGTGGCCACTTTTTGGTCCCCCATATTTGTGCACTTATCCTAGTGTCTTGTGGTGGTTTTCTTCCTTACCTTTCTACTTAGGTTTTTCCCACTGTACTAGGGTTTTACTTTCCCTTCCCTTATCTCTTTGTAACTTGATATCAAAATAGTCCTTTCCCAATTATCTTTGAAATCTCTCTTAATTTCTTCCTCTTTTTCTTCCTGCTCATTCACTTGATTCTCTACTGAGATTCTTCTTGATTTATAAGGCACCTGGGGTGACTCCTAGTCCAGGGGTTGTGTCCCTTCAAAAATTCTTTTTTTTAGGGGATACTTTTTCATTTTTGAATGACATCATGTCATTTGTAGGTGATGTTTCATTTAATTTTCTTACACTCAGGGAACTAATCTTATCATATGATGCATCCTCTTCCCTTTCTTTAATCTTCATCACACTTCTATTCACCAAATGGTCTAGGTAATATGTATCCAAGTTCAAGGGCTGGAGGTTACATATAGGATTTAATAATTCTTCCCATTGTTTATCAACTCTAATTTGAATATTAGTAAAATTAGGTTGAAACTTAGGGGTTTTACTTATTTGTGGTAGGGCTAGTGTTTGATTATATTCTTCCCTCCACATTCTTCTTAATTGGTCAGAGGCATCAACACTTCCTCCTATACTTTTAAAAATTTATGTAGCCCTGTCAATATGCATTGTTATTGGCTCAGTATTGTTTATATCCCTTTGTATTAAATTTATGGTAGCCCCTATGACATGCTCATCCATTCTCTCTTTTCCTTTTATGTTCTTCTCTCCAGCAACACCCACATTGGTGCGCTCCGCATCACCCTCATTGGTTCACTCATCCAACTGTTTCCTTTCCTCTGCAACTTCTCTTGTGCATTATTTGCTTATCTCTCCTGCCTTTTCCATCCTTCTGTGGTATCTTTCTTGACGTTCTTGAGTTTAACTTTGCCTTTCTTCCCTGCTTTTTCCATCCTTCTACAGTATCTTTCTTGATGTTCTTGAGTTTGTCTTTGCCTTTCTTCCCTTCTTATTTCCATTCTAGTTAGTATAATTTCACTGATATTCCTTAATCTTTTGTTATCCCTTTTTTCCATGGTTGTTTTAGATTTGGTATTACATTAATCCTTATGTATCCCATGGTTGGCTTAACTTGTAGAGTTACATCTATTCAAGCATCTTTTTAGATCCTCCCCATTTCTATTTTTCATCCCCTTAAGTGTCTATCCCCCTCTCACAAGGGTACTAATATTGTTATATGGAGCTTGATCAGACTCCAAGGTTAAATTTTCCCCACTTTTATTGGTGCGGTTTCCCCCCAAATTATAAAGGTGTCAGGAATTATTTTTTCTATTGGCCGACATAAAAAAATCCTATTTTGTAACTGACATAAGTCTTGATAAAAACGGCTAAGGGTTAGGGTTTCCATTGAGATATTGTATTGTAGCATTTGCAACGGTATTAAGTTGCAAGGATTCTTGGTTGTAATCAGTTTGATTTGCTACATAATAATATTGGACTCTCTGTTGGTGGATGTAGCCCGAGTTTGGGTAAACCAGGTTAAAACTGGTCTCTAATTGTTATTATTTTTGTGTATTTTTATTCCTCTATTTAATCTTTATTTGCATTTAATTGATATCTTCTGCATGCAATTCCTAACAAGTGGTATCAGAGTAGGTTGTGTTCGATTATCATTTATAGGAAGGTCTCATAGTTGAGTGGGAGTCTCATGGTTAATTGGGAGCAATGGTGGCCGAGGGTAAATTGAAGGTAGATAAATTCAGTGGGCAGAACCATCAATTATGGAAGATGCAGATGGAGGATTATCTCTATCAGAAGGATTTATGGAGGCCGTTGGAAGGAATAGCCAATAAACTGGCAACAATGACTGATGAGGATTGGAATCTTCTAGATAGAAAAGCACTAGGAACCATTCAGTTGTGCCTGGCACCATTTATGGAATTCAATATAACAGAAGCAAAGACAACAGATGAACTGATGAAAGATTTGGCTAAACTGTATGAAAAACCCTTAGTGTCAAATAAGGTATTTCTCATGAAGCATTTGTTTAATCTAAAAATGATTGAAGGTGGATCTATGACAGATCATTTAAATGAGTTTAATATGATTACTAGTCAGTTAACTTCTGTAAAAGTGAAATTTGATGAAAAGGTGAGGGCTCTCTTGGTTTTATGTTCTTTGCCAGAAAGCTGGAATAGCTTGGTAATGGCTGTAAGTAACTCTATCTCTGGTTCAAATACTTTGACATTTGATGATGTTGTTGGTGTTATCCTTAATGAAGAAATGTGAAGAAAAATCTTAGGAGGGTCCACATTAGGTAGTGTTTTAAATGCAGAAAGTAGGGGCTGATCAAAGGAGAGAGGAAAATATTCTAGAGGTCATGGCAAGTCACAAGGAAAATCAAAGGACAAGAGGTCCCAATCTAGAGGACATAAGAATTGCTGGTACTATGGGAAACTAGGTCATCTGAAGAAAGATTGCTGGTCTCAAAAGGATAAAGGAGACAAACAAGAAGGCAATAAGGATGCAAATGTGGTAAGTAATAAATCTAAAGATGATGCTTTGATTCTTTCCCTAGATAAAGCTGATGATTCATGGGTTTTAGATTTAGGGGTCTCATTTCATGCTACACCCCATAGAAGTTATTTTCTTGATTATGTCTAAGGGGATTTTGGGCTAGTTTATTTGGAAGATAACGAACATTGTCAGATTGTTGAAAAGGGAAAAATCAAGATTAAGTTGCAGAATGGGAATCATTGGCTACTACAAGAGGTAAGGCATGCTCCAAAGCTAAGTAGGAATTTAATTTCAGTAGGGCAGCTAGCTAATGAAGGCTGCATAGTTACTTTTAGTGATAAAAATCAGAAGGTTTCAAGAGGTGCCTTAATAGTAGCAAAATGTGTTAAAGTAGGCACCTTATATCTTTGTACAGGTCATACTGTTTCTTCTACTTTAGTTGTTACAGAGATAAACCAAACAGGTTTAGGAATAGTTGTTGTGGGTTTGTAGGAAGAGACTAAAACAGTTGTTGCAGGTTCTGAGACAACACTGTGGCATAACATACTTGGGCATATGAGTGAAAAAGGTATGAAGGTACTTCATTCTAACAAAGTTTTACCAGGTCTAAAATGTATTAAAATAGATTTCTGTGAAAGTTGTGTGTTTGGCAAACAAAAGAGAGCTAGTTTTCACAACGATGGGAAGCAAAAGAAAGATAAAAAGTTTGAGCTTGTACATACAGATGTATGGGGACCAGCTCAGGTATCTTCTCTCAGTGGCTCTCAGTATTATGTTACATTCATAGATTATGCAACTAGGAAGATTTGGATTTATTTCCTTAGGCAAAAATCTAATGTATTTGAAACATTTAAGAAATGGAGAAGCTTGGTTGAGAATGAGATCGGTAAAAGATTAAAATGTCTTAGATCTGATAATGGTGGTGAGTATTGTAGCAAAGAATTTGAGGATTATTGTTCCTTTAATGGAATTCGTAGGAAGAAAATGGTTCCAAGGACTCCACAAGAAAATGGAGTGGCTAAGTGTATGAATAGGACAATAATGGAGCGTGCAAGGAGCATGAGATTGCATGTTGGTCTGCCTTTAAACATGTGGGTAGATGCTATGAATACCACTGTATATTTAATTAATAGAGGTCCTTTAGTTCCTTTGGGCTGTGGTATTCTAGGGGAAGCATTGACAGGTAAGAAGGTGAGTTATTCTTTTCTCAAAACCTTTGGATATGAAGCATTTGCACATGTAGATTCTGAAAATAGAACCAAGCTAGATACAAAATCAAAAAGGTGTACCTTCTTTGGATATGGCATTGATGAATTTGGTTATAGGCTTTGGGATATTAAAAATCTAAAAATTGTGAGAAACAAGGATGTTGTATTCAATGACAAGGGGTTGTACAAAGATCAGTTGCAGTAGCATGTGAAGAAAGAAAAAGATTATGTGGTGTTGGATGATACTCCAGATAATGATGTTCCAGTGGTTCCTAATGCTCTACAATAGAAACAAGGAATACCACAAACTCCAATGAATGTTAGACGGTCAACAAGGCTAAGTAGACCTCCTAAAAGGTTGCCTCCCTATTTGTATTCTATTTTGTTAATAGATGATGATGAACCCAAAGGGTATGATGAATCCACGCAAGTGGATACAAAGGTTCAGTGGGAGCTTGCAATGAAAGAAGAAATGGACTCCTTGCTGAAAAATCAAACTTGGGAATTATGTAAGTTGCCTGCAGGTAAAAAGGTTTTACCACACAAATGGGTTTATAGGCTGAAAGAGGAAGATGGAGGTAAGAAAATATTTAAAGCCAGGTTAGTTGTAAAAAGATTTGCATAGAAAAAAGGTATTGATTTTGATGAGATTTTTTCTCCAGTTGTTAAGATGACTTCTATTCGTATTGTTTTAAGTATTGTGGTTGTTGAAGATTTGCATTTGGAATAGTTAGATGTGAAAACTGCCTTTATCCATGGTGATTTGGAGTAGATATATATGGAACAACCACAGGGATTTGAGGTCAAAGGTAAGGAGAAATTGGTGTGTAGATTGAAAAAGAGTTTATATGGCTTGAAACAAGCACCTCGGCAATGGTATTGTAAATTTGATAGTTTTATGACTGAGCAAGGCTAGAGCTGGTCTAATTCTGACCATTGTGTTTATTCTAAGAGGTTGGATAATGACAGCTACATTATTTTATGTTTATATGTTAATGGCATGCTTGTAGCAGTGTCTAACATGGATCACATAAGAGAGTTAAAACAACAGTTAGCACAATCATTTCTATGAAGGATTTTTGGGCAGAAAAATAAATCCTTGGTATGAAAATTTACAGAGATAGGAAGAACAAAAAATTGACTCTATCTTAGGCTAATTATGTTGAAAAGGTGTTACAGAGATTCCATATGGAGAATGCAAAAGCTATCAACACACCTTTGCCTAGTCAATTGAAATTGACTAAGGAGATGTGTCCAAAGATACAAGAGAAGGAAGACAAAATGTCCAAGGTACCATATGCTTCAGTTGTAGGAAGTTTAATATATGCCATGGTATATATGCTTCAGCTGTAGGAAAATTTCTAGAGATAGGAAGAAAAAAAATTCACTCTATCTCAGGCTAATTATGTTGAAAAGGTGTTGCAGAGATTCCATATGGAGAATGCAAAAGCTGTCAACACACCTTTGCCTAGTCAATTGAAATTGACTAAGGAGATGTGTCCAAAGATATAATAGAAGGAAGACAAAATGTCTAAGGTACCATATGCTTCAGCTGTAGGAAGTTTAATATACGCCATGGATATTGCACAAGTTGTAGGAGTTGTAAGCAGGTATATGAGTAATCTCAAATTGAAGCATTGGAATGCGGTAAAATAGATTCTAAGATATTTGACAGGTACATCCAATAAACACTTATGTTTTGGGGGCTCTAATACTGATTTAGCAGGTAATGTAGACTCAGATTTGGTAGTGGATATTGATATCAGGTAGAGTACTACAGGTTATGGGATAACAGTGAGTTGGATATCACGGTTGCAAAAGGTGGTGTTGATTGTCAGGAACACTGAGAGGGGGCAGTGAATTAGTGTTCTATAAACCTTTTCTTGCACTTTTAACTTGAACCATTTCAAAGGAATAATCAAAAAGGAGCAAAATATACAAATGAACAGCATCCACAAAAGCATGACACATAACACCAAGATTTTACGTGGAAAACCCAAAAAGGGAAAAACCACGAAAAGGATTAGTTTTCAAATATATATTGCAATCTTTGCAAAAATGATATTCAGGATTGGTCACTCCATGGGCCTAGAACATGTTGGCTTACTGCCATGAAGAAAAACTAGGTCTAGCAGGCTCATTGCCTCAACCCTAAAGCTAGCAATTACAATAAGGGTTGTTAAACCCTATTGAAGGCTTATTGTCAGCTCACTACCTTGATGATGAAAGCTTTCTTCCAATCAGATTGTACATGAAAACTGAATACTTCTTAAGCATCTACCAATATGCCAGGTGTAGTCATTTAATACCTAAATTTTGAATCCCAACTCTTCATACTCACTGATTTGTGTCACTGCTCTGTTATTCACATATTCACATCATACCCACGTTTTCTCTATTTTGTTTTGCATCTACTCTTCTCTACCTCTTCTATGCTCTGTCTTTCGGGCCTTTCTTATTAACTTCCCATCTTCACTCAAGAACACCTTTTCCATGACTCAACTACAAGTATTTATACACTACATCAACCTTAGAATGATCATCAAGGTCGGCATCACAATCATCAACCATTGGAACAATCTTCAAGGTTGGTATTACAAACATTTACAAAATAGGTCCTGACCTATTGCAACATTATGCAAAGGGAATGAAATTTGGATCATACCATGCCTTAGCTAGTGTAGACACCTAAAAATGTCTCGACCACCAAACTGACTCCCGACATCCATAAACACATCAATTCCCCTTCTAACCAATTAATTTATTTAATTAATTATCCCTCCATTTCCCAAATTCATATCATTTTACCCCCAAAATTGAATTAATTTCATTAATTCAATAGTCCAAAACTTTGGCCAATTGATTTAATAAATATGCAATATTTATTATTCCAATTTCCCTCTCCTAACTAAATCTAATTAATTAGCTAAACCATGCTTAACTGATTAATTCAGCCTATTAATTAACCTACCCCTACCCTAGACAATTAAATAGCTATTATTTAATTGCCTACCCTAGCCTACCTTATTCTAGCCCTAGGGTTAATTAAATAAAACCTATATTTAATTAATCATAACCTCTCATTTGGGTGGTCAAACCTAGTTTAACACCCTTCCCCACATCCTCCAAATAAAAAATTGAAATAAATCCACCTACGTCAATTTTTTATTTTAAAACATCCCACATCACAATTAATTCACCTTACATCCCCATACCTCATTTATCTCCACTTATCCCCAAATAAATTTTTAATTCATTTCACATTCCCCATATGAACCTTTAATTCAAAAATAATCCTTCACCCCCATACTCATTTAATAACCCCTTTTACCAAAATGAATAAAAGATTTACTTTTATTCATAGCCCTCCATTCCTCCAAGATTGAATCTAGGCCCTCCACATCACTTTTATCCTCCACCATTAATCTTCCAAATCAATCTCCACCATTGAATCAAAATCCCTTCCAAAAGTCTATAAATACATCTCTCAACCCAGTTTGGAATCCAATCTTTAAGCAAAGTTACCATGTCCAAATGACTATTGAGCTAGAATTATGAGTTGCATAATTAGAGTAGCATTTCACATTTGTATCCTTAATCTAGGGAATATCATGTCTTAGGAGCTCTTAGGTGCAAGTTTCCTCCTCTCCCTTGATGAGATTGGGTCTACATGTGAAGGTATAACTTTATGTGTTTATTTGCATTTTGTTTGTGTTTCACTTCATTTTTGTTTACCTAATCTACATTGGCGCACAAGGTCTGAATCTAATCCTTGTTTGTGAGTTTTGGTGTGAAGGACGTGTTTTTACAGGTGCAGCGCCATCTACCCTGCGCATTAGCGCTATCTCTGTCTACTTTTAGCGTTGTTTACTATTTTAGCACTATCCTGTGGAGAAATTTCTATTTTATAAACTCACTCACATGTCTCTTCTCTTTGTTTAACAATCTTCCTATTATTTTTGTGTCTTGCTACTCTCTGTTTTTGTAGGAATATTGATTGCACAAGGGGAGGTTATATCAAAATTTCCCTAGAAATACAAACATAGATTTCGGTTGTCATTTTATCTTGTCTTTTTCACTTGCTATACTAACAAGGCTAATAGAGCCTCGGTTTTGCAGTCTGACACTCTGTATTGGGCAAGAAAAACCTCTGTTTGTAGGAAGCACACTTTTAGACACGTATTGGCCCTATCAGAGCCTAGAGCAATGCTATCTTCAAACTATGACCAGACCACCTGACAAGTTGCGCAGTGGCACCTTCCATGATCTATTTTAGTGCTATTATCTATATTAGCACTTTCTGTCTATTGTATTAGCACTATGTATTTTATTAGTGCCTTCTTTATAATTCTGTAGTGCCATATTCTAGTCTGGCACCTTCTGGGTCTATAATTAACGCTATCTGTATAAGGTGTTAGATTTTTAGTTTGTTTTTTATCAGTAGTGCCATTTGTATCCCACAGTGGCGCCATTAGGTCTCTGTATTAGCACTATTTTTTGAGACTAATGTTGTTCTCTGTGCAGGGATTGACAGTTTGCTTGCAGGTCACCAAAATCATCGTGTGGATACTAACAAGCTTTTTCCAGGATGTTTTTATCCCTAAGTTTAGCAAACATTTCAATTGAAGTTTAAAACGAACCCTTGCATGCTAGATTACACAATATTTTTGATTTGGTGCAATAAAATTGAACAAACAATCAAATAAATCTTTGTGATGTGTGTGTGTGTCAAACATTTGAATTTGGTGTTCTAATAATTGACAATTGTGTGACCAACAACTATCAAAACACTTCAATTTTGGGCTTTAAAAAGAACCACAAATTGCATCAATCAAATCATTGGGTTAAAAAGAACAACAATCTGCATTCTTCACTCATATAATCAAGAAAATCAATCTAAATTGTCTGAAGTGTTTTTCGTGGTTCATGTTTGTAATGTGAAAGGTGTATGCTCTTCCCTCGCACCATTTGGTGACCTTGGGAATCAAAAGCTTCTCACAATAATTGCATTAACCACCCCCCACTTAATCCAAAGAACTAAAATGAACCATGTTTAGTGTGATGCAATCACAAGGAATACGTATGCTATCCCCTTGCATCTTTGTATGAACTTGGGGATCAAAAGTATTTTTGTGGTTGTATTGCTTTTGTTAATCCTTAGAGGGCCTGGCACCCCGCTTCAAAAGGTGGGAACGACCCAAGCGGCAACAAGCTAAAACCAAGCTCTTCCAAGCTGCTATATAAAATAAGGTGTTTGGGATGAAAATCATAAGCAACATGTGTTGTTGTGTTATACCAACAGCCAACCTTCCCCAAAACCCTCCAAGGCGTAACCCTTGGAGGCTGGGAGACTCCATAATGGAGAGTAGTGCTACCGCATGTATAACCACCTGAATGGATGCCCTTACTACGAACCATTGTTTAGCAAGCCAAAATCCTTCTATTTGTTGACGCAGAAGGGAAACCTTTGAAGTGGCCCAGATTCATGTGTTTCTTAGCTGAGGTAGTAGGGATAATCTAAAGGTTTGGTGAGGGACAAGCCTTATAAAAAAACCTAGATCTTGGTATTTGTGAGAAGTGTGTGCAATTGTAAGGAGGAGCCGGTGCTACCAAGATCCTAGAGCTACCTGCTTTGAATAAGCGCAGCTAGGGGATTCAACAAATACTATCATATCTTCGCCTTAGGTTGTGCAAAGTGCTTGTTTAACAAAATCACACGTCCTTTCACAAACAAAAATCTTGGTTATTGTGGGTTCATGTGCTTAATTGAGTGTTAATGTGCTTAAATTACTTTCAAACAAATAGCCAAGAGACAAACCAAATCAGTTGATCAAATTCCAAATCAAAACAAATCCAAAATCTATCTTTTTCAAGACCTCGACCAACACTGCCCTGTTTCAGTGCCATCTCTGTCTAATTTTAGCACCATTTCACCTGTGGATTGGTGATAATTTTAGATTGACTTGCCTAAGACTAAGACCCATTCAGTTGTGATCTTCACCATCTACTCTTCCATAATCCATATTTACATTCCAAAAAATCATCCGTACCCCATCCATTTTCTCCTCAAAATTTTTCAAAACATACCATCATTTGGGCCTTAGAGAATCCACCATCATCATTATTGGACCCTTTACTATATCATAATCCACTCAAGTCCATATCTATTCATCACCATTTGATCTTTGCATATCTCCTTGGACCAAATATCAAAATCCAAATCCAAATCAAAACACCCGTCAAGAAATCATCAATCAAAAAACTCATCATCATTTTGAGCCAAAGTTAGATATCGATCTCATCATTCACATCATATTTTGCTTGAAAAGTCATTAGTCTACCTTTCAAGTGAGACAATCATCCCTCTTTGCATAAGGTCATTAGTCTACCCTAAACAAAGAAACATCCCTTTGTGCCAACACAAAATCTAGATCTTACCTAAAGCTCAACTTGTTGACCATCAAGTCCTTCCCAAAAACATCATCCTAATCATCTTAGTCATCCTAATCAATCAAAATCATCCTCAAAACAAACATCACCCATCATCCATCTTTGGTCCAAATTTGTGCAAAAGTCAATATCGTCCATTCTTATCACCCTTAGTTAACACATTTTTCTTTTCAAACCTTCATCTTACTACACTCACCCTCTCCACCTCATTACCACACCCATCCTTGGGTCCAACATAATCAATCTGATTCTCTAAGGTCTTCATCCCCCATCTCACTCTACTTCTAGAAATTAAATCCATACATGTGCATGCCCATCACAAGATCACAACACAAAAAGAATAAAAAAATGGCAGAATCTTGGCAATATGGCATGCCCAACACCAATAACAACAACATACCCATCAATCAAACATTCAACCCCCCTACGTACTCTTACATCCCCCCATACAATCCCAACAAAAATCCTTTTCATTTCTTACAATAATCACAACCACCACCACCCCCACCAACACAAAATGTCCCCACCATATCCCAAGATGATCTAGATGTCTTAAGTTTTACGCAAGACACCAATAACATGGACATACTTGATAAAATCCTAAGGTCGGACCCGAATAGATATCTTGATCATCTCCTCAAAATTGGTGCTCAACTACCCCCCATCACGACATCATCACAACCATCCACCTCTACAATCATTTCTACCACATCAAATACCCAAGCATCTACATCAAATACCCAACATATCATCTCACAAACATCAACACCTACTGTATCTACCACCTCCACAAGCTCTACCCCTGCCACATCTACAATCCCCACAAGTGCCCCCATCCCTACCACATCCCAACCCGTCATCACCTCCACTACCACAACTACCATAAACCCTTCCATCCCACAAATCACCTTAGGCATACAAGGGAACACCACACAAGCAAGTACCTCCACGAGTGTGCCTCCACCCAATCCTCAAACCATCACCTACCTAAGATAGTTATTCTCACAGCCACCTTACAATACCACCAACCCCTCCAATGTCCACTCATCTAATGTCAATCCTTCCAATGTCACATATCTACAAAACCACATCACATCATCAAATCAACACAATCCCAACACCCAAATACCACCACATATTCTCCAACCACTATACGCATATCAACAACATCAAGCACACATCAACCAAAACACCAACCCGCAGTACCAAAACCTCAGCCAAACAAATCTCCAACATCAAATCCCACCCCATCTCCAACATCTCACCAATCAACAAGCCTACACAACCCAACCACCACCACCACAAGATCTCACAACTGTTGTATAGTCCTTGATCCAAAAGGTAGATGACATGCAAACTAGGGGCAAGTGTAAACACTATTCCTTTGAGGATATTTGCCCCTATCCAATTGATCACACATTGTACATGCCCCCTTTCCCCAAGAACTTTGAAATGCCAAAATTTGACAAATACAAGGGAAAGGGAGACCCTAGGGACCACCTTAGGGAGTTCTACATCGCTTGCTTAGAAGTCTCAAATAACGATACCTATCTAATGAGACTATTTCCAAGAAGCCTTGGAAGTCAAGCCACTGAATGGTTCACACATCTTCCACCAGGCATTAGGACTTTCCTTGAGCTTGCAGAAAAATTTGAAAACCATTTCTCCTACAACTTCAAACACAAGATGTCTATGACAGATCTTTGCAACACCAAACAAAAGAATGGAGAATCCTTCGCTTCTTTCTTACAAAGATGGAGGAGCTTAGCAAGCAAACTCCCATGGCCAATTCCAGAAAAACAACTCATCACCATGTTTGTGACCAACCTCAACCAGGAATTAGGGTTTCATTTACAAATCCTTTATGCATCTACCTTTGAAGAGGTCATCGACAAAGGTACCACTATCAAACGGGCCCTCATTGCTAAGGGCTCCATCAAACTGTATGACTACAAGTCCAACAACAACAACAACAAACACCCCCAATACAAACAACAACGCCAACACGCAATCAAATGACAAGCCATGTTATTGGGGGAAGAACAAGAACAATCTGAACAACGGCATCACGGATGTGAAAGCCATCCAACATGTACAAAATCAAACACCTGCACATACATATGCAACCAACATCAACAACCCAAGAGGATAGACTAAACCATGCAAACCTCGAACGCAATTTACACCCTTAGGGGAACCCATCGAGGACATCCTCGACCGATGTCTCAAGAAAGGTTTGATCATACTCCCACCTATTAGACCCCATCAAGAGAATGAGCTCAAAGCCGCGTGGTACAATGAAAATGACTATTGTGAATACCACCGCATTGCGGGTCATAAGACAACAGACTACATGCAACTAAAACATTGCATCCAAGACCTTATAGATCAAAATCTAGTCAGTCTTGATCAAACTACCCAACCATCGCCAAATGCTAATCTTGGAGCTTACAAGGATTGGCTTCCTAACCACAATAAAGCCTCCTCATCCAACCAAGCATACAACATCACCCCACCTCCCCCATCCTATGACTCTATTGTAGGGCGGATAGAGCCATCATCTCACCATGTTAACACAGTCACCATGCGGACACAAGCACCCAATTACGCTGTGACAACCCACCAAGGCCGTGTATCTATCCGCACAGCCCCTACCACCGAATAAACACTTGTATCTACATCAGATCCCATCCCCCCTCGTCCGAACACATGCCCATCCCCTACCAACCAGTACAACCTCCTAGAGCATCTAGGAAAGACCCATGCACAAATATCCATACTTGAGATGCTCCGCACATCCCCCCTTCACAAAGATGTCCTTGACAAAGCTCTCTTGGAAACTCAAGTTCCCACCAACTTGAATGTGACCCAATCCCAAGCCATGGTAGGACATATTGCCACACCTCACCATCTCACATTCTTAGAAAAGGACCTGCCCACCTCTGAACACTTACATAATGATGCCCTACATATCGAAGTCTGTATCCACAAACACACCATTAAAAGGGTCTTAATAGATGGTGGCTCCAGCCTAAACATATGCACTCTTAAACTATTAAAGCACTTGGGATTCTCTGATGTGGTTGTAGACACCAACGAGTGCATCACAATCAAAGGCTATGATTACACCGAACAGCTATCTGAAGGCACCATCAAGCTCCCTATTCAAGTGGGACAAAAAATAATCGAAACAAAATGTCAAGTTCTTGATCTTGACCTCCCCTACAACATTCTCCTTGACAGACCATGGATTCATGCCATGCAAGCCGTCCCATCCACATTCCATCAATGCCTCAAATTTCCTCATAACGGCACAGAAGTCACTGTCTACGCCGACCCCTACCCCTTCCAATACTGCAATTTCTTGGAAGCTTATAACCATACCTTCTGCCCATACAACAAAGCTACCAATAAAGCCAATCCAACATCAACCACCTCATCCCAAGCACCGCCACTACCCGAGGTCAAGATCAAGCTTAGTGACATGGGATGTGGGGAATACGATCTACATGGTACATTTTGTGTGGGCACATTACCCAATCCTAAAACATTTGGCATCCCAAAAATAGAAGCAGCCAACACAGTCATCATCAAGTGTAAACCATCACCCATCTTCGAAAAGAAACATCTCCTCGATCAGGATGTCCTTGAAGATATCTCATCCTGGCTATACAAGGATGAAGAGCCTAAACAAGAAGCCACCACCATCCCAACATAAATCTATGGTAAAGGCTCTGAAATTGTCAAAAGCATGGGTTATAAAGGACAAGGCAAAATCGGCCTTCATGAATAGGAGATCGTGGAAGCACTACAAGCAACAAGAAACCCCTGTACTCAAGGGTTAGGATACGATCAACCCCAACATATCCTCACTACCGGTGAATGTATCTTAGCTGAGGTCGCTACAGTCTCCTTAGAGGTCGACAACATCAACGAAACGGGCCTTCAAGATTCCTTTAGTGACTTTGCCAATTTCTTTGACTCATCCATTTGCACCATCTGCTCAGTCACCACTCTCGCCTCATCATCCAATGACTTACCACTAGTTTACCATGACCTCATTGACTGGGACGAATGGGAACCTCCTGTATTTGACATTGCACCAAACGATGAAGCCATCACTAAAATGATGGGAGTTAGAGATCACTTCCCCCTGGGAGATCACAGAGCAGGATACATCATGGAACTTGACACACATGCATATTTCAGGGAGACAACCCCTGCTTCCAGTCATAAAAATATGAAAATCAAACATGGATCTGGTGGTGAAAACCACTCCGTGACAGTATCAGATCCCAAAAAAGTAAAAACAAAAGACGTATCTCCTAGTGAAAACCTCCACGAGGCACTAGGAGATGGAAGCATGGGCCTTCCAAAGATAGACAAGGTTTATCCAGACAGGTTTATCAAGCTTAGAGCAGAATCTCTCAGCACAGCTGAGCAAGAAAACTTCCTAGAATTCTTCAAACATAGAAACCGCAATTTTGCATGGCCCTATGTCGACATGCCAGGGCTTGATCCTGCTTTGGTTGTTCATCACCTTGCAGTACGCCCTGATGTGAAACCAGTAAAGCAAAAACTCAGAAAGATGAATCCTCAGGTGGCTCTCCTAGTCAAGGTAGAGCTAAAGAAATTACTATATGTTGGGTTCATTCACCCAATTGATTATCTTGGATGGGTTTCTAACCTAGTACCATTAGCCAAACCTGATGGCCGAATCCGCTACTGCACCGACTTCAGAGATCTCAACAAGGCTTGCCCAAAGGACAACTTCTCATTGCCTAACATTGACATGATAGTGGACCTCACGGCAAGACATGAGATGTTATCTCTCATGGATGGCTTTTCAGGGTACAACTAAATTTGGATCATAGAAGAAGACCAGCATAAGACGTCCTTTATATGTCCATGGGGAACATACTGCTGGGTGGTAATGTCGTTCGGTCTAAAGAACATTGGAGCCACATATCAAAGGGCCATGACTATCATCTTCTATGACCTCTTTCACCACATCATGGAAGATTATGTGGATGACTTATTGGGAAAATCAAAGACAAGAGAGGAACACCTGAATGTATTGGCAATGATCTTCGACCATTTGGAGCAATACAAATGTGCGCCTAAATCCAAAGAAGTGTGTCTTCGGGGTCACCTTCGAAAAACTTTTGGGATATATAGTCTCCAGAAGAGGAATTGAATTAGATCCCACAAAGATCAAGGCCATTATTGAAATGCCTCGTCCAACAACACTGAAATAGTTGAGAAGTCTGCAAGGAAAACTCCAGTCCATTCGTCGGTTCATTGCTCAACTTGCCGATAAATGCCAACCATTCCAGCACCTACTCCAAAAAAATATAACTTTTGTCTGGAACACCTAATGTCAAGCTGCCTTTGATCAGTTGAAGGAATACCTAGATAATCCCCCTGTTCTAACTCCACCAAGGCAAGGTAAACATCTCCTATTGTATATCTCAGCAACAGAGATAGCTATTGGAGCCTTGTTAGCACAACACGATGAGCACGGAAAAGAAAGAGCCATCTATTACATCAGCTGCACTCTCATATCCTATGAGCTCAACTATACATAGATTGAATGAGCATGTCTAGCCCTAGTCTTCACTTCACAAAAATTAAGACATTACATGTTCAATCATAAAACCAAGCTCATTGCCAAGATTGATCCATTGAAATATCTGCTAAACAGAGTTGCTCTTACAGGGAGAATGGCGAAATGGGTCATGATTCTCACTGAATTTGACATTGAATACACTGAGAGAAAATCCATCAAAGGATAGGTTATAGCTGATCAGCTGGCTGAAGCACCCATTCTTGCAGAACATCCCACACTGGTAGAGTTTCCTGACGAAGCTATCTTGAAAATCACACCAGCCATAGAAACATGGAAGATGTGCTTCGATGGATCCTACACACATAGAGGCTCGGGGCCAGGCATCCTGTTTGTTACCCCTAAGGGTGACACAATCCCCAAGTCCTTCAAAATCACATTCCCATGTACCAACAACATGGCAAAGTACGAGGCTCTTATCACAGGCCTCCGAATAGCAATTAAATGGAAAATTGAGAAGCTGACAGTATATGGAGACTCTCAACTGGTCATTCGATAGGTAAACAATGAGTACAAGATCAAGGATAATAAACTCCTACCTTACAAGAAGATGGTTGATGACTTCAAAGACTACTTCGACGACATCCACTTTGAGCAAATCCTAAGGTTAAATAACAAATCTCCAAATGCCATGGCTACCATCGGATCCTTGGTTGACATGAAGAAAGATAGTAAGAGGTGCGAATTCTTGATCGAAGAGCTGCCTATCCCCGCATATGATGTTCCTCAATCCGAGCTCGTGTGCGAAGTCATTGGTCCCCTATCCCCGTGATATCAAGAAACCTACCTATATCTCCATGACAACATAATCCCTCCCAACCTATCGACCTCGCAATGAAAATCTTTCATCCACCAAGCTTCCCGCTTCCTCCTTGTAGGAGATACCCTATACAAAAGGAGTCTTGAGGGCACACTTTTAAGATGTTTAGACTCTAGAGAAGCTGAAGTGGCCTTGCAAGAGGTACACGCAGGTATATGTGGGGCACATTCAAGTGGACTCGCTCTTGCTAAAAAGATCCTAAGGACCGGATACTATTGACCAACAATGGAAAGAGATTCCTACCGATTTATCAAGAAATGCCTACCATGTCAACAACATGGTGATCTCATCCATGCACCAGCACAGGAGTTGCAACCGATCACGACCCTGTGGCCTTTCTCATAGTGGGGACTCGACCTCGTAGGGAAAATACATCCCCCATCTTCCAATGGCCATAAGTTCATAATCACTACTACTGAGTACTTCACAAAGTGGGTGGAAGCAATACCACTCACCTTCACCAGAGGAACCCAAATCTCCAAGTTTATCCTCCATTACATCATCTGCCACTATGGTATCCCTCATTCCATTGTCATCGACAATGGAAATCCATTCAAGAACCAAGAAGTCCGCACTTTGTGTGAAAAATTTGACATCAAACACCATTTCTCCACTCCATATTACCCATAAGGAAATGGTCAAGTAGAGGCTTCGAATAAAACCATCCTCCGCATTCTCAAGAAAATAGTCAATGAAGCTAGTCGTGACTGGCACCTCCAACTGAACCCTGCCTTATGGGCCTATCGCACAAGCATTCGCACTCCCACAAGAGCCACTCCATTTTCCCTAGTCTTTGGATCTGAAGCCATTTTACCCATCGAGGTCGAGCTTTCGTCCTTAAGAGTATCCTTGCAAAACATAATCACTGATGAGGAGTACCGAGTCGCAAGGTTGCATCAGCTACAACTACTAGATGAGAAATGCCTAAATGCATTAAACCACCTGCAGGCCTACCAAAATTGCCTTAGGAGAAGATATAACAAAAGAATCATAACCCAAAAATTTGAAGTAGGTGATCTTGTCCTTATGGAAAATCAGAAGAACTTGCAAGAGCACACTTAAAAAGGTAAGTTCAAACCTAATTGGTTAGGACCCTATGTCATCATAGCTAGTTATGGATCAGGAGCCTACTAGCTTGCAACACCTGAGGGGCAGCCTTTGGATGAGCCGATGAACATTCTGCATCTGAAGAAATTCTATGCATAACCCATCGAGTATCCCAATCAAAAAAATAAAAAAAATATAGAAAAATAAAAAAAATCAAAAAATCAAGAAAAATCTGAGTGCAATAAAAACTTCCAAATGGTGAAAATCACTTCAGTGACGCCTTGGATAAGTACATGGTGAAAACATGTTTCAGGTGCCATGCGTAGTGGCCGGTTCTACCATCTAATAAGCCTCTTTCCATCACAACACTCCATATCCCACACATCCCATGGCTTGGAATTCTGAAGCATCAAGTCATATCACCCAACCCACACTGTCCCATCCCAAGCCTAACTCATGGAATGAGGATCCTTGTAATCTCCCCTTTGTACAGCTCAAAATTACAAAATCCAAAAACAATACAAAATTAGAAAATCTAAAAACAATAGAAAACACGGAAAATCCAAAAACAACACAATTCACTGCAAATTACCCCATACATCGATCTCGCCACAAATCACACTCATCAAAACCTACATCAATCCCCACCATCACAACCATCCCAAACTATTCCCACATCATCAAGTCTTGCCAAAACTACATATTCATTTCACCCGCATCTTGAAAGTACCTTGATCCGATGGATACAGGGTATGTAGGTAGTCTGGAATATGAAGGACGTTTCCAGTACTCAGGTACGTAAGATGCACCCATCCAACCCATTGGAATCATCCCCACTCACTGAGCTTACTAGACCCATTATATGATACACACGTTAAGTATGCATCATACCTAACGTAAAAATCATCAATCAACATCACCAATTATAATCCTACACTTGGCCAAACTATTCTTTTGCCCATCTTCCAAAAATTTTCTAGTCAAAACCAACCGATCTACGTCCTAGGATATATCTTTCCTACAATGGACAAATATCTGTCATTCTATCATCACATCTCTTGGCAAGAGTATGCAAAGGCTATTTGTATCTTTTCGTTTGTCTTTTTTATTATTGATTTTTATCTTTTTGTCTCACTCTAAGTCATCTCCAAAGCTACCTTGATCTCATTATATCATCGTAAGTAGCAGATGACACCTAGAGTAGAAATAGTCATTGTTTCTATATGCTATGCTTGTGCGTTGGTTTCATTACTCTAGGAATAGTATTCATATCTTGAAGTCTGGGTCGGTTCTAGCATGATGTGTCCCATTTGCATATATATGCATCAAAACCTTATATGTATTATTCACACTCATCGCTATGAGTCCCCTTCCAAGCTAGGCAAGATTATACTACCTTGGGCATGCATGAAATCTACCTATTATTTGTGGGTCTAGTCCATGCAATCGTAGGATATACATCATCACCTAGGTCATTTCATACCTTTGTGAACTGTATCCTACATTGCTCTAATAAACTAAGAAATGCTCTCAATTAATCTTATGCAACTACTGTTACTAGCTCAAAATCATCATCCTAAACAACTATACCATCTCGGCCTAGATTTGATAATCACTTCCCCCCCCCCAACCTATCCAATTCCCTTGCTAATCCCCTTCCCCCACTGTATCTCCACTCAACACATCCTGAACCAAAGTAAATGTCCCCTCAATGACGTGGTGTCTTATGACCTAAGCAATCCTCTTTTCTCCCCACCCCCATCCTCTAGATGCTCCCAATCCTATCCATACCCCATCCATACACCCCTATCCTCTCCCCACCCGATCCCCTTTCCCACAGCTTCACAACTCAAGGTCAAACAAAGAACATCATGTGTATCAGGACTTGATCACCTCACCTATCACCTAGTTTGCACCTCACCTATCATCTAGTTTGAATCTCGCATATCACCTAGCTACATAATCATTTAATTGCATATCATTTAAATTCATTTTAGAGTCATTTTAATCATTTTAAATTGCATATCATGTAGGTTCATTTCAGAATCATTTTAAATTGTATATCATTTAAATTCATTTTAGAATCATTTTAAATCTCATTTCGTTTAGGTTCATTTTAGAGTCATTTTAAATTGCATATCATTTAAATTCATTTTAGAATCATTTTTAAATTGCATATCATTTAGGTTCATTTTAGAATCATTTTAAATTGCATATCATTCAGGTTCATTTTAATCATTTTAAAATTGCATATCATTTAAAGTCATTTTAATCATTTTTAAATTGCATATCATTTAGGTTCATTTTAGAATCATTTTAAATTGCATATCATTTAGGTTCATTTTTATCATTTAAATTGCATAAACAAAAGCATTCCAAATCATATCATACTCATTTAACTTTGTCATCACATAACACATTTAGTTACATTACATCATCACAATCATCATCATCTAGCTGCATTTTATAAATCATCTAGCTGCATATTCATATTCCCATACATACACATGTGTTTATTAAGATAAACATATATTTCCATCACAGTGCATTTAACATCCATAATAAGTGTTTTATTTAAGCATTTATTTCCATCATACATCCTATACCATAGATCAAACCATACATATATCAACATAAGTAAACCATCACTGCATCCATCATACAACATCTATAACATCAAAAACATAATTGCATAAACACAACACATCCATAGCATATAAATCCAAAAACCATATTGCATCCATCCACATAGGCATCATCATAATCATCATAGAGCATCATAAACAAACACAATAGGCCATCAAAAATCTCCATCACATCATATATCATCGCAAAAAAGAATGTACATCACTCATATATTCATCAAAAAATATATAATGTCCTGATACAACGCCTCCAAGGGCTAACATGATAAAAAAACTGTCACATGGAGGACCCTCTATCTGATCAGGTGGGGGATCCGGACCCTATCTGTGGCTGTGTCCCTATTTGTGGCTATGATCCTGCCTATGGTGGTGGCTGTAACTGTGACTGGGCCTGTACCTGAGGAACCTGCTGGGGCACATACGAGGGAGGAGGCATCGTCTGTGGGACAAACTGAACAGATCTTGACATATGAGACCTGAAGGCCCCTGATCTACTGACCTGACTGTAGCTCAGGGCACACTACACCGCTGGTATTGCCGCGTAATAAAGGCCTCGATACTACTCCAACCATGCCCTAGCCTCTATCAAATCCCCCTGAACCTGAGTCAGCTGCCTGACAAGGTGTCGCTGTACCTCATCATTTAATCTATTTTCCAGATGTCAATAATCTAGGGGCTGTGTCCACTGCTGTCTATAACTAGGGATTCTATAGTTACTAGTTTCTAGCTAATCTTAACAGCTTCTACAAATTGAAAAGAGATTAATCTATCTACTTGTTGAATTTAAGGAATACCAAAAACAGGATAAAACAAGAAATTACTTAAAGCAATCTTAAAATAGTAACATGCATCTACCTATCAAAATCAGCAAATACTTTGCATAGCACAAAGCTGAAGTAATAAAACAATGTTACTAGCCTCCTGCCTTAGTGGTGAGAGTGGGCCCTTGCTCCACACCTTTGGGACTAAAGGCTACAGTAAGAAATCAACACAGAAGAAGATTACAACTAGATCTAATCCAATTCATTCACTCTGCATTCATGAAAATATTGCTAACACAGAACTGAGATTTTTGAGAATCAGAATAATTCAATCATTGTATATTTCTTCTGCTGTTTCTACAAGTATATATGAAAAGTGAATGATGACTTAACACTTATCTTATCTATCAGTTCCTCTATGAGATGACATCCATCTCTTTATTACACTAGCTATTTAACTATGATACAAAATCATGCAAATAAAAAGTAGACTTGAGTGGAACAGAAGTCCACTCAAAATCTAAGTTTGAGTCTTAATACATTTGGGCATCGAAGCCCTGAAAATAAGGGTATTGAATCAGTTCCATCATAACTCATGCAAAAACTTTGAAAAGATAAAACTCCAGCAGTTTAACTAAAGATGACCCCTCACCACTCAGGTGATGATTTGAGTGAAATGAGGGGTATTATGATCACTGATGATAGTGTCTGGTCGGCATCTTATGCTGGAAACATGCCTTGCTCTCAGGAGGCGTCGAAGATAAGTATTCCTGTCTACAGCTCCGGAGATGCTCTAGACTCCTACAGAACTCTAGAGAGGCATTCCTCATTCCTTCAAAACTTTAGGTGTCATGTTCCTCTGGTATTGTCTCTGGAGATCATTGAAAACTTTCTCTAGAGATGCGCAAAATTGATGTTTCTAGTATCTACACCTGTTGAATCAAAAAGAGAGAAGTTCTGCATTTTTCCATCAATTACATGCACATTAGTCACTCAATCAGAAATTATAATCTTAAGTAATCTATCTTAATTAATCATAAAATAGAACGATCTTGCTAGCTTATTTAGGTGTAGACATTAGGAAAGATGGACTCAGGAAGGAGAAAAAGAGAGGTAAAAAGATGTGTTTCATGAGTGCAACTTGGCACTCATCATTCCCCCCACACCTAAAGTTTTGGTAGGTCCTCTGCATCTCACATTCTAGATTTATTCTGGTGAAATAGCTTGTCAGACAGGCTATAATCCTAGCTATAGGTGGACCAATTTGTTCGGTTGATATTACCATTGCCTCTGTACTCATCAGCCTTCTTCATCCAGTCCTGCAATTTTTCATCTTCCATTTGTTCTGCCCAAACAGGGAGTGGTTCAATTATTAGAGGGGGCCTGTACCGTCCACCTATCCATTCCTACTTATGGTTATCCATTAATTTGGATATCAACTTTGCCTTTCTCATGAATAATCTTAAGTTTACAGGGGTGAATACCTCTCTTAGTTTCTACTCCGGGGTCAAAATATTCCATCTCTTCTTTGCTACGATTTGCTAAATTGATCATGAAAAGGACAAAATCCCTGGAGCAATCCTGCAAACTTTTCAGGTATAATGGCAAAATTGTGTTCTTACTATTAGGATGATAGATAAGGGACCTAAATTTAATCCTAAAAGCACTGGGATTGGGACATTCCTTCCTGATAAAAAGGTCTATTTTTAAATCCTTCTTGAGATGATCCTCCATCCTTTCATTCCAGATTTGATGATTCCTCATCAGGGACATAAATGCCTTAAGCTAACATTCCCCCACAAAATGATTAAGGATAAAAGTTATATCATTAACACAGAACCCATTTAAGTATAATTCACATAGGAAATTCTTGTCCTCATTATTGCTCCTGGTATATGCTATCATGAATCCTTCTACTATTTCTGTATCCTCAACCAAGTTAGATAGGACCAATGAGAATTTCCTTTGTAGTACCCTTTCCTGTAAGAACATGGAGTAGCTGGCACTTGGAGGTCTACAGGATAGAATTTTTGAAGAAAGGGAGGCCATTTCCATGATTTTGCCTTCCAAAGTTGCTATTCTTTCTATTTTGGTAGTGACTGCCCTTTGTATTTGCAACATATGCTTGGAAGCCTCAAATTCTTGACACCTCTCTTCCCAATGGAACAGGGCTTTGGGAATGTCAATGGGGATTGCACCCACATAGGCATCTGTTTGTATTTCCTACTCATTGGTTGCCTTTGGGCTAGCCAATTCTTGAATATATTCTTCCTAGTCATCTAGTTTGTTATTGGCCCAAGTTAACTGTCTATCCTGGCTTTGTAGTTTCTCAATCAATGCCGCCATTATTGTGAGGCTATTGTCTCTAGCACTGGTGAGCTCAGAAACACTCTGTGCTGACTCTTTCTCTTTTTCTTCCAATAGTTTGGCTGCCTCAATTTTCTTTGCCTCCAACTCTGCCTCTTTCTCAATTCTCTGGGCCTCTAATTCTACCTCTTTCTCCTGGATGACCTTGTCCTTACTTTGGAGTTCTATTAGTATATTTGCAATGATTTGTTTTTGCTCCATTTCCACCTCTACTCTGACTTTTTTGAGGTCAGTAATAATCAAATTCTTTCCCCACAGTAATCTCTTTAAATTTTCAATTTCTTCCATCAATTGCTGTTCTTTTGAGATTTCCACATCCTCTTGATCAGAGGGATGAGAGAAGGTTTCTGCCTCTTCTGTTGCTGCTTCTATGGCTATTTCTGTGGCTGTTGGCTGATCATCAAGGTTTCCCATGGGCATCTGCCCTACTCTGCCTATTGTATCCCTTCGTTCTATTTCTTCTTCTTCAGATTGTCTGTCCTGAGGATCCTCTTGGGGTGTCTCTGCTTCTGTTGGCACCGATGAAGGCCCAGCCTTATCCTCACATGTTCTCAATTCTAGGAGTACCTCAGCGAGCAGGGCAGTATCTTTTTTCAGCTTGTGAGAGTTGTCTCTTCCTTTTGCTTCTCTGGAGCAAAGGTGGGACAGGTGCCTCCAGAGCAGGTCTCTCTTCCTCAGAATCTAAGGAAATAGTATAAGTTTGTATGTTTCCTATCTTTGGAGCACATGGTGGTTCTGAAATTGGGCTTGACTCCAAATGAACAAATGGTGCTGGAGAAATTTATCTTTGTTTCCTCTTCCTAACCAAAGGGATCTCATCTGAATCATGAGATGGTTCTTCATCCCACCAGGTTCCCTTTGTTCTATGTCCTAACCTTCCCTCTATTAATTCCTTAGGGAAAGATTCCTTAGTTAGAGTCATCTTTCTCCTAACTAATTGAGTCATATATAGGGTTTGTTTAGGAGAAGGTTCTACAATTTCTTTGCCTTTCCTCTTTTTCTCGGGAACAGGGGTTGTAGATGAAGTGGCCTCTTGTGAGGGCTTCTGTCCTCTGTGAACAGCTATGGAGGAGGCTGAAGGCTCAGTTTCCTCATCTTGGTGAGTAGGAGAACTCTCACCTCCTGGCTGTGCCATCTCTAGTTCTCTAACCTGGGGACTCTGCTCAAGAAAGTTTTGCCATAATTCCTCCCCATTGGCCTGAGACAGGAAGTGGTGCTTAACTACTAAAAAGATGAGACCATGGTGTTTCATGGGTCCCTTATTCTGCTGATATTTCTCTGCAGTTGCCCTGATGGCAAAATATAGGAAATTGGGAATATTTATGCTATATTCAGGGTGTCTACTTCCATGTCTTAGGAAAATCGGCATTTTCAAGATTGGCCCTAAAACTAGAGAAAATTGACCATCACAAGTAAAGTGTTTCATTAACCAGGTAGCAACATATGTCCAAGGGTTTGGGAGTGTGGACCTCAGAATTCCTTTGACTTCATTTTTATTCAAATGTAATTGAATAGCATGCTCACCACGAACATAAATTTTTTTAATCAAATCAGTGTATAGGGTTTTCAAGTGGAAAAACCTCTCACCTTGTTCGGGAAGTCTAGAAATGTGGTTGATAGTGGCTGAGGAGAAATTGATTTGCACTCCTCTGACAGTTGTTTGGTTGTCCCTTAAATTTCTGAGGAATTCATCGACAACATCTTCTTGAAACCCTTTGAATTTCTCTAGGAAGTCTAACCATCTTGCAGCTCTTAGAATATTTGCTACAGCTGCATCCCTTAGAAGACCTGCAGTACTTTCTGGCTCAGACTTTTTCTTGACTCCCATTGCTAAATTGACTCCACCTTCTGTGCTTATTCCTCACCTCCTCAATCTGCCATATATCCTTTCCTCTTATCTCAGTAGGCTCCGGAGGACTGTTTAAATTGCTCTGTAGACTCTGGAGGACTGTTCAATTTCTCTGTTCTTCAGGGTACTTTATATGTTCGAATGAGGAGCGTTTTGTTTTTCAGCTTAGGATTATGTAGATTAGTTAGTCTCAAGGTAGTCATAAATGCGACAGAATGATAGGACACTCCAGAGGCAAGGTGGCAGTTAAACATAGCTAGTGGCATGTGTGAATTTAGAAAAGAAGATGATGGCAAGAGGACGTGGCATAGTGGCGGCACCCAAAAACAAAAAGACAAGACAATTTCTAATAATGATTAATTAAAGATAGAATTACCTGGATTAGTTTTAATGATGAGGGCGATGTATACAGCAGAGATGTTGCATCATTGCTGGAGACTGCATGCGTCGTGGCACACGAACAGCTTTTGGTGGCTGGAGGTGACGTCCACTACTCTGTTGGTATGCAATCTGTAATCATTTCGCGGAGTGTTTCAACAATCCACGTTCTCGGGTGATGTCAGCGCTGGATTTGTGAATACTCCTGCAATTGATATTCATGCCAATTGAATTTATTGTTTTGTGATAAAGTAGACGATGAGTCATGATGACCTCATCATGTGATGTGTCTACTTTACCGCCTAGAGAGGTGGGTCTCCTCCCTTATTCCTGAGACTGATTTCTTCATTGACAGAGCACCAGAGGTGCTCCTAGTTGGAAAGTGCCAGAGGTGCTTCTTATTGAGGAGCACCAGAGGTGCTCCTTATTGAGGAGCGCCAGAGGTGCTCCTGATTTGAGAAACGCCGGAGGTGCATTTGACTAACTCCTGGCATCTTATCATCTCCGGAGATTAATTATTTCAACTGTCCTGAAGAAGGAAACTGCCATTCACTGGTTTTCAACTCCCTTGGTCGAGAAAGACAGTCATTTGTTGGTTTTCCATCTTTCTCTATTTATTTATTTTTAGAAGGCCGCCATTACTGGTTTCAAACCTTTCCTTTTTTTTTTTTTTCTTTTTTTAGAAGGCCACCATTACTGGTTTTCAACCTTCCTTTTTCTATTTTTTTTTTAAGGATCAATCTAATGCTGGGACAGAGGAGGTATCCCCTATATCAAAACTCAAATCACTAAGAAACTCTTCTTTAGTAGATGGTCTTTTGTAGAGCCTGATTCAGTGACCATTTACTAGAAATGTGTCTGTGCTTCCATCAATAGGTTGCAATGATACTGTTCCATTTTCAAAAACTTCCTTGATTTGATAAGGACCCATCCAATGAGTTTGCAATTTCCCTTTGAACTCCTTGAATTTAGAATCATAAAGAAGGACCCAATCACCTTGTTGAAATGTTCTCCTTTTGATGTGTTGGTCATGCCATTGCTTCCTCTGATACTGAACCAGTTCTATTTGCTGAATGGCTTCTGTCTGAATTTCATCCAATTCATTGAGCTGAAGAATTCTATTTTGTTGAGCTATAGACAATGGTAGACCAATATCCAATGCAGTTTTAAGTGTCTGGAGTTCAAATCCTATAGATAAAATGGGCTTTTTCCCATAAACCAATTCATATGGTGAGAACTTTGTTGTGGACTTCCAAGTGGTGTTGTAAGCCCAAACTGCTTTAGGTAATCTGCTAGCCCAAACTGCTTCAGGTAATCTGCTAGCCCAATCTTTTATGTTCATTGCTACTATCCTTGTCAGAATATTTTCAAGTTCCATATTGGTTACTTCTACTTGTCCATTCGCTTGAGGATGGTAAGGTGAAGATTTTCTATGCTTGACTTGATATAAATCTGTGAATGCCTTGATTACCTGTGAAGTAAACTGAGGTCCTCTATCTGAAACTATTAATCTTGGGGCTCCAAATCTTAAGAAAATCTTATTGTAAAGGAAATCTACAACTTTCTCTTCTCTTGCAAACTGTAATGCTTGAACCTCAACCCACTTAGTAACATAGTCTGTGCATACTAGAATATATTCCTTGCCTGATGATGGTGGTGAAATTGGTCCCACAAAGTCTAGACCCCACTACTCAAATGGTTCCATCATGACTTGAGGATGTAGTAACATCTCCTGGGTAAAGGTTGGTTGTTCCATCCTTTGGCACTGGTCACAGTGCTGCACATACTTCTTTGTATCTTTATGAAGAGAGGGCCAGTAATAACCAGCTCCGAGGATCTTGTAAACTATCATGTGGAAGGAGTAATGGCCACCAGATGGTTCATCATGACATGCTCTCAACACATCAAAAATCTCATCAGCTTTTAAAGACCTGCATAGAATGAAATCAGGACCACATTTAAATAGTAAACCATTCAACCATTTGTAAGATAAACTTTCTTTAACCAAACATTTTCTTTGTTTTGAAGTAAAATGGGATGGATACAAGCCTGTAGCTAAAAGATTAGCTATGTCAGCAAACCAAGGTGCAGTAGAGGTTATAGCAAAAAGATGTTCATCTAGGAACTTATCCTCCACTGGTTGGTTTTCTCCTCCTGTATGCAATCTTGACAGAAAATCAGCAACCAAATTAAACTTTCCTAGATTATCAACTATGGTAATATCAAATTCCTACAATAGCAATAACCACCTGATGATCCTTGCACCCACTACTGGTTTATTCATTAGGTACTTGATGGCTGCATGATCAATGTGTACAAATATCTTATATCTAGTGATGTAATGCCTAAATTTTTTTATAGCATAGATGACTGCCAAGAATTCTTTTTCAATTGTTGTGTAATTTCTTTCTGCAGAGGTAAGGTTTTTGCTGATGTAATAAATGGCATGCATACTTTCTCCTTCCTCCTTTTGTCCTAAAACTACCCCAATGGACTCATTTGAAGCATCAGTCTGTATGTGAAGTGGCAAAGTCCAATTTGGTCCTCTTAAAATTGGTGTGACAGTGAGCTTCTCTTTTAAGGTTTCAAATGCTGATTGACATTCTTCTGTCCACAAAAATTATGTGTCTTTATTAAGCAGGGTAAACAGGGGGGTAGCTATTCTACTGAAATTTTCTATGAACCTCCTATAGTAGCCTGCATGATCCAGAAAACTTCTAACATCTGTTTGATTTTTGGGTGAAGGCAACTATGTGATCACCTCTATCTTGTTTTGATCCACTTTGATCCCTTTCTCTGAAATATGGTGTCCCAAAACAATTCCTTCCTCCACCATCATGAAGCACTTTTTATGGCTAAGGGATAATTAATTTTTCTCATAGTATTTCAGTACTTTCTCAAGGTTTGTGAGAGCTTCCTCAAAATTATCCCCATACACAGTAAAGTCATCCATATAGACCTCCATGCATTCATTAGCTAGTTCAGCAAAAATGGCAAAAACAAGTCTCTAAAACGTAGCTGGGGCATTGCATAGCCCAAAGGGAAGAACTTTGTAAGAAAAGATTCCCCAAGAGCATGTGAAGGTGGTTTTGTCCTGGTCTTTAGGTGCTACTTGAATTTGATTATACCCACTGAATCCATCTAGAAAAGGGAAATACTTTCTCCCAGCAGGGTTGTCCAGAACTTGGTCAATGAATGGTAAGGGAAAGTAGTCATTTTTTGTGGCCTTATTGAGTTCTCTATAATCAATACACACCCTCCATTTCCCATTCTTTTTAGGCAATATGACAAGGGGTGAAACCCATTGACTGTTTGAGATTGGATATATGAACCCTGCTTGAAGTATTTTTTCTATTTCAGCTTTGACAATGTCCTTTAAAGCAGGATTCAATCTTTTCTGGGGTTGTCTGACAGGTTTAATATCCTCAGTATATATATGATGGGTACAGATCTCAGGAGGTATGCCTTTCATATCTTGTTATTCCCAAGCAAAAGATGCTAAATGGGAAATTAGAAGTTGGATGAGTTTTTCTTCCTAATTGGCTGTTAACTGAGTATTGATGTTAAGTGTCTTCCCTGGTAAAATCATGACCTATTTTGTGATTTGATCCATAGACGTAGTTAATCTGCACATAGGAGTCATGGTATTGAGAGGACAAGAATGTGGAAGCAACATATGGAAAGTAGCTAAGTCTCTGTAAAAGGTTTCCCCACAAGGAATGATGTTGGCGAGGGTACAATAAGAAGTAAGAAGTTCTCTCCTAGAATCTTTGGCAAGTTCTATCACATCCTTCTTGATTAGGATGTGAGTGAAGTCTTTTGTTGTATCATAGTATATTTCTTCTTCCAATTCTCCCAAATGTTCCTTGATGGTTACCATAGCTACCGAGGCACTATTGTTATTGTTCTCTGGCTCATCCACCCATACTCTTCCTGTATAATGTATTGATGGTTTAGCTGGAGGATACAAAGATATTTTCTTTAAATCTATCCCATTAGAAATGACCATATCCCCAGTTCGACAATCAATAGATGCTGCTGCTGTAGCCAGCCATGGTCTTCCTAAGATTAGTGGATAAGCATTTCTTTGGTTTCTCAGTTCTAGAATCAAGAAGTCCACTGGCAATTCCTATGAATCTATCACAACTGGTACATCAGTGATTACTCCTTTTGGAATAGCTACTGACTGGTCAGCAAGTTGAAGAATTATAGTTGTGGATTGGATACCTGATAGAGCTAATTTGTCCATTGTGTGGACTGTCATCACATTAATTACTGCTCCCAAATCAACTAGAACATTTGAAATTTCTACTCCTGAGATGAAAATAGTTATGACAGGGTTTCTAGGGTCTCCATATTTTGGGAGAATTTCTCCCATTAATAGATCTACTACTTTTCCTTCCACCTGTATTGTGGAGGGAAAGTTTTTCTTCTTGCCCTATGTTTTGATACAATGTTGTTTAATTAACTGATTTAGTTCTGGAACATCTCTTATTGCCTGGAGAAGAGGAATTTCAATGTTTAGCTACTTGATTTCTCATAAAAGTTCTGATTCCAGGTTGGTTTGGATTTGTTTTTGTAAGATCTTTTTTTGGGGAACATTTTGTTTAAGCAGTTCTGGGTATGGTGCTAGTTTTTCTATCTCTGGAGCTCTTGTTAGAATTGTGTTCAGAAACGTTCTCCAGAGTTGGTCTTTTAGGAGCAACTCCGGAGTTGTCCAAGAATGATCCTTTTAGCACGTTTTCGTTAGTAATCTCCTCCGGGGGTTGAGTGGATGAATCTTCAGGTTCCTCATCATTGGTTACTTCAACTATAGTTGGACGAGATGGTCTTGGGAATGCTTTCCCAAAATGTAGCTAGAGATTATTTGAATATATAGCGTTAATTCCAGCCAGATTTTCTTGCTCTGTTAGGTAAACAGCTGCTCCCTGTTTATTTCGTGGGTTTGGTATAGGCTGAGCTGGTAAAGGTGGTTGGCTAACTGGTTCATTTTGTGCTTGACCTTGTGTGTTGGAGGGTCCAGTTAGTAAAGCTTGTTGTTGAGGTTGGAAATGTCTAGGTTGTCCCTGGTATTATTGATTATATCCCTGTTGAGAACCCCATTGAGGTTGCATGTTTTGTGATCCAAATTGTGGTGGCCACTATTGATTTCCCCAAGGCTAATTTTGCCAATTTTGGTTTTTCCAGTGTTGATTTTGCCAATCCTGTTGTCCCCAAGGAGGATTATTTTGAGGCCCATGCCAAGTTGGATTCCACTGATTATTTCCCCAATTAGAAGGACCCCTGTAAGAAGGTTGGTTTGGATACTGATTATAAGGAAAATTCCCAGCTTGTTTTTGTCCCACATAGTTCAATTCCTCTTCTATTACAGCATTCTTCTTACTCAATCTTTTCAAGGCTGGAAGTTGACTACATTGACTGGTAGGATGTTCCTTATAACAGATTTGACAAATCTTTGATTTGTCCAAAGGGCATTATCTCAATAGATGTTTGTTTCTACACCTAGGACAATAGATGGAGAGTGGTTCAGTTGCTCTATTTTGATTAGTTGTTCTAGTTTTTGCCTGAATTCCATCCAATGTGGTATTTAATTGGACCAAAATGTCTATTTTTAGATTTGCAATCTCTTCCATCAACTGTCCTGTTTCATTCTTCCCTTTAAAAGTTTTGGATGACCTCACTCCATCTTGGGTTCTAGAATAGTTCCTACAGAGTTCTTCTATATCAGGTATTTCCATTTTGTTGATGTTCCATTTTCCCATTAGGTCTAGTGCCTGTTTTGATTCTTTATCTAATCCTTTTACAAAAAGGGTTCTGGTCAAGGAGTAATCTACTGGGTTACCATACCTTCTCAAGGCAAAGTTAAACCCATCCACATAGTCCTCTAAGGATTCTTCCTCCCCCTGCCTAATTTTGAACAATTCTTCATTTTTATTACTGGATCTGCAGTAATCTTGGTATTTTTCTAAAAACTCTGTTTCCATCTGATCCCAAGAATGGATAGAATTATGGGGTAAACCCATAAACCATCTCATCACAGAATCTTTCAGAGTTGAAGGGAACAGTTTGAGTTTCTGGTTATCTGATCCATAATCATAAGTCTGGCACACTACTTTAAATTCAAATAAGAACTGATCTGGATCCTCAGAAGAAAGTCCTCTATAGTTTGGCAAGTGTGTTGGTCAGATATTCTTCATAGGAGCATTATCTCCAGCAGCCAAAACAATAGGATATGAGAAGGTTCTTGGAGCCTAATTTTCCTCTTCCCCATGATTTTCATTTTCCATATTTCGTACTGGTTCTTCTTCCCGAGGTTCTAGGAAATTAGGTTCTATTAAAGGATATGCCTGAAACTTTTGTTGTAATTCCTGGATATAATTGGCAAATGTAATATTTGGAGGATCTAAGGGATTATTGTTCTGAGGTGCAGCTTCCAAAGTAGGCTCTAGGTTTCTCTCCTCAACAAGATCTTGTATCACCCCATTGCTTTCCCCTATGGTTTTTTGTTGGGGTGTCTGCTTTATATATCTTCCTTTCAAGTCTCTAGCTCTAACCATACAGATTTATCCTAAAAACTATTTTAACTTAGTTTCCCTAATTAACACAATAGGTCCCCGGCAACGGTGCCAAAAATGACAAGGTGTCCCTGTACCTCATCATTTAATCTATTTTCCAGATGTCAATAATCTAGGGGTTGTGTCCATGGCTGTCTGCAACTAGGGATTCTATAGTTACCAGTTTCTAGCTAATCCTAATAGCTTCTACAAATTGAAAAGATATTAATCTATCTACTTGTTGAATTTAAGGAATATCGAAAATAGGATAAAACGGGAAATTTACTTAAAGCAATCTTAAAATAGTAACATGCATCTTCCTATCAAAATTAGCAAATAGTTTGCATAACAAAAAGCTGAAGTAATAAAACAATGTTACTAGCCTCCTGCCTTAGTGGTGAGAGTGGGCCCTTGCTCCACACCTTTGGGACTGAAGGCTACAGTAAGAAATCAACACAGAAGAAGATCACAACTAGATCCAATCCAATTCATTCACTCTACATTCATGAAAATATTGCTAACACAGAACTGAGATTTTCAAGAATTAGAATAATTCAATCATTGTATATTTCTTCTGTTGTTTCTACAAGTATATATAAAAAGTGAATGATGACTTAACACTTATCTTATCTATCAGTTCCTCTATGAGATGACATCCATCTCTTTATTACACTAGCTATTTAACTATGACACAAAATCATGCAAATAAAAAGTAGACTTGAGTGGAACAGAAGTCCACTCAAAATCTAAGTTTGAGTCTTAATACATTTGGGCATCGAAGCCCTAAAAATAAGGGTATTGAATCAGTTCCATCGTAACTCATGCAAAAACTTTAAAAAGATAAAACTCCAGCAGTTTAACTAAAGATGACCCCTCACCACTCAGGTGATGATTCGAGTGAAATGAGGGGTATTATGATCACTACTAAGAGTGTCTGGTCGGCAGCTTATGCTGGAAACATGCCCTGCTCTCAGGAGGCGCCGAAGATAAGTATTCCTGTCTGTAGCTCCAGAGATACTGTAGCTTTCTCTGTTCAGCTCCGGAGATGCTCCAGACTCCCGCAGAACTCCAGAGAGGCATTCCTCATTCCTTCAAAACTTTAGGTGTCATGGTCCTCTGGTATTGTCTCCGGAGATCATTGAAAACTTTCTCCGGAGATGCGCAAAATTGTTGTTTCTGGTATCTCCACCTGTTGAATCAAAAGAGAGAAGTTCTGCATTTTTCCATCAATTCCATGTACATTAGTCACTTAATCAGAAATTATAATCTTAAGTAATCTATCTCAATTAATCATAAAATAGAACAATCTTGCTAGCTTATTTGGATGCAGACATTAAGAAAGATAGACTCAGGAAGGAGAAAAAGAGAGGCAAAAAGATGTATTTCATGAGTACAACTTGGCACTCATCACTGCCCCTATAACTGATGTGAATGTGTCTGTGCCAGGGACAGCTATGTCTGAATCAATGTCAACACTGGCGCCATACCAGCACCAGAAGTCTGCAATGCAGTCTCTACCTGTTGTGCTCTTGCAAGGGCCACATCCTATTCTCTGGTCAAAACCTCTATATCACCCTAAGCTTGGGCTAACTGTACCTACAACGCAGGCACCTGTCCATCTGCCCCATCCAACAATGCTAAGGCCCCCCGCAACTGAACCAACTCGGCCTCCCAGCTCTCCAATGCCTTCTGCAGGCTGGCCACCTGTGCCCATAGGGTCTCCATCTCCTCCTCCTCATCCTGAGGCTGCCGACGAGGTGTGAGACTCCCTACCTCTACCTCTCCAACTATCCCTGAGGGGCCTACCTTTGCCTGCTGCCCTGCTGCTTGTTATCTTGTAACATGCTGATGCACCACCTGTGGTGGGGGTAGATCACCCCTGTCCACCCTCAACTGTCCTCCGCGCTGTCGAGGCCCTCTCTACCGTCATACACTGCCAATCTGTACCTACTCAATAGGTACCTGTTGTATAGGTACCTGCTACCCTGCCTGCCCCTATCTTGCTGCCAGTACATCTATCGACTGACCATCCCTACCAACCACCCTCTCCTCTCCATCCCCTCCAACCTCCATGAGGTCATCTCTAATAATCTCTTCCCCCTCCTCTAGCAAGTCATCCCCATTTGAGTCATCATCCCCACTGTCATCTAAATCATCATCATCTGACCCCACTACCTCCTCTATAGGAACTGCCTCGGCCGGATCTATAAACTGAGTCGGCTGCCACATCTGCCACCATATGTCATATGCAAGGGTAGTGCCTACATCCCTAACAGTGCTCCTCCAATCCCACTGTACTGGCCATAGAGCTGCAAAATCATCCTGAGCAACCTGTGGCTGTATGGTTGTAGGCCAGAAGGGTGCATCTCGAGGGATCTGAGCAAAAATAGCCATCTTCTGCGGGGTATCCTGCCGATACCCGAACTACCGGATGACCCATGAGGGTAGATACATCTCTATGGTATGGTCTCCTTGACCCATCAAGTAGTGCTACTAAAATGAAAAAGGCAAGTGGATATCATCATCCGGCCATGGCTCCACCCTGATGTAAGGTCGCCAGGTCACCCAAATGACATCATCTAACATCCACCTCCAATAACAGACCTGTCCAGTGTAAGTATACTCTACATCTTGATATAAAAACACAAACGCCTCAAACAGACAGCGATAGTACCCGTATGTCAGACATGTAACTATGATATGCTCCCAGATCCACACATGCAGTAGAGTCACCCCAGCTGACAACGCTGAATCATGAAGATAAGCAACTGTGTACATCTTGTGATATAGCTTCCCCAACATCGCAGGCCCCTAGGCATACATAGTGCCATCCATGACCATCCCATCGATCATCTCACCCCAGCCAACTGGGAAACCCCTGTCTCGCCTATCCAGCATAACCACCCTACCAATCAATGCACACAAGAATAAGGCAAAGGGATCTGCACCTGCGGCCAACGTCCCCTCATAGCTCATCTCCTGACCATCTGCTAATAGCACAACGTGGTCCTCTCCAAACACTCTGATCAGGGTGCTCCTTCCCCTCCTCGTGTCATATCTAACTCGCCGGCCTTGAATAGGTAGCTTTAGGATGCGATAAACATCCTCAAGGGTGATTGTCATCTCTCCAGTCGGCAACAAAAAGCTACAGGTCTCCAAGCGGTACTGCTCCACAACCGCTGTCATCAAAGCTCGATGAGCTCATAGAACAAGCATCAACACCACTGTCAGAAGCCCCAACATAGCCAGTCGAGACCGCGTAGCATCATCAAAATAGTTGAACAGGGCCATCACGAATGGAACTCGTCGCTCATGTGAATACACTATAAATGATGTTGTATCCTGCATCCACAACTTTCTGGTCAGATATCAACCTATCTTTTTCTGAACCAACCCCTTTCTTCTAATGTCTAAAAAGCCAGAATCATTTGGCACCAAAATAGACAATGCTTTGCGTCATTTTCAAAATGGCGCTACTACTTCCTCTAAATAGCGCTATTTCAGAAAATAGCGCTACTATGCAAACCACTTTGCGCTAATTCCAAACATGACGCTACTGCGCACTATACATAGCGCCATTTTACAAAATGGCGTCACCTTGCAATTTAGAACTAATCTAGTGAATAGCACTAACTCCACCAAGAGCGCTAATATCCTATATTGCGCTAAACCCCTATTTGGTGCTAGAATTCAAAATAGTGCTACTACCCTAAATGGCACTATTCTAGAAAATAGTGCTACCCTAGCACCAATTTGGCACTAAACTATTGAAAATAAATTTCTCCTAAAATGGCGTTACTTCAGAAGATAGCGCTAAAAACCCAGTAAATGGCGACAAACCGCCCTAATCCTACCCTGGCGGATAGCACCAATCTGAAGCATGGCACTAATCTGCCTAACTTTTGGCGCTACGCTCTCTAACCCTATTTCTTGAACCCCAAAAAAGTGACATAAACACAAAAATGAAAAAGTTAGGGTTAGACCCTACCTGGGGTCCAGCCTCTGGTGCCTGGCCAAACGATCAGAACCGCTCTGAGATGTGTCAAAGTCGAGGGAACTGGGGGTTGTGCTCTGCCATTTCTCCTTCGCTCCTTCTTCTCTAAAGTCAAAGTGTGCAAATGTGGCACTCTAAGGGCCCACTTTTCCTCATATAGTGGGCCATGTCATCCTTCCACACCCTCTTTTTCCTCCAGGGTGCAGATCTCAGCCTTTTTTCTCAATTTTTCTTCCTGCCATCTTTTTTTTCCATCCCCTATCCAACTTTGACTCCCATTGCATCCTTTCGAGAACTCGCCCGAAAAATTATTTATTTTCCCGTCAACCTCTCGAGGGGGCATCCCTTACCCATCTCATTCCTTCCTGGTAGTTGGGGCATGATTTTTCTTTGACCTAATGCCACTTCCCTCCTAGGTCCTGACGCACGTCAAAGAGGGGCAAATGTAGACACCTAAAAATCTCTCGACCACCAAACTGACTCCTGACATCCCTAAACACATCAATTCCCCTTCTAACCAATTAATTAAATCTTTATTTAATTAATTATCCCTCCATTCCCAAATTCATATCATTTTACCTACAAAATTGAATTAATTTCATTAATTCAATAGTCCAAAACCTTAGCCAATTGATTTAATAAATATGCAATATTTATTATTCCAATTTCCCTCTCCTCACTAAATCTAATTAATTAGCTAAACCATCCTTAACTGATTAATTCAGCCTATTAATTAACCTATCCCTACCCTAGACAATTAAATAGCTATTATTTAATTGCCTACCCTAGCCTACCTCATTCTAGCCCTAGGGTTAATTAAATAAAACCAATATTTAATTAATCCTAACCTCTCATTTGGGTGGTCAAACCTAGTTTAACACCCTTCCCCACATCCTCCAAATAAAAAATTGAAATAAATCCACCTAAGTCAATTTTTTATTTTAAAACATCGCACATCACAATTAATTCACCTTACATCCCCATACCTCATTTATCTCCACTTATCCCCAAATAAATTTTTAATTCATTTCACATTCCCCATATGAATCTTTAATTCAAAAATAATCCTTCACCCCCATACTCATTTAATAACCCCTTTTCCCAAAATGAATAAAAGATTTACTTTTATTCATAACCCTCCATTCCTCCAAGATTGAATCTAGGCCCTCCACATCACTTTTATCCTCCACCATTGATCTTCCAAATCAATCTCCACCATTGGATCAAAATCCCTTCCAAAAGTCTATAAATACAACATCTCTCAACCCATTTTGGAATCCAATCTTTAAGCAAAGTTATCATGTCCAAATGACTATTGAGCTAGAATTATGAGTTGCATAATTAGAGTAGCATTTCACATTTGAATCCTTAATCTAGGGAATATCATGTCTTAGGAGCTCTTGGGTGCAAGTTTCCTCCTCTCCCTTGATGAGATTGGGTCTACATGTGAAGGTATAACTTTATGTGTTTATTTGCATTTTGTTTGTGTTTCACTTCATTTTTGTTTACCTAATCTACAGCTAGGACTCAAACACAATCTTCTAGAGATCTCTGCAATCACTAGCATCAACCAGGTCAACCAAGACTGGTTACACGCTACATTATCTAGGAACAATCTTCACACACCATCTCAATTTCTTAACGTAGACCAAAGTCCATATAGGAACATGATTAAGAGACATCCACAAGAATGCTATAATCATCAGGAGCAACCACATGAACCTTAACCACTTTATCCATAGGAATCCTCTCATCAAAACACATGAACTTCACTGTCTTCAACTATCATAAAAGAAAGATAGCTTGCCGACCACCAAACCACAAACCATTGCAAGTGTAGGCACTTATAATCATCCTAGACTTCCCTCTAAAATCATAGAGCCAAATACTTTATTGCGGAGGAATGCGGACGGCAGAATACTTTCTTCCTATCCCAACTGAACTTACTGAAAAAAGTAGGTTTCACTCTGGTGAACACAACTCACTCAGATCTTCATGCGGATGGCTCAAAATCATAATGTAAACTCCTTAGTCATACCTCTAACTTACTTCCAATCTGCAGACCATGATCTTCAAGTAGAAGTAAATGCGAAGTAGTTTGCTTGACTGTTCTTTAGCATACAACTTGTTGTCTATACTGCACTTCTCTGTAGCTCACTAGTTTCTTCTGGATAGGCTAATTTTCTCAATATCGTCAACATACAAGTCTTTTAAACAAGTAATAGAATAAGATATAGTTGACACCAATGACAATAAGAATATATTGACATCAATGACAACATCGATTGGGCACATACTTGCAACAATCTCCCCCTTTGTCATTGATGGCAACATATGATGTGAAAAACTGCGACATCCATCAAGACAAGATTCTCCCCCTTTCTCTTTACATACCTGCACTCTTTCTTTCTCCAAAATTCTCCCCCTTTCTCTTACACATCTGCACTCTAAGTTTTTCACATGACTTCTCTGCCCCTTTGACATCAATGGTGAAGGGCACATACTTGCACTCTTCTGCTCTGATCCAATCTCCCTTCTGAACTTTCTTCAACTGACTGCTCCCCCTTACTTGATGCTTTCCCTGACTGCAACTTTGGTTCGTCATGTGAGGTTCTCTCCTTCTTGGTTTGATAATTCTCACCTTAGGATCTTGTTGCTACTGCATTATTTCCTCTATCAGCAACACTAAAGTATTTACTGCTCTTTATCAGAAACTCATATCAGCATCATCTACCTGCTTCCCCTAAGAGGTAACTTCATAATCCTCTTGACTTCAACAACCATCTCTGATTACTTCCTGCACTGCTACACCTTTTTCCTTTTATTGCTCTGACTACTGCCCCTTAGGAGTACACATCAGACCGTATCTAGCTCACATTAGAACCTTCACATGCTATCACTTCCAGAGTAACATATCTTATCTTAAAGCTTTAGACTTGACTTTGTCTGCAAGTTTTCTTCTACAGGCTTCCCTTATCATTAGTCTAGTTGAAACAATGTCTTTTTCAACCTGGCATTCAAGTAGGTAGTCATCACATCTGATTTGAAGTCCTTATGTGCTAAAAGGCTAGAAACAATTTAATAGGATCCATTTATGCCATCGGAGCAACATTTTCCACTTGCGAGTACCTTTTACACATAGCCTTGCCTTATTCCTCACCACTTCTTTATTCTCATTCAATTTAATCTCTGATCTTCAGACAAGTTCCCAAGTTTGATTCTTCATATTCCGCATTAGTTCCTTTTTTTCATTTCCTTGCTTACCTCATCCATAGATTCAATAGAGATTTACCTATTCATCTGTATTATTTTTCTTTGCCTATGCACATTAGCTCTTTTTACCAAAGAACTAGTCTTCAGTGTGGTACTTCTGCACAATCTCTAGGGATCTTAGAAATTATTTCTGGAACTTCTTCTTCAACTTGACTATCTTCTTGTTCAACTGGTCCATTTGATTCATAGCTACTCAGATACGACATTCTTTCTCTGACTTCATCAACCTTCACAATAGCAATCTCAATGATCTTTCTTGACCCATACCTTGTTCATCTCCTTCTTGACTTCTGTCAGATCAACCTTTTCCACTAATTTCTTCAATTCTTCTTGATTATCCTTCTTCATGTTCTTACTTCCGCAAAATCTTGCAATATGTCCAGGCTTGTTGCAATTAAAGCACATAGTATTTTTTTGACCATTGTTCCTTTCATTCTTCCTTGACCTGCATAGGTTAGCTTTATGCCCAAATTTATTGCATATATAATAGTAGCCACTGAAGGATTCAATTGTCCTATTCTTGTCATAGGTGTTTCTCACTTGACTTCTACACCCATTTGCCCTGTGTCCCATTGTATTGCATGCATTGCACCTAATAGGATTTTGACTCACTTTACTTCTACATATAGCAGCTTTATGACCAATTTTATTGCAAGTAAAACATCTTCCTTTGAAGGATTGTTCATTTCTCACATTGTTGAAACTTTTCTTGATCTGATTTCTACATTCACTTGCTCTATGAAAATTGAAACATTGACTAGAGAATGATGGAACCTATCGATTTATTCTACTCCTACATTGAGTAGCCTGATGACCGAATTTATTACATGAATTGCAATAACCATGAAAATATGGGTACCTTTGAGCATTTGGTTGTCTATTCAGAGGTCTTCTAGGTTTTCTTCTTTGATTTATGAATTGGTATCCTTTATTTTTTCTTGACTCAGCGCTTATTTGACCAGAGTTTGAACTTTCTCCTTTCTCAAATCCCAAACCTTTCTTGTCATCAGCTCTCTTCTAGCTAGTAATCATTTCATCAAGCTTTGCACTACTTATCTTGAATTTTTCTTCAAAGCTTTTGGCATTTTCCAAGTCTATTTTTAGATTTGCAATTTCTTCTTCAAGTTTTGCACAATCTTCTGATCTGTTCTTCACAATCAAATTCAGATCATCTTCTGCTCTTGTTCTTTCTATAACTTCTACTTCCAAATCATTTAGGGCTTCATTTGCTGATAAAAATTGATCACTGACTTCTTTGTATTTGTCTTTAAATTTCTTGACTTTCTCTTTTAGCTTCAAGATGCATTCATCAGCTTGTTGCAAGTTTTCTTTCATATCCTTGACTTCTACTCCAGAATTTTCAAGATCCATAAGAGTTGCTTCTAATCGGTTGTAGCTTCCATAATTTCCATATCTTCTTGTTGACATGGTCTTACTATCCCAGATCTTCCTCAAGCTATTAAACTTTTTCCAAGGAACTTGGCTCTAATACCAATTGTTGATTGTTAGGAATACTGAGAGGGGGGGTGAATCAGTGTTCTATAAACCTTTTCTTGCACTTTTACTTTTAACCATTTCAAAGGAATAATCAAATAGAAGCAAAATATACAAATGAACAGCATTCACAAAAGCATGACACATAACACCAAGATTTTACGTGGAAAACCCAAAAAGGAAAAAACCATGGAGAGGATTAGCTCTCAAATATATATTGCAATCTTTACAAAAATGATGCTCAGGCTCTTGTCACCCCACGGGCCTAGAACATGCTAGCTTACTACCATGAAGAACAACTTGGTCTAGTAGGCTCACTACCTCAACCCTAAACCTAGCCATATTACAATAAGGGTTGTTAAACCTTGAGGGCTATGAAACCTTGTTGAAGGCTTACTGTTGGCTCAATGCCTTGATGATGAAAGCTTGCTTCCAATCAGATTGCACATGAAAACTAAATACTGCTTAAGCATCTGCCACTATGCTAGGTGTAGTCATTTAATAGCTGAATTCTGAATCCCAACTCTTCATACTCACTGATTTGTGTCACTGCTTTGTTATTTACATATTTGCATCACATCCACGCATTCCCTATTCTATTCTGCCTATACTCTTCTTTGCCTCTTCTCTGCTCTACCTTTCAGACCTTTCTTATTATCTTCCCATCTTTGTTCAAGGACACCTTTTCCATGACTCAACTACAATTATTTATACACTACATCAACCTTGGAATGATCATCAAGGTCGGCATCACAATCATCAACCATTGGAATAATCTCCAAAGTCGGTATTACAAACATTTACAAAATAGGTCCTGACCTATTGCAACATTATACAAAGGGAATGAAATGCAAATCAAGTCATGCCTCAGCAAGGACTCAAACACGATCTTCCATGCCACAACACACTTCCACAATCTTCCAGAGATCTCTGCAATCAATGGGATCAACTAGGTCGGCCAAGACTGGTTACACGCTACATTATCTGGTAACAATATTCACACACCATCTCAATTTTTTAACACAGACCAAAGTCTAGATAGGAACATGATTAGGAGACATCCACAAGCACACTATAATCATCAGGAGAAACCGCACAAACCTTAAACACTTTATCCATAGGAATCTTCTCACCAGAACACATGAACTTCACTGTCTTCAACTGTCATAAAAGAAAGATAGCTTGTGGACCGCCAAACCATGAACTATTGAAATTGTAGACACTTATAATCATCTGAGACTTCACTCTAGAACCACAAAGCCAAATACTTTATTGTGGAGGAATGCAGTGCAGATTACTTTCTTCCTGTCCCAACTAAACTTACAGAAAAAAGCAAGTTTCACTCTTGTGAACACAACTCACTCAAATCTTCATGCGGATGGCTCAAACCTAGAATGCAACATCCTTAGTCATTCCTCTAACTTACTTCCAATCCGCAGACCACAATCTTCAAGCAGATGTAAATGCGGAGTAGTTTGCCGAACTGTTCTTCAGCATACAACTTATTGTCTATACTGCACTTCTCTGTAGCTCACTAGTTTCTTTCGAAGATGCTAATTTTATCAATATCTTCAACATACAAGTCTTTTAAACAAGTAATAGAATAAGATACAGTTGACAACAATGACAACACCGATTAGGCACATACTTACAACAATCTCCCCCTTTGTCATTGATGGCAACATATGATATGAAAACCTACAATAGCCATCAAGACAAGATTCTCCCCCTTTCTCTTTAAATACATGCACTCTTTCTTTCTCCAAAATTCTTCCCCTTTCTATTACACATCTGCACTCTAAGTTTTTCACGTGACTTCTATGTTGATAACTGAGAGGGGGGGGGGTGAATCAGTTATCCTAATTATTTCCCTTATTGAACTTTCCTTTTAATTGAAGCAGCATAAAATCAAACACAAAACATTAACCATGAAGTAAGAAACACATGACACAGTATTTTTGACGTGGAAACCCTGTTAAGGGAGAAAACCACGGGGTGATTAACCCAAGAATTATTCTCTGTTAGAAGAATAGGAAATTACAAAAATGGCACTTGCCAATTAGGGCTCACTGCCCGAGCACACTGCTCACAAGAGGCCCACTGCCTACAAGAAGACACACTGTCTACAAAGTGATGATAATCACAGTCTTGAACTGATTGGAAGCATCTGCATATGCTGGAGTTCAGTTCCGGTTAGGCTCAGTACACTGATCTGCTGCACTTCATCTTTCCTCTGTTCTTTGTTCTGCTATCTTTCACATACCGGATCCTTTTTGCTACCTCTGCACTTTTTCTGGACTTATTCGCATATCTCTCTACATCCACACGACTCTTCACAACTAAATCCATCCTCTATATATATCCGCACAAGTAGTTTCATCACCTTTCTGGTCGGCATCCGGAACAGTCTTAGTTTCTTACAAACTCTCATTCTGTCGGCTGAATCCTTCCTCACCAAGCAATGCGGATCAAGCATATACTTGTAGATATCATTAATCATGTCGGCCAAACATGATTCATGCCTTCACAACCTCTGTCATCAACAGTAACCCATCCGGAAAGTAGTCTGATACTCTGCCAGTCAGTTCTTCCTCTGTTTTCACTGTCTCTCAGGAATCCGGTACTCAACCATTCATATCTTTTTCTTTGTCCATCACCGGAGGCTAAATCCTTGGAATATACCACTCAAGGTAGTCCTCTTGACTTCCCCAAATCCGCACTGCACCAAGACACTTCCTCTGAGAGGTCCGGACCAATCTGTCGGACCTTGCCACATGCTCTGTTCTTCTTTACCGGACCACAACTTTCTTTATTCTGACTTCCGGTAGAGACACATCATGACTTGCGGATATGTGGGATGACCTTTGTTGCCATCAATGACAACAACCATGAATCCATATAGTGTCTCTTGCCAACAATCTCCCCCTTTGGCATTGATGGCAACACTTAGTGAAAAATGACTAAGTGTTTTCACTATGCTCCCCCTTTGCTGATGCTCTGTCTTTATATACAATTTCTGGAACTCCCCCTTAGTTGGATTCCTCATTTTTCACTGCTCCTCACTCCCCCTTTGACATCAATGGCAAAGGGTAGGGTCCGCATATCAAAATTTTCAAAAATTTCTTATACTTAGCCGCATATTTACATACTCACATATATTGAAGAATGTCTGCAAAGGATGTCTGTAATTGAATCATTTCGGTAGCCCAACTTTGCTTCATTCTGTCCAAAATTGAAATGTGACCACTTAACAAAAATGCAAATGCTTCTGCCCGCTTGAGATCTGTCGGATCTTTTGTTTGGGCGGTGGTCCTAGCATCACTGATGGCCTCATGCATGGTTTCCAACTTAGGGATTATAATCCTTCTAAGTTCTCCCATCCGGTTGGTGATGTTCTTCCTTTCCTTCTCAAGATTCTTTATTTCGTTCAAGACTGCAATAGTCTGACATTCTTGATTTATTATGGAGGAAGAGAGAGGATCAAAACTTTGAGATAAGCTTTGTAGCTTATCCTGTTCCTCTTTTATTTTCTTGTCAAATGCTGCTGTTGCCTTTGACCAGGATATACAAAATTTATAGATATCACCGCCATCCTTAAGAGCATTCTCTAAGCTCTTTATTCCAATGCTTACAATCTTTTTGTCTTTAGAGATTAATTCTAATATCTCTGAAAATCTCTTATCCAAAAATTCCTTCCGGACCTTTTCTTCAGCTGATTTTTCTAAAGAATCAAAATGTGTATCAACACTGCTGACTAAGGTTTTTAGATTACCAGAAGTGGAGGCTGTCGGATCTATCTGGATTGATGGCATGATCTTTACAAGTATTCCGGAAGCAGCCTCTATCAACTCACAGTCTTCCATATGAGACTTCAGGAGCTTTTCATTTGCCTTGGCATTTGCAAATGAAGCTATCTTCATTGTTTGTACCGGAGAGAGAGAGTCAAAATCAAATGGACCTTTGAGAAGCTCCGGTTCATCAATCTCTAGAGTTTCTTTACTCAAAAATTGTTGAACAGTTTGTGCAGTGTCTCTTGCTGGAGACAGATGTTTCTTTTCTTCTGCAGTCTTAGAACTGTCAACCTCTTTGTCTTTCACCACTGCTTCCTTCTCCTGTAGTTGCTCTTCTTCTTTGGATCCGGAGACTGTAGGGGAAACCGGAGGAGAGATGCTAACTTGTTCATGGGCCACTTCTTCTTGAGCAGAGGGTCCCAAGTCCTCACTTGTCTGTTCAAGGCTCACTTCTTCCGGAACAGAAGATTCCAAATCAGCAGCTGTTTCTGCACCTAAGTCCTCTACAACAGGAAGATTGAACCTTTTGAAGGCCTTCCGGAGGATCTCTTCTGTTTCTTGGGCCACTTTGTCAGTCTCACCAAGCATGAGTTGATTCATCCTGGCTTTGCTTCTGAACTCATCTTTACAGTCCTTGAAGATAATGTTCATTGTCTTGGGATCAATTTGAGGATATAGCTGAATAGCTATCTGCTCCCGGATCTCAAGATCTTTAGCATGAGCATTATTTTTTCTCACTTCCATTTCCTTTTCTAGGCTTTTAGGAATAAGAGATATTATTTCAATGAAAGCCTTATTATATATGTTAAGATATTTCACTGTGGCCTCCTGCAGAGTCTTTTGGTCGGCCTCACTGAAGTCATCATATGATTCAGTCATTGGTTGAAGGTTTCCATCCACCGTGACCGACTTGATTATGCTCTCTAGTGACAGAGTGGGCTTTTCAACAGTTACCTCTGCCATTTCCTCCTTGTCTTGGCCTGTGGAGGGCTTACCGGATCCTTTCTTTTTCTATTTCTTTACTTCTCTTACTCCTTCATCTGATTCTGTCTCCTCTTCATCCTTTTGGCTTCCATAAGCCCTTGTGGATTTTGCCTTTGATCTCTTACCGGATGCCTGGACTTCCAGTTTTGAACTTTTGGTTGAGGGAGGTGCAGATCTCTTTGTTGATCTGGTCCGGGTGGGAGCTCCAACCGGAGCACTTTCTTTGCTTTTCTCTTCTTCCTCGGCCTTCCTCCTCTTTTCCCGGCTGGCATCAAGTGCCTCCTTTGAGATGCCAAGACCTTGAGCAATGTGCTCTACTTCTTTTCTCACTTTTCTTTTGATCTCAGGTTCCCTGAGTTCTACATGTAATTTTATACTCAGCTCCTCAAAGGTTCCAAACCTTTCTGCCTTAGGATCTTTGGGCTGACTTAGCATGTGTTGAACATGCATCTCCACTATTTGTTCATCAACTTCATACCCCATGGGCATGATCCAGACAGTCCTTGGCTCCACTGCCTCCATTAGGCACTGATCAGTGTCAACCATAAAGCACACTGAGTCCTTGTATTTTTCAATGAGAGACTGAGGAATTCTCTCTCTTGCTTGCATCATGCTCTGAAAGTTTTTGAAGTATCCCCATAGAGCTGAATTTCTCGCTTTTGCATCCCCAAGTCCATGCAAGTAGTCTCTTATCTGGACTGCAACAGGTTTGTCATTCTGCCATACCCATCCACTTGTTCCGGGTAGCTCATTCATGAAGTAGAAGAATAGACATACAATAAGAGTACCATACTTGAAGGAATTCTTCTTATCCTTCTTGATTTTCTGTATATTTTCCATTAATTGGCTTAGCAGTAGTTCGCAGAGGTCATATTCTGCATTTTTCCTTAGCATTTCAAAAGCAGTGTATACTGCAGTTCCGGATACAGAATTCTCCCTGCTGGAGTGATAGATCTTGTATCCTATTATCATTGATGCATATTTGATATCCGGATCTGAAATATCTTCAATGGTCATTGCCCTCTTGTCAAATTTTGATCCGGTGGCCTCAGTTACAATGTTATTCTTGACAGATTTGAGGATAGGTACTCCTCCGGAAGAGTATAGGCCAGTTACTGCTCTAATTGCCTCTTTTGTGATTTTGCAGGGTCTATCTAGCCATAGAAAGTTGTCATGCATCCTGCTCAGTACATACCGGACCCATTCATCCTCTTCAAAACAGGGGAAATGAATAAATTGCTCAAATTGTTTCTTCTGAATATCCTTATACTCTGGTTTAAGCTCAAAGGCATTGTCAATCAGCTGCTTGTGATAGAGGTCTCTTAATTTGAATTCCCCAAATTCCTCAATGTTTGCATGTATGTAAACCCTAATGTCTTCGGTGTGTAAAACTCCGTGAGGAACACTAGAGAAGGCTCCTAGTGGGTCTACCTCCAATGATTTGTAGGGATGTTTCTTGAATGAGGGGCGAGGTCTATCAGAGATCTTAACTATGTTTGGAGTAGCCATTCTTCAAGGATTTGTAGTGAGGTAATGAAAAACAGAGAATACCTTATGCGCCTTCGGTTTGCACGGAGTGGTTGGATTGATTTCTTTATCCAATAGCTTCGGCGGGAGATCCTTGGTGTGCTTGAAGAACCTTGTTGCAGAGCTCCACTTTTCGCTTCTTCTCGAGTGCAGAATGAGCAAATGACCTTTGAGAAATCCCTTAAATTGCTCCGCGAACCCTAATACTTGTCTGCAATAAATGCTTCACCTACATCATTCCGGTTTGCCTTGTCTGGATAGCTTGGAGTATCCCGGATTAGTCCTGATCTGTGGATATCATCCGGATCTTTCAATCATGAGTAAATCGAGGTGGCATATTACAAGATCATCTCAAACACTCTGTCCAATCCGCAGAACAAGATAGTGCATTTCCGGATCTTTCCGGACCTTTTTGTAATCCTTTATCATACTGGAGCATTTCCCTGAACAGGTCTTATTTGATCGATCATAGCTTCTTCATAACTCCATGCGGACCTCTGAAAACTTGACTGAAGTATCTCAAGACTCATATCTACAAACCCTTTGATCCGCATCTTGTGCCACATCCGGCACCACTTGTTTGGCTGGGGGAACAAGATTTTCTTTGAGTCTCCCCCTGAGCCAGAGCTCACTTTTAATTTCCGGAAGAAATATCAGCACCAGAATCTGGTGCGGATCCAACCTCTACATTCTCTGAACTTTTCTTCACCCAAATCTTGCTCATCTGATTCCTAACCTCATCCGCATTCATCTTTTGTTTACCCTTGTCTTGATTCTGATTATACACCGGACCTCTTTTGTCCTGATTCTTGTTTCTGCAGATTTTAGCATTATGACCGGACCTATTGCAGATTTGGCAAATAACATTTCTTTGCATATTTGACTGATATCCTCTTGATCTGCATTGATTTGCCATATGACCTATTCTATTGCATGTGAAGCATCTACCTTTGAATGATTTGTTTACTTGCATAATTCTGCATTCATGGGATTTGTGTCCATACCTTTTGCAGTTGAAGCACTGTCCGGAGAAGGATGAATTATTCTGATTCATTCTCATTCTGCACTGATTAGCTTTGTGACCAAAGTGGTTGCAGTTGTGGCAGTATCCATTGAAGGATGGATATCTTTGAGCATTTGGCTGTTTTACCGGAGGTCTTCTAGGCCTGCTCCTTGGATTTTCTGATCCAAGATTCTCTTGACCGGATCCGGAGCTTTCTCCTTTCTCATATCCCAAGCCATACTTGTCATCTGTCCTCTTTTGACTTCCAAGAAGAACTTCAAGTTGAGCAGAACTTATCTTGAATTTCTCTTTATATTCATTTGCTGTTTGAAGGTCTCTTTTGAGAGAGGCAATTTGATCCTCAAGTTTTCCTTCATTATCTTTGGCATCTTCAAGATCAGATTCAAGGTGTCTGATAATCCTGTCCATCTGGTGGCATTCTTCTGATTTTTCTTTAAGAGATTGTCTTAGATTGTCTTCAGCCTTTCTTTTTTCTTCAATCTCTTGAGTAAACTTTATAGTTCCTGATTCCATTTCATGTCTTAACATAATGACTTCTTTTGATAACTTTTCACATAACTTGGTTTGCTCAGTCAATTCCTCATTTGTATTGCTTTCTTCACTTTGTCTTGCCAACTGTTGAAGCAGCTCCTTTCTCTTTTTCATAGAGAGACTTAATTTGTCTTTTAATTCTCTCATGAATTCATCAGCCTGTTTGAGTCTTTCCTTTAATTCACTGACTTCAGAATTTGACTGTTCAAGATCCTCAAGGGCAGTCTTGAGTTGCTCCCTTAAACCATATGCATCCATTTGAAATCCCAGATCTTCCTCAAGCTGTTAGGCTCTATTAGGAGGAACTTAGCTCTGATACCAATTGTTGATAACTGAGAGGGGGGGGGGGTGAATCAGTTATCCTAATTATTTCCCTTATTGAACTTTCCTTTTAATTGAAGCAGCATAAAATCAAACACAAAACATTAACCATGAAGTAAGAAACACATGACACAGTATTTTTGACGTGGAAACCCTGTTAAGGGAGAAAACCACGGGGTGATTAACCCAAGAATTATTCTCTGTTAGAAGAATAGGAAATTACAAAAATGGCACTTGCCAATTAGGGCTCACTGCCCGAGCACACTGCTCACAAGAGGGCCACTGCCTACAAGAAGACACACTGTCTACAAAGTGATGATAATCACAGTCTTGAACTGATTGGAAGCATCTGCATATGCTGGAGTTCAGTTCCGGTTAGGCTCAGTACACTGATATGCTGCACTTCATCTTTCCTCTGTTCTTTGTTCTGCTATCTTTCACATACCGGATCCTTTTTGCTACCTCTGCACTTTTTCTGGACTTATTCGCATATCTCTCTACATCCACACGACTCTTCACAACTAAATCCATCCTCTATATATATCCGCACAAGTAGTTTCATCACCTTTCTGGTCGGCATCCGGAACAGTCTTAGTTTCTTACAAACTCTCATTCTGTCGGCTGAATCCTTCCTCACCAAGCAATGCGGATCAAGCATATACTTGTAGATATCATTAATCATGTCGGCCAAACATGATTCATGCCTTCACAACCTCTGTCATCAACAGTAACCCATCCGGAAAGTAGTCTGATACTCTGCCAGTCAGTTCTTCCTCTGTTTTCACTGTCTCTCAGGAATCCGGTACTCAACCATTCATATCTTTTTCTTTGTCCATCACCGGAGGCTAAATCCTTGGAATATACCACTCAAGGTAGTCCTCTTGACTTCCCCAAATCCGCACTGCACCAAGACACTTCCTCTGAGAGGTCTGGACCAATCTGTCGGACCTTGCCACATGCTCTGTTCTTCTTTACCGGACCACAACTTTCTTTATTCTGACTTCCGGTAGAGACACATCATGACTTGCGGATATGTGGGATGACCTTTGTTGCCATCAATGACAACAACCATGAATCCATATAGTGTCTCTTGCCAACATTCTATCCCCCTTTGACATCAATGGCAAAGGGCACATACTTGCACTCTTCTACTCTGACCCAATCTCTCTTCTAAACTTTTGTCAACTGACTGCTCCCCCTTACTTGATGCTTTCCCTGACTACAACTTTGGTTCTTCATATGAGGTTCTTTCCTTCTTGGTTTCACACCGTAGCATCTTGCTGCTACTACACTGTTTCCTTTGTCAGCAATACTGCAGTATTTACAGCTCTCTATCAGAAACTCATATTGGCATCATCTACCTGCTTCCCCTGAGAGGTAACTTCATAATCCTCTTGACTTCAAAAACCATCCCTAATTATTACCTGCATTGCTATACCTTTTTCCATTTATTGATCTAACTACTCCCCCTTAGGAGTACACATCAGACCGCATCTAGCTCACATTAGAACCTTCACATGCTATCACTTCCGGAGTAACATATCTTATCTTAAATCTTCAGAGTTGACTTTGTCTACAAATTTTTCTTCTGCAAGCTTCCATTATCATTAGTCTAGTTGAAACAATGTCTTTTTCAACTTGGCATTCAAGCAGGTAGTCATCACATCTGATTTGAAGTCCTTATGTACTACAAAGGCTAGAAACAACTTAAAAGCATCCATTTGTGCCATCGGAGTAGCATTTTCCACTTGCAAGTACCTTTTTGCTCACGGCCTTGCCTTATTCCTCACCACTTCTCTATTCTCATTCAATTTAATCTCTGATCTTGAGACAAGTTCCCAAGTTTGATTCTTCATATTCTGCATTAGTTCTTTTTTTTCATTTCCGTGCATACCTCATCCATAGATTCAACAGAGATTTACCTATTCATCTGCAATTCTTTTTCTTTGTTAATGCACCTTAGCTCTTTTTACCAAAGAACTGGTCTTTAGTGTGGTACTTCTGCACAATCTCTAGGGATCTTAGGAATTATTTACAGAACTTCTTCTTCTTCAACTTGACTATCTTCTTGTTCAATAGGTCCATTTGATTCATAACTACTCAGATCTGATATTCCTTCTTTGACTTCATCAACCTTCAGATTAGCAATCTCAATGATCTTTCTTGACCCATACCTTGTTCATCTCCTTCTTTACTTCTCTGGATCAACCTTTTCCACTAATTTCTTCAATTCTTCTTGATTATCCTTCTTCATGTTCTTACTTCTGCAAAATCTTGCAATATGTCCAGGCTTGTTGCAATTAAAGCACATAGTATTTTTTTTACCATTGTTCCTTTCATTCATCCTTGACCTGCATAGGTTAGCTTTATGCCCAAATTTATTGCATATATAATAGTAGCCACTGAAGGATTCAATTGTCCTATTCTTGTCATAGGTGTTTCTCACTTTACTTCTACACCCATTTGCCCTGTGTCCCATTGTATTGCATGCATTGCACCTAATAGGATTTTGACTCACTTTACTTCTACATATAGCAGCTTTATGACCAATTTTATTGCAAGTAAAACATCTTCCTTTGAAGGATTGTTCATTTCTCACATTGTTGAAACTTTTCTTGATCTAATTTCTACATTCACTTGCTCTATGAAAATTGAAACATTGACTAGAGAATGATGGAACCTATCGATTTATTCTACTCCTACATTGAGTAGCCTTATGACCGGATTTATTACATGAATTGCAATAACCATGAAAATATGGGTACCTTTGAGCATTTGGTTGTCTAGTCGGAGGTCTTCTAGGTCTTCTTCTTTGATTTATGAATTGGTATCCTTTATTTTTTCTTGACTCAGTGCTTATTTGACCAGAGTTTGAACTTTCTCCTTTCTCAAATCCCAAACCTTTCTTATCATCAGCTCTCTTCTAGCTAGTAATCATTTCATCAAGCTTTGCACTACTTATCTTGAATTTTTCTTCAAAGCTTTTGGCCTTTTCCAAGTCTATTTTTAGATTTGCAATTTCTTCTTCGAGTTTTGCACAATCTTTTGATATGTTCTTCACAATCAAATTCAGATCATCTTCTTCTCTTATTCTTTCTATAACTTCTACTTCCAAATCATTCAAGGCTTCATTTGCTGATAACAATTGATCATTGACTTCTTTGTATTTATCTTTCAATTTCTTGACTTGCTATTTTAGCTTTAAGATGCAGTCATCATCTTGTTGCAAGTTTTCTCTCAGATCCCTGACTTCTACTCTAGAATTTTCAAGATCCATAAGAGTTGTTTCTAGTTGGTTGTAGCTTCCATAATTTCCATATCTTCTTGCTGCCATGGTCATACTATCGCAGATCTTCCTCAAGTTGTTAAACTTTTTACAAGGAAGTTGGCTCTGATACCAATTGTTGATTGTCAGGAACACTGAGAGGGGGGGTGAATCAGTGTTCTATAGACCTTTTCTTATACTTTTACTTTTAACCATTTCAAAGGAATAATCAAATAGAAGAAAAATATACAAATGAACAACATCCACAAAAGCATGACACATAACACCAAGATTTTACGTGGAAAACCCACAAAGGGAAAAACCACGGAGAGGATTAACTCTTAAATATATATTGCAATGTTTATAAAAATGATATTTAGGCTTGGTCACTCCATGAGCCTAGAACATACTGGCTTACTACCATGAAGAACAACTAGGTCTAGCAAGCTCACTGCCTCAACCCTAAACCTAGCAAGATTACAATAAGGGTTGTTAAACCCTAAGGGCTATTAAACCCTATTGAAGGCTTACTATCGGCTCACTGCCTTGATGATGAAAGCTTGCTTCCAATCATATTGCACATGAAAACTAAATACTGCTTAAGCATCTACCACTATGCTAGGTACAATCATTTAATAGCTAAATTTTGAATCCCAACTCTTCATACTCACTAATTTTTGCCACTGCTCTATTATTTGCATATTCGCATCACACCCACGTGTTCTCTATTATGTTTTGCCTCTACTCTTCTCTGCCTCTTCTCTACTCTGCCTTTCAGAGCTTTCTTAATATCTTCCCATCTACACTCAAGGAAGCCTTTTCCACAACTCAACTACAAGTATTTATACACTACACCAACCTTGGAATGATCATCAAGGTTGGCATCACAATCATCAACCATTGGAACAATCTCCAAGTTCGGTATTACAAACATTTACAAAATAGGTCTTCACCTATTGCAACATTATGCAAAGGGAATGAAATTTGGATCATGCCATGCCTTAGCTAGGACTCAAACACGATCTTCCACATCACAACAAACTTTCGCAATCTTCCAGAGATCTCCGCAATCACTGGGATCAACCAGGTCGACCAAGACTAGTTACATGCTACATTATCTAGGAACAATATTCACACACCATCTCAATTTCTTAATGCAGACCAAAGTCCAGATAGGAACATGATTAGGAGACATCCACAAGCACACTATAATCATCAGGAGCAACAGCACGAACCTTAACCACTTTATCCATAGGAATCCTCTTACTGGAACACATGAACTTCACTGTCTTCAACTGTCATAAAAGAAAGATAGTTTGCAGACCACCAAAGCACAATCTATTGCAATTGTATGCACTTATCATCATCCCAGACTTCCCTCTAGAACCACAGAGCCAAATACTTTATTACATAGGAATGCAGAGCAGATTACTTTCTCCTTGTGCCCACTGAACTTACAAAAAAAAGTAGGTTTCACTTTGGTGAACACAACTCACTTAGATCTTCATGCAGATGGCTCAAACCTAGAATGCAACATCCTAGTCATACCTCTAACTTCCTTCCAATCCACAGACCATGATCTTCAAGTAGAAGTAAATGTGAAGCAGTTTGTCGCACTGTTCTTTAGCATACAACTTATTGTCTATACTGCACTTCTCTTTAGCTCACTAGTTCCTTCCGGAGAGGCTAATTTTCTCAATATCCTCAACATACAAGTCTTTTAAACAAGCAATAGAATAAGATATAGTTGACACCAATGACAAAAAAATATGTTGACATCAATGACAACTCCAATTATGCACATACTAGCAACAATCTCCCCCTTTGTCATTGATAGCAACATATGATGTGAAAAACTGCAACCATCAAGACAAGATTCTCCCCCTTTCTCTTTACATACCTGCATTCTTTGTTTCTCCAAAATTCTTCCACTTTCTCTTACACATTTGCACTCTAAGTTTTTCACATGACTTCTCTCCCCCTTTGGCATCAATGGCAAAGGGTGCATACTTGCCATCTTCTACTCTGATCCAATCTCTCTTCTGAACTTTCTTCAACCAATTGCTCCCCCTTACTTGATGCTTTACCTGACTACAACTATGGTTCTTCGTGTGAGGTTCTCTCCTTCTTGGTTTGACAATTCTCACCTTAGGATCTTGCTGCTACTGCACTATTTCCTCTATCAGCAACACTGCAATATTCACTGCTCTTTATCAGAAACTCATATTAGCATCATCTACCTACTTCCCCTGAGAGGTAACTTCATAATCCTCTTGACTTCAACAACCATCTATAATTACTACCTACACTGCTACACCATTTTCCTTTTATTTCTCTTACTACTCCCCCTTAGGAGTACACATCAGACTGTATCTAGCTCACATTAGAACCTTCACATGCTATCACTTCCGGAGTAACATATCTTATCTTAAAGCTTTAGACTTGACTCTATCTACAAGTTTTCTTATGCAGGCTTCCCTTATCATCAGTCTAGTTGAAACAATGTCTTTTTCAACCTAGCATTCAAGCAGGTAATCATCACATCTAATTTGAGGTCTTTATGTGCTACAAAGGCTAAAAATAACTTAATAACATCCATTTTTGCCATCATAGCAGCATTTTCCACTTATGAGTAGCTTTTACACACAACCTTGCCTTATTCCTCACCACTTCTCTATTCTTCATATTCTACATTAGTTTTTTTTTTCATTTCCTTGCATACCTCATCCATCGATTCAATAGAGATTTACTTGGTCATCTGTAATTCTTTTTCTTTGCCTATGCACCTTAGCTCTTTTTACAAAAGAACTAGTCTCCAGTGTGGTACTTCTGCACAATCTCTAGGGATCTCATGAATTCTTTCTAGAACTTCTTCTTCTTCAACTTGATTGTCTTCTTGTTCAACAAGTCCATTTGACTCATAGCTACTCAGATCTGATATTCTTTCTCTGACTTCATCAACCTTCACATTAGCAATCTCAATGATCTTTCTTGACCCATACCTTGTTCATCACCTTCTTGACTTCTACTGGATCAACCTTTTCCACTAATTTCTTCAATCCTTCTTGATTATCCTTCTTCGTGTTCTTACTTTTGCAAAATCTTGCAATATGTGGACAGGCTTGTTACAATTAAAGCACAGTATTTTTCTGACCATTGTTCCTTTCATTCGTCCTTGACCTGCATAGGTTAGCTTTATGACCAAATTTATTGCATATATAATAGTAGCCACTGAAGGATTCAATTGTCCTATTCTTGCCATAGTAGTTTCTCACTTGACTTCTACATGCATTTGCCCTGTGTCCCATTTTATAGCATGCATTGCACCTAATGGGATTTTCACTCACTTTACTTCTACATACAGACGCTTTATGACCAATTTTATTGCAAGTAAAACATCTTCCTTTGAAGGATTGTTCATTTCTCACATTGTTGAAACTTTTCTTGATTTGATTTCTACATTCACTTGCTCTATGACAATTGAGACACTAACTAGAGAATGATGGAACCTTTTGATTTATTCTTCTCCTACATTGAGTAGCCTTATGATTGAACTTATTACATGAATTACAATAACCATGAAAAGATGGGTACCTTTGAGCATTTGGTTGTCTAGTCAGAGGTCTTCTAGGTCTGCTTCTTTGATTTTTGAATTGGTATCATTTATTTTGCCTTGACTTAGTTCTTATTTGACTAGAGTTTGAACTTTCTCCTTTCTCAAATCCCAAACCTTTCTTGTCATCAGCTCTCTTATGGATAGTAATCATTTCATGAATCTTTGCACTGCTTATCTTGAATTTTTCTTCAAAGCTTTTGGCCTTTTCCAAGTCTGTTTTTAGATTTGCAATTTCTTCTTCAAGTTTTGCACAATCTTCTGATCTATTCTTCACAATCAAATTTAGATCATCTTCTGCTCTTGTTCTTTCTATAACTTCTACTTCCAAATCATTCAGGGCTTCATTTGTTGATAACAATTGATCGCTGACTTCTTTGTATTTGTCTTTGAATTTCTTGACTTGCTCTTTTAGCTTCAAGATGCATTCATCAACTTGTTGCAAGTTTTCTTTCAGATCCCTGACTTCTGCTTCAAAATTTTCAAAATCCATAAGAGTTGCTTCTAATTGGTTGTAGCTTTTGTAATTTCCATATCTTCTTTCTACCATGGTCATACTATCCCAGATCTTCCTCAAGCTATTAAACGTTTTCCAAGGAACTTGGCTCTAATACCAATTGTTGATTGTTAGGAACACTTAGAGGGGTGGGAGGAATGAATCAGTGTTATATAAACCTTTTCTTGCACTTTTACTTTTAACCATTTCAAAGGAATAATCAAATAGAAGAAAAATATACAAATGAACAACATCCACAAAAGCATGACACATATCACCAAGATTTTATGTGGAAAACCCAAAAAGGGAAAAACCATAGAGAGGATTAGCTCTCAAGTATATATTGTAATCTTTACAAAAATGATGTTTAGGCTTGGTCACTCCACGGGCCTAGAACAAGTTGGCGTATTGCCATGAAGAACAACTAGATCTAGCAGGCTCACCGCCTCAACCCTAAACCTAGCAAGATTACAATAAGGGCTGTTAAACCTTGTTGAAGGCTTACTTCTGGCTTACTACCTTGATGACAAAAGCTTGCTTCCAATCATATTGCACATGCAAACTGAATATTGCTTAAGCATCTGCCACTATGCTAGGTGCAATCATTTAATAGGTGAATTCTGAATCCCAACTCTGCATACTCACTAATTTGTGTCACTACTCTGTTATTCGCATATTTGCATCACACCCATGCGTTCTCTATTCTGTTCTGCCTCTACTCTTCTCTGTCTCTTCTTTGCTCTGCCTTTCAGACCTTCCTTATTATCTTCCCATCTTCGCTCAAGGATGCCTTTTCCACAACTCAACTACAAGTATTTATACACTACATCAACCTTGGAATGATCATCAAGTTCGGCATCACAATCATCAACCATTGGAACAATCTCCAAGGTCAATATTACAAACATTTACAAAATAGGTCCTGATCTATTGCAACATTATGCAAAGGGAGTGAAATGTGGATCATGTCATGCCTTAGATGGGACTCAAACATGATCTTCCATGCCACAACACACTTCCACAATCTTCCAAAGATCTCCGCAATCACTGGGATCAACCAGGTTGGCCAAGACTAGTTACACGCTATATTATCTGGGAATAATCTTCACACACCATCTCAATTTCTTAATGTGGACCAAAGTCTAGATAGGAACATGATTAAGAGACATCAAAAAGAACACTATAATCATCAGGAGTAACCGCACGAAGCTTAACCACTTTATCCATAGGAATCTTCTCACCGGAACACATGAGCTTCACTGTCTTCAACTGTCATAAAAGAAAGATAGCTTGCAGACCACCAAACCATGAACCATTACAACTGTAGGCACTTATCATCATCCCAGACTTCCCTCTAGAACCGCAGAGCCAAATACTTTATTGCGGAGTGTTGTTCTCAAAATCAGCTATGCTCATTTTTGTAGACAACCCCATGAAACTTGTCCGTTTCGTGAATCTACACTCTAAGATTGCAAATCAAGAAAAGATTTCCTTGTTCTTGTGCAAGGTCATTTGACATTCTAAACTCATCTGCGACATTCCCTTGAATTGATTTCTCAATTTTCGCGAGGATCATTTAAAGTCGTAAACTAGTAAAAATGTCATTTTGGTTATTTTTAGGAGTTAGTAAATTTTTTGACTCTTGATATGCAAGAGCGGCGAAAAATGCCGCTCCTACATATTATTTTTAGACTTATTCTTGGTTGATGCAATGACAGCATTTTTTGCCGCTATTGCATCATTTTTTAAGTTTAATATGTAATGGCGGTGAAATTTACCGCCATCACATGTGTTTTCCATCAGATATGCAATGACGGCATTTTTCGCTGCCATTACATATTTGTTGATTGTAGTGCCGTAGTGGCCGAAACCGCCGCTCGAGCGAGATCTTCAGGATTTTGGGTGTCGAGTGCCATTAATGGCCACTCATGCCATGCATTTAAACTTCAGTTTCAACCTTTTAAATGTGTTATCAAACCCATTGTTGCTTGTCATTTCTTATACTGAAACCTTTTAATTGATCTGCCAACACTCTCTTCAACCGTTTGATCGGGTGCTCCTGAGTTGTAATGGATTTCATGTTGCAAACCGAACCTAGGGTTTCAAGCTTTTTACGAGTAAGTTTCTTTTTGTTTCTCTTCCCCCTTTGCTCATTGTTTGTTTGTATTTTTGGTTTATAGAGTTTTGTTAGGTTTTTATTCTTCTGTTGTTTGTGATTTGTGTCTGAATTTTTTACTCATACAACATAGATTGCCATTAGGGTTTTGGTTTTGAAGACGCTGTGTCTTTCATCAGTTCAAACCTTCATTGTGTACCAACCTTGCCTTCGAAATGTGCAACAATGGCCAGATTCACCGCTAGATCTTCCCAAACCTCGCAACTCCCATTGTGTGCAATGACGGCGGGTTTTTCTGTCCTTACACCGAAGACTGCAAAAAACCCTATGTAGAAGCGGCATTTTCAACCGCCCGAACACTACAAAAGCCGATCACTCACATGTGGCATTTTCAACTGCTCAAACATGTTACAAAAAACTTTCAAAATACTTGTGACAGCGGCATTTTCCGCCGCTTTTACACCTCAAGTCCCTTCTAACCTGCAATGGCGGCCGATACACCTGTCCAAGCATTTGCCAGTAATGAAACCCATCAAATGCAAAAGCGGCCAAATCCCCCGTCCAAACACTTGAAGTTTTTAATCTTTACATGCGATAGCGGTAATTTTGACCGCTTCTACAAGTCAAATCAAAACTTCCAAAATACATGCAGAAGCGGTGTTTTTTATTGCCTTTACACCTGGAGATTCTTCCAACCTGCAAAAGCGGCCAAATCACCCGCTCAAACACATTTTCTTGATTTTTCCTAACACTGGAAAATTCATTTTCCAAAACCAAAAACCTGCTTTCGCCCTCGCCTTGATTTGCGCACTCAAGCCCTTTAAACACATGCTTTCCTGTCCATGATCGTTAAAACGCAGTTGACCCAGTTTATCCAATTTTTCCCCTAACTGTGAGATCATGGCCTTTTGCAGTTCTCAATCAGCATTCGTGGTGTTCAAATTCACAGTTTTCTCCAGGGCTCATGTCAGAATCATCTCCGTCAAAGTCCAGAGCCATGAAGTACAAGTACCAAGGTGTCTTTCTGGTAACCGCAGTGCAGACAAACGTTGATGAAATCAGAGACACAGAAATTGGGCACATAGATATGGTCAAATTCATAGATAGAACCAAACAAGCAAATCCCTCCAAGCATATGCAGAAAATCATTGACAGCAGTATTCATTTGGTTGCATCATTTCCTGTCAGTGCACATAATCTTGAATTTGTTCTACAAGTGGCCAACCACTACAATAGAGACACTAGAGCTGTGACGGACTCACAGGGAAATGTTATCATGAGATTGGATGCAGAATTCATGGACAAAATCTTCATGTGTCCACCAATTGAAAATGTCAGGCAGATTGATTTTGCTCAGGGTCAACAAGACTATGACAATGACTTGGAATCTTCTAGAAGGCACATAAACAGCAAATGGTTGAAGATTCCTAGGGCAACTTTGACCAGATGGCCAAAAGACCTTCACAGGAGTGATTTTGTGGAGGAAGTGTGTGATTTGATTACTCTTTTGAGTCACATCAAAGGACTCCCTTCTACTTCCAAATTCCAGGACTGGATGTACACTTACATCAAGGTGATTCTACAGGGTAATCAGAAGATATTCTAGGGTGAACAAATCAGCAATGCTCTGCACGAGCAACTGATAAGGGTCAATACTACCTTCAAATTTTACATGACCTCTTATCTTGTCTATGCTGTTGCAAGCATGTGGAACTTTCCAGGTTTAACCCAAGTGGGGGATAGGAGATTGGTCCCAGTATATGAATACTACCCCCAAATCACTCTGAAGGGGTCAATTCATCATTTTAGAAGAGTCAATGATGCGATCTTCTTAGTTTTCATGTGCTTGTGGGATGGTGAATTGGTTCAAAAAAGAGTTTCTGATGAAGCATGGCAGGTTGTAAATTCTTTTGGTTGCTTGTTCTTGCAATTTCCCACCTTCACTTATCTTCGGGTAGGATACTATCCTGGTTGCCCTTACATGCTGCCACAGTATCCCAGTGATCGCATTGTTCTTATGGAGCTTTGCAGACAACTGATTATGGTACACAATAAATAGATGGAGCTTAAGAGGTCAGGGATAAAGTTTCCCATTGAAATTGGGAGGTACTCAGTTCAGTCTGCCAACAAAGCAAAAATAATTGACTCCGAGTTGCAGTTGGTCACTATGAAGACCTACAAGAAAAGAAATCATTTTGACTTCAGAAGGGTTCAAGATAAAATCAAGAGGAAGTCAAATTTTCATGAGCCAATGGTCGAAGACATGTGGGCAGATCTCAGGACCCAAAATGAGATCAGAAAACTGAATTTCTGCAAGCTTCATCTGAGCCAAATTGAAGAACTAGGACTAGCTGATATTCCAGATGGAATGGAGGATGATGGGGATGTCCTAGATCATAAATATAAGGTAGAGAATGTTGAGGCTTCACCTCTCCCAGAGGTGAAATGGTCAGTCAAGGAGGAGACATCTATCAGAAAAAGATTCCAACCAATACTGGAAAACACCAATCTGTGGTTGGAAAGTAAGGGAATTAAGTTGAAAGATTTCCTTACAGGGTCCGAAGAGGGAACACAAGAGCAAACAGGTAAGAAGGTGGAAAACTGAACTAAGAACAGGAGTGACACTCCTTCCTCCTCCAAGGTACACAAACCAAAGATCAAATTTGTATCCAAGGGAGGAAAGAAGAAGGAAACCACAGAGGCTTCTGATGCCACTAAGTCAGATGTTGAAGACATCAATGATGATCAGATGGAAATTGAAGATGTTGAGACTGAAGAACAAAATGTTCAAAGGTCTAAGACAAAGGTATCTGATGAAGCTGAACAAGGTGAAGATGAAAATACAGAGGTAGAGCAACTTGATGGTTCCCCGCAGACTCCTGTGAAAGACCTTCCTTCCAAGACACAAGTTCTTACACCTCCTCCTCATGTTCCATTTTCTGATGGTTTGCCAACAATTTCAAATGTTCCTCTTTCTCCAATTTTTGTTGTGTCTTCAGACAATACTCCTCCGTCCATGAAAGCTAGCTTTAGAACTATTTTTGATTCTTCTGGTTCCATTCCAAGTTTATCTTCCCCATCTTTTGATATCGGGGAACAAATTGTCTTAGAGAACCTTCTGGATGCTTCACAAAAGGTTGTTGATACAGGTGTTGTGTTTACCAACACAAGTCCAATTGTCACTATCACTGGCATGAATATAGATACAGCCAAGCAAGTAGTGGATCCCCCTCCAGCTGTTGATGCATCTATACTTCCTCCATGGCTATCTACCTATACTCCAAAGAGGAAGAAGCAAGCCATCTCACCTGATGAGATTGACATTGAAAAGTTGTTGCCCGTGAAAGCTAAGAACCAAAAGAAAAAGCCTAAGACTATTTCTAGGCTGGTCACTAAAAAGGGGATCAAATATGCCGAAATAGCTAAACCTCCTGAAGATGCCACAGTTGATACTTTTGACATGAGCAGTTATGTCATCTCAAGGGTTGAGCTTGGTAAAGTGACTCATGAGGGTGTCAAAGCAGATTTCCAGACCACTGTCAGTACCCTACTTGAAAAATATGATGAAGCCAAGAGGGAGAAGGAGAAATACAAAGCAAAAGCAGAACAACTGGCTACTGTCCTTTAGAAAATAGTGAAGTCATCAGAAATAGTAGAACCAATGGCAGTGACAGTGGAAGATCCCCTGATACAGAAGGTTGAAAAAGCCCAAGCTAGAGGCAAGATAGTGGGGGATGTGGTAGAGTGGTTGTTGGCCCAAGGACGAGTTCTATTAAAAACCACTATGGAAAGAAAGGAGAAAATGGACAAAGCTAAAGCTAAGCTGGACAATCTGGTAGATCTACTTTCACAAGAGCTGCAAGATCAAGAAGAGAGCCTAGAAGAGTGGGTAGATATGAAGAAGATCAAGATAAAGAATTTGATCACCATTGGGGTCATCACCAACAGGGAATCATATCTCAAGACCAAGGAGACTCTAGCTCATCGTATTTTCACAATAAAGAGTCTACTTGAAGATCTATGGCAAGCTCGAGAAGCCAGCGAAGATAGTGATGTCACACTCCTACACCGGCTGGAAGAACTTCCTTGCACCTTGACAAGGGAAGATCATAGTTTCCTCACAGCACAGGAAATGATAAGTTCTTTTGAAGAAATGGTACAGAAGAAATTTGAAGAGGAAGCTCCCTCTGTGCTTTCAATGGATAACCTGTATGATCAACATTCGACTCTAGAGAACCTGAAAGATAATTTAGAGAAGCACGAAAAGGCAATAAAGGCGGTGAAAGATTCAATTCTCTGAGCTCGCACCATCTCTGAAAACACAGCAAAACCAGATGCATGCGAGATGTCAGTTGTTCAAACCATGTATGAGAACTTCCTGAGGAAAAAAGATGGAGGAAGCTAGTGCCTTAGCTTGTTTTTCTTAGATATTATGTAAATGGAATTTTGTTTTGGACATCTACACATGTAATTTTCCAAAATGTAATTACATGTGAAACAAGAGAAGTCATAAGTCAAATAGGACTCTCTTGTTGAATAAGTCAAATTAGTTGTAGATTTCCTAGATTTTCGCAAGGCCTTTCCCTATAAATAAAGGGGACCTCTTTTGTAAATATTATCTTTTGTCTATTGCAAGAAAACTCTGGCGAATTGAGAAGCAAATCAAGACTTTGTGCTTTTTGTGAAAATCAATATTCAAATATTTATCAATACAAGAAAGCAAGTTCAATTCCAATCTTTGTCTTGGGATTATTTGTGTTGTGATAGTATTGTTCTTACGTCTTGCTATCGTAATCTTATTTGATAATAATTGAAGTGTGGGGTTTGTTTCAAGTGATTGAAGAGCGCTCTTAATTTGATTCTGATAAACTTTGTGTTATCAAATCAGTTGTGGGTTATATGTTCATGTTTGTGAGAATACAATAGTTCAGAGACTTTGTGCTGCAAGTTGTTATATTCGATTTACTTTTATCATCTTGAAGAGGAGTGAAGACTTTGGGCTGCATTCTACTTCAAATAGTTCCGTTCACAAGTAGTAAGTGAGGTAACAGAAAACTTTGAGTTTCTGTTATTTTGTGATAATTTATAAGTCTTATATCAAGAGTTTGAAATATAAACATCTATTCTGAAAAAAGAGAATGAGATGAGATAGAACCACCACAAACATAGTTTTTAGTGTACATAAATTTTATAAGTTGTTTGATTTGCAAAAGTTAAGTAATTAAAGGGAACCTCCCCTTGCTGAGAGGAGAGACTTTGTCTCATCATAGCTGTGGCTGATATACCCATTTTGCCGTTAGCGAGTTAATGACAAAATATTCACCCAACATGGAAGAATACGGAGCAGAATACTTTCTTCCTTTCCCAACTAAACTTACAGAAAAAAGTAGGTTTCACTCTGGTGAACACAACTCACTTAGATCTTCATGCAGATGGCTCAAAGCCAAAATGTAGTATCCTTAGTCATACCTCTAACTTACTTCCAATCCATAGACCACAATCTTCAAGCAGAAGTAAATGCGGAGCAGTTTGCCGGAGTGTTCTTCAGCATACAACTTATTGTCTATACTGCACTTCTTTGTAGCTCACTAGTTTCTTCTAGAGAGGCTAATTTTCTCAATATCCTCAACATACAAGTCTTTTAAACAAGTAATAGAATAAGATATAGTTGACACCAATGACAACAAGGATATGTTGACATCAATGACAACACCGATTAGGCACATACTTGCAACAGGTGATTGCTTTATCTAAAAGGAAGCTAGGTATGCAAAAATCGCTTCCTACACTAATCTAATGAGGAGTGCAGAGTGCAAATTCATTTTAACCTTTACAATTATAGAATGTTTAATACACCAATAGAGATATTGTAGTAATGCACCACATAAGAATGTAAGAAAGAAGAAGAGAGACACAAGATATACGTGGGGAAAACCCTTATCGGGTGAAAAACCCCACACTCCAAAACCTACACAATGTATTATCAAAACTGTAATGGTTTACAATACACTTCCAATGTAAGCTCTCAGGAGTCTTTAACACTTGTATATGGAGACAAACCAGCAGCATAACAACCCCTGTTAATCACATACTCAATCTCCTCTCCAAGCATCTGCTTATATTGAAGTTTTCAAGGTAAAACTGAACATATCTTGGAATGGGCGTCCAACTTGGCCTCATGGCCCAAAATCCATACCTAGGGACACTTGTTCAACACTATAGCATGGTCATGACACTTGTCATATCACCCCATCCCAATATGGTCACCTATTTCCAATTTGGGCAATGATAGATGCTCTTACACACCAACCGGTTGTCATAGAATCTGTCATAGCTGTCATAACTTACAGTTGTAAGAGAATCTATCATAAACAGGCTATAAATAGCATATTCTCTTACAACATGACATAACCCTCCTTGGGGTGCCCAAAGATGCCTTCTTCCAAGATGCCTTGTGACACATGTCTTCACCTGTCATAGAGCCTTCTATTTCTGACTCTTACATGTCATAAAACTATCATAGGAATCTGTCATGACTGTTTCGGTGAAGATTCACTTACACACTAGTCAAGATGCTGACACGTGGCAGAAAACCTTTACCACCCAAAATGGACACCTATCTCCACATGGAGTGAGTTGACCATCCTAGTCACCTTACAAGTGGAGTGACAACTCATCATGCCACTTCACACTAGATGACAAAATAGGATGTGCAACAAAATTACAACATAGGCTAAGTAAATAAATTAAATTACAATAATAAATGCAAGGAATTACCAAGGTTGAGACACCTTGATTCCCAACATTCTCCCACTTGTCAAACACCTTGTAAGATCTAATAGAAAAATAGGATTTAACTACTATAGGCCAAAAGGCCCATAGACTCTCAACACCATCTGAACTTCTCTGTGCCAACTAGTTTCATTAATGCATCTGCAACATCACACTCTGACTGTCACAACAGATAGTAAATTGTCCTGCACCAACACCAATATCTGAACACAATATCTCTTAAGCTAAATGGCTTCCTTGCAAGCATGAGTAGCTTCCAAATACTCAACTCAACTAAACTCCACTATGCTCACTAGCTTTACAGAAGCACCTGTAACATCTTCCAAGTGATCACCAACATGACAAAAGATTAGAATGCCAAAAATATGATGAAACACTAAATGCCACATAGAGACACCAATGTATCCAACTTTAAACCTATTAATAGAACATAACTTTGAAGTCCAAACATCTTCAAAACAAGATCGAGCACGTATGCTCCAAAATAGTTAGAACAACAACCACAGCTAGTTATTTACATCCATCTAAAAAACCACCACTTATAGAACTTTTACACATGACATATTCAGCCCATACTATAACTCTCATCCCTATATAATCCACTGTCCTGCTCAAAGTTACTGTCTCCCATGATAACAAACACACCAAAAACATTGTTGTACAAAAAATTTGAAGACCTTTGATACTGCAGTCCAATGAAAAATAATCCACCAAAGATATACATACATCCTAGGAATCAAAATGCATGAGCATTGCCAACCAAAGTAACTCAAAGTCTACCAATCAGCACTTACATAAAAAGATGGCTTATAATCCAAACATATAATACAAAGAACAATCACAATGATCTACAAACTACAACCAACTACTGCAAAACAGAGCATACTTTTGATCTCCTCTACTTCTCCCAAGTCCACATAAAAAAAACACATACTATTGCCAAAAAACAATAAATACAACAAAAGTAGATGACCACAAACCTAGTGATCATACTAGATGAATAAGAACCTCTAGGAAGAAATATGAGACCATAAAGAGAAACTACAAACCATATCATGTCCCTCTGCCAACACCACCAAGTGCTAAGTTGTGCCAAGTATGATCTCCTTCACAAAACCCCAACTGAAAAGCCTTAACAACACCCAACCATTCAATCTTATAAGATCAAATAAACATCAATATTGATGTAAGCCTCTCTAATCAAGGTAGATCAAACTCATAACCATTCCATAATAAAGAATAAGCCCAATCACATCTCCTAAACTCCTCATAAATGAACATCATAAAACAAAACATATGAATCAAGAAGATAACCCTACTAAGATCCCTCAAATGAAACCTCCAGAGCCAATAAATCTAGCTCAAGATTCATATCCATGAGAAATCAAAGCATAAAACAAAATGAATATGAAATAACCTGGGCAATACCTATCATAACATTTTCTATCGAGTGAACTAAGAGTGGGGAATGAGAATGATCCACTGAGATACACCAAGTCTCGTATACTCTCTCTAAAAACAATCCCCTCTCAAGTTCAAATATGAACTCACGTCCATAACAAGTGAAGGCTTCTCGGTCTTTCTGTTGAAATTTAACCATCCCAACACATGATCCCTACAACAAGAGATCTCAAGCCTCACCTCAAGTCTCTCTAGTATCCATGAGCATCCATCAACTAATACATGCCAACTTCAAATGCATCCTGCAAAAACATGAAGCTTCAAGAAAATGATTAAAACTCAAAACCAAAGAGAACAGACAAGATCACTGTCAGAACTCCCACTGCACATCTGCATGATCAAGAATCCCATCATGACATCATGATCTAACCATCTCCTTGTAAGAAGATCACATACAACAAAGTGTACAATGATGCATACATCCTGTCTCAAGAGAATCTATATCACGCCAAAACTTTAAGCTAGCATCAAGAGTAAACCATGACATAATAACAACATCTCTAAACAAAGGATAAACATGTCATACTGACAAATCATAAACCTGACACCTCAATCAAGATGTCAACATCTCCAAACATATGAAGATAACCATCTCCTGACAACAAAACTAAAAATGTTAAAGAACTCTCAAAACCAAGAGCTCCTCCATGACACCAATATCCACTGCAAAAGATCATCCATCACTTATCATGAATCCAACATCACTGCCGAATCTCCCACTAAAATTGTGATACCAAGATTATAAAGGCATCATGATAACCATCCTCTCAATGTAGATCATCCATGGCTCTAACACAATCTAACAATTGTCCTGTGCAATATCAGCAACACAAAAGAATAAAATAGAACCAAAATCTCCAAGTCAAGAAGATAAAACCATCACTCTCAAAAGCTCACACTAAACTGTGTAATCAAGCTATCCATGACATTATGATAAACATGCTATAAGTCCTAATAACTGACTATCCATGCAGTCTAACTATCCATCCTCTTATCCCAAAGCAACATACCAAATACACAAATGACCACAAACAAGACCAACTAACAAAGTCTGCTTAAATATTGAATCAATCTTGTGGATATAGAGAGTCCACATCTAAGTCATCCCACTGTAATCAAATAGGTGATTACCCCACAAAATTGCATAACTCGTAGATCCCAAACATGAAACATGCAAACTCATTAGCACATTAGTAACTTGTAAATTGAGATACCAAAGAAGACAATCTGTAGACTTTAAGACTTAACCATCAAATCAATTCTAGATTCAATTTGCCAACAAGTCCACAAATGAGTGATCATAGTCAAGGAACTAATCAAGCATGTGCTATAGAAATGATGACTGATAAATCACATACCAACATCTCCACACTGAGAAAGATACAAACCTCCTCACATTATGCACAAAGCATACATACAAATCTGCAACTATCTTACATCCAGAAACACTCTCAAGGAATCATAATATGAAAAAATAGTTTGTCTGCGGATTTACAAAACCACAAGTTTTGATTAACCATGTAAAAACTACAAAACCACCATGTCTCTAACATACATGCAAATCCATATCCACTTATCATTTGGAAGACCCACAAGTATGAAAATCACCAAAATAGTTAAACTCGAATAATAGAATAACATAGATAAGCATAACCATAGATTTTTGAACAAAATATCTACAAAACCCTCAGATCAAATCAATATGAAACTGATACATGCAAGTACAACCAACTAATATGAAATAGAGGTCCAGGAACTTTAGGCCCATTTGTAGGCCAACTCCACAACCATCACCGTGTACAAGCATACGGAGAAGCTAGGTTGTTCCAGAAGCTTTCAAACCATCCAAATATTAACTCAACAGCCTACATGCATTTGGGGTTAACAAGACAATGTCGTCCAATGCCAGGGACTAAAACTAAGCACCCAACATAAGCACATCAAACCATAGCCATGGTAACCCAAGTTTCTCCATGTGATCAAGAAGCCAAGAATGAACACCCAACATGAATACTTTGTTGCAAACGACCATAGAATGATAGAACATAACCACCATGCATGAGGGTTATTGCATACTACCAAATAGGAGCTCCATATCAATAACATACTAAATGTAAACACATGATCAACTCCACAACACTCCATCTTAAGTTTCCATAACTCAAGATTTGTGCTGTTAAACATCCCCATCTCTATTCTTCCAGATATACATGTCATCTCATTCTTGCAACAACATTTCATAATACTCTTCATAGACTCCCACTCAACCTAAGATTAGTACACAAAACCCCTATCCAACAACTAGGACCAAAGAGAATAGCTCTGATACCAACTGAAAGGAAGCTAGGTATGCGAAAATTGCTTCCTACTCTAATCTAATGAGGAGAGAAGAGTGCAAATTCATTTTAACCTTTACAATTACAGAATATTTAATACAACAATAGAGATATTGTAGCAATGCACCACATAAGAATGTAAGACAGAAGAAGAGAGACACAAGATATATATGGGGAAAACCCTTATCGGGTGAAAAACCGCACACTCCAAAACCTGCACAATGTATTATCAAAACTGTAATGGTTTACAATACACTTGCAATGCAAGCTCTCAAGAGTCTTTGACACTTGTATCTGGAGACAAACCGGTAGCATAACAACACCTGTTAATCACATACTTAATCTCCTCTCCAAGCACCTGCTTATATTGAAGTTTTCAAGGCAAAACTGAACATATCTTGGAATGGGCATCCAAATTGGCCTCATGGCCCAAAACCCATGCCTAGAGACACTTGTTCAACACTACAACATGGTCATGACACTTTTCATATCACCCCATCCCAATATGGTCACCTATTTCTAATTTGGACAATGACAGATGCTCTTATACACCAATTAGCTGTCATAGAATCTGTCATAGCTGTCATAACTTACATCTGTAAGAGAATCTGTCATAAATAAGCTATAAATAGCATATTCTCTTATAACATGACATAACCCTCCTTGGAGTGCCCAAAGATACCTTGTGACACATGTCTTCACCTATCATAGAACCTTTTATTTCTAACTCTTACATGTCATAAAACTATCATAGGAATCTATCATGACCGTTTCAGTCAAGATTCACTTACACACTAGTCAAGATGCTGACACATGGTAGAAAACCTCTACCACACAAAATGGATGCCTATCTCCACATGGAGTGAGTTGACCATCCTAGTCACCTTACAAGTGGAGTGACAACTCATCGTGCCACTTCACACTAGATGACAAAATAGCATGTGCAACAAAATTACAACATAGGCTAAGTAAATAAATTACATTTCAATAATAAATGCAAGGAATTACCAAGGTTGAGACACCTTAATTTCCAACATTATCTACCACTGAGGTAGAGTATGTAGCTACAATAGAGGCAAGCAAGGAGATGATATGGCTGCAATCTTTCATGGAAGAATTGGGCAAACAATAGGCTAGCAGTTATTTGTTTACGGAAAGCCAGAGTGCCATACATCTTGCAAAGAATTATGCCTTGCATTCAAATACCAAACACATATAGTTGAGGTATCACTTCATTCAATCGGTGTTGGATGATGGATAGTTACGGCTGGAAAAGATACATACAGATGAAAATACAACGGATATGTTTACAAAGGCAATGACAAGGGAGAAGCTAAGCTCCTCTTCAGCTTCGGTTGGTCTTGAAGACTGAACACAATAAAATCAAAATAGCAGGGTCTAGGGTGCTTATTTCCAGTGGGAGCTACAGGGTCAGTGGTGTTATGATCAACCTCCAAGTGGGAGATGGTATGGTGTGGAGTCTGATTAGTCTCCAAGTGGGAGATTGTTGTTATATAGAGCCTAATCAGATTCGGAGGTTAAATTTTCCCCACTTTCATTAGTGCGGTTTCCCCCAAATTATAAAGGTGTCAGGAGTTATTTTTTCTATTGGCCAACATAAAAAAAAACCTATTTTGTAACCCACATAAGTCTTGATAAAAATGGCTAAGGGTTAGGGTTTCCATTGAGATATTGTATTGTAGCATTTGCAGCAATATTGAGTTGCAAGGTGTAAGGCCCGCCCTTGTCCGACTGGTGTGTATCCTATTATTCACCTAGCTCTAGATTAAAATGATAAAATGATTGATTAATATATAATATGGTTGCCAGATGGATATAGGTAGTGATTGGTTATACATCCTCATTAATATGTTTAATTTGCTTCGGCTATGATATGTATATGTGAAATTAACTTTGAGATTGAGTGTACAGGTGTTTCTAACAAAACCACAGATACTGGAGATCATTCCGCACCTTATGTTGTAATCCCTTGTGAAGCTGATCTAGTTCCACGAGGAACCAAGATCAACTCTGTGTTTGGTGCAATGTTGTAATGTTGTAATATTGTCTTGCATGAGGTTGAATGGGTTAGGTCTACCCTTTTGTAAAATTAAATTATGATTTGTGTTGTAAGAATTGTATTTGAATTTTATTTTTTTAATTTAAATTTTTGAGACCCTTTTCTTATGTCTTAACTTGACCCTGGGTGTCCTAACTAAGTTTAAATTGACCCGGGGTTATACCCCATGGGTCTAGGGTCACTTTTGACTTGGATAACCCTTGGTTAACCTCCGTATGGTCACCTTAACTTCACAGTGAAGTTAAGTGACGAATTTGGAGGCATGGGAAGGATAGGATGAGTGGGACCAACACTCAAGCCCATCCTTTCTCCATTTTCAAAGCTTGAAATGACTCCATGGTCCACCAATAATAGAGGGGCTTATCTTCTTGTTCCCTCACTTTTGGTGAGAGTCCCCATGAAGTGGTGTGGTCCTTCATGAGTGGGGTTATTTTTTAATCCCATTTGGGATAGTGGGGATATTTTTTAATTCCACTTGGGATAGTGGGGATATTTTATTAATTCCACTTGGGATAGTGGGGATATTTTTTTAATTCCACTTGGGATAGTGGGGTTATTTAAATATTACAATCTTAAAAAAATAAATTTTTAATTCATCCACTTTGAATTTAAAATTCACAAATAATGAGAGCCCTTGATCTCAGCTTTTGATCCTCACCCTCCATCATCTTTTCAAAAATCTATAAATAAGACCCTTCTCTAAGCAATTAGAGAAGACTGGATTTTGCAGGGGAACTTGATTCTTGCAGGGGAACTTCATTCTTGCACGGGGACTTCATTCTTGCATTCTATCATGTCTAATTTCCTCTAGGAAATCTTCTTCTGGCATCCTCATAATGCCCAATTCCTTCTCTATTCTCCTCTTCATAGACTCATAATGCTGAAATTATTCTAGCCATCCTATATCCTCCATTCATTATCCCTTGCTTGTGATCATAGAGAGATTTTTTTTTTGAGAAGGGAGATTTGGAGAGGAGGCTGGAGAGGAACTCTACATCAACTTCATCCATTAAAGGGCTTTTTAAGGTTGTATTTCAAGGCCTCTCCTTTGCATTTTCTATTTCTTGCATGATGGATTTGTGAAATAAAATTTGAATTGTTGTGTTGTAAATTATGTAATTGTGGGAAAATTTATTTGGGTGTTGACAGAGCTTCTTCCACTTGAGAGAAATGCTCATCAAGTGTGGGGTAGGGGAGGAGTGCTCCTCCTCAAGTACATGCCTTATTTCTTTTGAGATGTTGAAAGCCTTGAGAACATTTGTGTGACTTTGAGAAATTGTGTTATTTGGCTTGAGAGTCAAAATATGAACTCCTTGGAATCTTTGTTGGCAAGTTGGCTTGAGGCCATGAGAAGGAAACTGTGTTAAAATTTAATTGAAGAGTGACACTCTAGAGTTGAGTGTGTCCACTCTCCTACCCCTCTTTAAACTCACAGTGGATGAGTTTTGTGTTGTGTAAATATCTATGGGTGTATTTGTGTTTTGGTGTGTTATTTTTATTTTGTTGTGAAGTGGTATTGAATCCCCTAGGTGTGTGGATGATCTCCCTAGCTCGGGGGTGACCCTCTTGCCAGTCTACGGTAGGGAGGAGAGCAGCTTGTGTGGTGTTTCTTCCCTTGTGTGATATGCAGGTTTTATGGGAGCTTGTGGTGAAGCTTGGAGAAGATTATTGGATCTTAGAAAATATTTAATTTTCCTTTACTCTTAAGGGAGCTTGGTCTTTTAATAGCTTCATCCTTGTTGATTTTACAAGAGGAGAACATTCTCTCGCTTTCGTTGTATAATTTGGTATTTTGGAGTTGTGAGAAAATTACTTTCTTATTGTATTGATAGTTGTAGTTTTATTGTTCGTTTAGTTTTGCCATTTGGAAAGGAAATAAAATTGGATTAAAGTTGTGTAATTGAGTTAAATAGAAACTAATCTCATATTAAAAGTTTGCCTTAATATGAATAGTGAATAGTAACAGAATAGTGAATAGTGAATAGTGAATAGTGAATAGTAAAAGTAAACAGTGAATAGTAAAAGTGGGATTTATTTATGCATATTATATAATACGAATTGAATAGATGCTTAAACTTAGAGTTGCAATTCGGAAATACAATGTTTATATTTGTAAAAAAAAAAAAATTAACTCTTTGCTCTGTTTTTAATGATTTATTGGATAGTATTCTGTTTTAACAAATTATATATATATATTTATTTATTATATATATATTCTATACTTTCTTTATAGTTAAGGAACTTATTAATGAAATTGTGAGTTAAAGTGAACTGAGATAATGGCGGTATATACATATATATATATATATATATATATATATATATATATATATATATATATATATAAATTATATTTTAGAGAAACGAAAGAGAGGGCAAATGATCGTGCTTTGTTGAAAAATGATCTATCACCTAAACAACTGCTATACAAATGTAATTTGTGAGTGTAATACCCCGCTAACAACTGCTTTGTTTACTCCTTAAGCATACGCCACCGAGCATGCTTACGTGTGTGAGGGGGTTTTCAGAGTAGTAAGAGAAAATTTTTGATAGTTTGTATCATGACCAGATGACGCATGTGGACATGACACGCGTGAATACGTGTTGTGACCGCATGGGAAATGTGGGCATGACACAAGGATTGCTGGTTGTAATTAGTTTGATTTGCTAGATAATAATATTGGACTCTCTATTGGTGGATGTAGCCCGAGTTTGGGTCAACCACATTAAAAATTGTCTCTTGCTGTTATTATTTCTGTGTATTTTCATTCCTCTGTTTAATCTTTATTTGCATTTAATTAATATCTTCTTCATGCAATTCCTAACAAGGAACCGAAGAGAATGCTCTGTAGAACATAAAAATCTTCTCACTTTAGCTTTTTTTCTTTCTACTACTCTGCACTTTTCCTTTTTATTGTTTTATCTTCTCTACTCTTCACTGTCTTTTTCCAGGGCCCTGAAAACAAAACCAAATGTTGGCAAGAAATAGGGAGGAACCACTCTAGAGATCTAGTCCTCAATCAAATGATCTCTAGAGTTAGTTTATACCCCGGTCATATAGTGAGAGAATCTTAAGGAAATAGTAAGGAACAATAACATGCAGTACACATAAGTCACATACAAGCATTCATAAGCTACACATAAACATATTAGAACCCTTATAGCTCCTTTGTATATATTTATATTCAATGGTTAATTGTACATTCATACTGACAGGTCTTAGTCTCTACCCTTTTGCATATTCTTACTCTCTTATTACATTCTTACACTTTCTCTCTATTAATTGCTCTTGCATGTACACCCTATATCCTATCTATGTATTACATAGAGGTGTTTCTTTTCCCAAAATATCTCTTTGTATGTCGACTCTATCTTCCGCATACCATCTACGGTAACCTGTGGTAGGATCTACTGCTTGTGTTGTCTTCTACCAACAACTCCCATCCCCCAATCTCCCAAATCTCTTGGCCCCTCCCACCTCAGGTTGTTCTCTCAAGACCAGTCACCTGCTTCCATCACATATCCAACATTCCCTTTCCCTACTCTACACTATCATGAGAAGAGTTTCCCCTCCCCTCCTTCATTGGGATTGCTCAACCAATGTACCTCCACCACGACACTCCCCTGATCCACTCATTTCATTTTGTTTCCCCTCATCCACTATCCCCCATTCACACATGTTTCCTAATTTTACTCTAGACTAGGTCCATCCCCTCCCTAACTCATGCTTGGGAAGAGTGTCTATACATATATACCCCTCTTGTGGCACAATCTTATAGATCTTCCCCCACATGGTTAGATCTCTCTATGACATTCCCCTCTCCACGTATCATGGTAATGTCTTCCCTCCTCACTAGGGAAAAATGCAATATGTCCTCCCTCCTATCTACTCCTTTTTGGGAACAACCCTAACCTATCCCACCCTAAACTAAACCCTACCCTTTCGCCCCTCCCCATCATAATCACCCACCCTCCATCCCCTAACCCCCTTGGCTTTAGGATTGCACCATTGGACGATCCACTATTTTTCATAATTGTTCATTTTATTTGCATGTGCTTATGTGTGTTTGGGTGCATATAACTATATTGTCCCATAATGCACACTATTAAGAGCACCATAATCCATCATATTATGGTGTGTTTTGATCATGTGTCCATTTGGGTAATGATGATATTTGCATCTTGTTTGCTTGTGTTTTACACACTTGGCACACCATCATCATGATCTATTATATCATGATGCATAATGCCAATGCTACAACAATTTTAGGTTTCTCTTTTGTACATATATTATCTTTTAGCATGTACATGTCATCACACACACATCCATGACATCATATCATATTCTATCACATCATTTTCTACCACATTTCTATCACAACTCTCTCATTTATCTATTCTATGACATTTATATAACTATCTATCCTATCATTCACCATATATTTTCTTCTATCACATCATAATATTATATTCATTTCCATCATAACATTCATTTCTATTCTCTCATGCCTTGGGGCAGGGGTGCTATGACCCACAGCACCCCTGTTAGCCCATCTCATGCCCTAAGGTAGGGGTGCTATAGCATGTAGTGCCCCCACTAACCCCTTGTTAAACCCTAAGGTAGGGGTGATACGAATCATAGTGCCCCTACCACCCCCTTGTTTATGTTGTTATATGGAACCTAATCAGACTTGGAGGTTAAATTTTCTCTACTTTTATCAGGGCAGTTTCCCCCCAAGTTATTTAACGAGGTCAAGGGGAAACACCCCCAAGACGGGGTCAAGGGAGTTATTTTTCTATTGGCCAACATTAAAAACCCTATTTTTGTAACTAACATAAGGCTTGATAAAAGAGACTAAGGGTTAGGGTTTCCATTGATGTATTGTAACATTTGCAGTGGTATTGAGTTGCAAGGATTGCTGGTTGTAATCGGTTTGATTTATTGGATAATAATATTAGACTCTCAATTGGTGGATGTAGCCTGAGTTTGGGTGAACCACGTTAAAACTTGTCTCTCGCTATTATTATTTCTATGTATTTTCATTCCTCTAATTAATCTTTATTTGCATTTAATTGATATCTTCTGCTGGCTAACCCTAACAAGTGGTATCAGAGCAGGTTGTGTTCGATTATCATATATAGGAAGGTCTCACGGTTGAGTGGGAGCAATGGTGGACAAAGGTAAATTAAAGGTAGATAAATTCAATGGGTAGAACTATTAGTTATGGAAGATGCAGATGGAGGATTATCTCTATCAGAAGGATTTATGGAGGCCATTGGAAGGAATAGCCAAGAAACTGGTAGTAATGACTGATGAGGATTAAAATCTTCTAGACAGCAAGGCACTGGGAACCATTCAGTTGTGCCTGGCACCATCTGTGGCGTTCAATATAACAGAAGCGACAACAACAAGTGAACTGATGAAAGATTTGGCTAAATTGTATGAAAAACCCTCAGCCTCAAATAAGGTATTTCTCATGAAGCGTTTGTCTAATCTAAAAATGATTGAAGGTGGATCTATGACAAATCATTTAAATGAGTTTAATATGATTACCAATCAATTAACTTCTGTAAAAGTGAAATTTGATGAAGAGGTGAGGGCTCTCTTGGTTTTATGTTCTTTGCCAGAAAGCTGGAATAGTTTGGTAGTGGTTGTAAGTAACTCTATCTCTGGTTCAAACACTTTGAAATTTGATGATGTTGTTGGTGTTATCCTTAGTGAGAAAATGCGATGGAAAAGCTCAGGAGGGTTTGTATTAGGTAGTGTTTTGAATGTAGAAAGCAGGGGAAGATCAAAGGAGAGAGGAAAAGGTTCTGGAGGTCATGGGAAGTCACAAGAAAAATCAAAGGACAAGAGATCCCAATCTAGAGGATAGAAGAATTACTGGTACTGTGGGAAACTAGGTCATCTGAAGAAAGATTGTTGGTCGCGGAAGAGTAAAGGAGACAAACAAGAAGGCAATGAGGAGGCAAATGTGGTAAGTAATAAATTTGAAGATGATGCTTTGATTCTTTCCCTAGATAATGCTGATGATTCATGGGTTTTAGATTCAAGGGCCTCATTTCATGCTATGCCCCATAGAAGTTATTTTCTTGATTATGTCCAAGGGGATTTTGGGCTGGTTTATTTGAGAGATAACGAACCTTATCAAATTGTTGGAAAGGGAAGAATCAAGATTAAGTTGCAGAATGGGAATCATTAGCTACTACAAGAGGCAAGTTACGTTCCAAGCCTGAGTAAAAATTTAATTTAGCAAAGCAGCTAGTTGATGAAGGTTGCATTGTTATATTTACTAATAAAAATTGGAAGGTTTCAAGAGGTGCCTTAAAAGTAGCAAAAGGTGTGAAAGTAGGAACCTTATATCTTTGTACATGTCATACTGTTCCTTCCACTTTAGCTATTGCAGAGAAAAAAAAATAGGTTCAGGAACAATTGCTGCAGGTTCACAAGAAGAGACTAAAACAGTTGCTACAGGTTCTGAGATAACACTGTGGCATAACAGATTTGGGCATATGAGTGAAAAAGCTATGAAGGTACTTCATTCTAAGAAAGTTTTACTAGGTCTGAAATGTATTAATATAGATTTCTGTGAAAGTTGTGTGTATGGCAAACAAAAATGAGTCAATTTTCTCAAGGATGGGAAGCAAAAGAAAGATGAAAAATTGGAGCTTGTGCATACATATGTATGGGGACCAGCTCAGGTATCATCTCTCGGTGGCTCTCGATATTATGTTACATTCATAGATGATGCAACTAGGAAGGTTTGGATTTATTTCCTTAGGTTGAAATCTAATGTATTTGAAACATTTAGGAAATGGAGAAGCTTGGTTGAGAATGAGATGGGTAACATATTAAAATGTCTCAGATCTCATTATGTTGGTGAGTATTGCAGCAAAGAATTTGAGGATTATTGTTCCTTTAATGGAATTCGTAGGCAGAAAATGGTTTCAGGGACTCCACAGGAGAATGGAGTGGCTAAATGCATGAATATGACAATAATGGAGCGTACAAGGAGCATGAGATTACATGTTGGGCTGCCTTTAAACATGTGGGCAGAGGCTGTCAACACCACTGTATATTTAATTAATAGAGGTCCTTCAGTTGCATTGGGCTATGGTATTCCAGAGGAAGCATGGACAGATAAGAAGGTGAATTATTTTTTTCTCAAAACCTTCATATGCGAAGCATTTTCACATGTAGATTCTAAAAATAGAACCAAGCTGGATGCAAAATCAAAAAAATGTATCTTCATTGGATATGTCATTGATGAATTTGGTTATAGGCTTTGGGATGTTGAAAATCTAAAAATTGTGAGAAGTAGGGATGTTGTATTCAATGAGAAGGTGCTATACAAAGATCATTTGCAGTAGCATGAGAAGAAAGAAAAGGGCTATGTGTTGTTGGATGATACTCCAGATAATGATGTTCTAGTGGTTCCTCATGGTCCGCAACAGCAACAAGAAATACCACAAACTCCAGTAATGTTAGACGACCAACAAGGCTAAGTAGACTTCCTGAAAGGTTTTCTCCCTCTTTGTATTCTATTTTGTTAACAGATGCTGGTGAATCGGAAGGGTATGATGAAGCTATGCAGGTGGATACAAAGGTTCAATGGGAACTTGCAATGAAAGAAGAAATAGACTCCTTGCTGAAAAATCAGACTTGGGAATTATGTAAGTTGCCTGCATGTAAAAAGGCTTTACCAAACAAATGGGTTTATAGGCTAAAAGAGGAAGATGGAGGTAAGAAAAGATGTAAAGCCAAGTTAGTTATGAAAGGATTTGCACAGAAAAAAAGACATTGATTTTGATGAGATTTTTTCTTTGGTTGTTAAGATGACTTCTATTTGTACTGTTTTAAGTATTGTGGCTGCTAAAGATTTGCATTTGGAATAGCTAGATGTGAAAACTACCTTTCTCCATGGTGATTTAGAGGAGATATATATGGAACAACCCAAAGGATTTGAAGTCAAAGGTAAGGAGAAATTAGTGTGCAGATTGAAGAAGAGTTTGTATGGCCTGAAATAAGCACCTCGGCAATGGTACTTGAAATTTGATAGTTTTATGGTTGAGCAAGGCTACAGTCGGTGTAATTCTGACCATTGTGTTTATTTTAAGAGGTTGGATAATGACAACTACATTATTTTATGTTTATATGTTGATGACATGCTTGTAGCAGGGTCTAACGTGGATCACATAAGAGAGTTAAAATAGCAGTTAGCACAATCATTTGCTATGAAGGATTTGGGGGCAACAAAACAAATCCTTGTATGAAAATTTGCAGAGATGGGAAGAACAGAAAATTGACTCTATCTCAGGTTGATTATGTTGAAAAGGTGTTGCAGATATTTCATATGGAGAATGCAAAAGTTGTCAACACACCTTTGCCTAGTCATTTGAAATTGACTAAGGAGATGTGTCCTAAGACACAAGAGGAGGAACAAAAAGTCTAAGGTACCATATGCTTCAGCTGTAGAAAATTTAATGTACGCCATGGTATGCATGAGACCGGATATTGCACATGTTGTAGGAGTCGTAAGAAGGTATATGAGTAATCCCGGATTGGAGCATTAGAATGCAGTAAAATGGATTCTCAGATATTTGAGAGGTACATCCAATAAACACTTATGTTTTGGGGGCTCTAATACTAATTTAGCAGGTTATGTAGACTCAAATTTGGTAGGGGATATTGATACCAGGTGGAGTACTATAGGTTATGTCTTTACTATAGGTGGGACAGCAATGAGTTGGATCTCACGGTTGTAAAAGGTGGTTGCTTTATTCACCACGGAGGCAGAGTATGTAACTGCAACAAAGGCAAGCAAGGAGATTATATGGCTACAATCTTTCATGGAAGAATTAGGCAAACAATAGGCTAACAGTTATTTGTTTACGGACAACCAGAGTGCCATACATCTTCCAAAGAATTTTGGCTTGCATTCAAAGACCAAACACATATAGTTGAGGTATCACTTCATTCAATCGGTGTTGGATGATGGACAGTTACAGCTAGAAAAGATACGTACAGATGAAAATCCAGCGGATAGTTTACAAAGGCAGTAACAAGGGAGAAGTTGAACTGTTTGACTTCAGTTGGTCTTCAAGACTCAAAACAAAAAATTAGAATAGTAGGGTCCAGGGTGCTTGTTTCTAGTGGGAGATATAGGGTCAGCGGTGTTATGATCAGTCTCCAAGTGGGAGATGATATGGTGTGGACTCTGATCAGTCTCCAAGTCAGAGATTTTTGTTATATGGAGCCTAATCAGATTCAGAGGTTAAATTTTCCCTACTTTTATCAGGGCAGTTTCCCCCTAAGTTATTTAACGGGGTCAAGGGGCAGCGCCCCTTGTGGGAGTTTGGGGGAAGCGCCCCTAAGACAGCGTCAAGGGAGTTATTTTTCTATTGGCCAACATAAAAAAAACCCTATTTTTGGAACCAACATAAGGCTTGATAAAAGTGGCTAAGGGTTAGGGTTTCCGTTGATGTATTGTAGCATTTGCAGCGGTATTGAGTTGCAGGGATTGGTGGTTGTAATTAGTTTGATTTAGTGGATAATAATATTGGACTCTCTATTGGTGGATGTAGCCCAGGTTTAGGTGAACCACATTAAAACTTGTCTCTGGTTGTTATTATTTCTGTGTATTTTCATTCCTATGTTTAATCTTTATTTGCATTTAATTGGTATCTTCTGTCGGCTAACCCTAACAGTTAAACCTTGTGGTAGGGGTGCTATGGCATGTAGCACCCTTGCTGACCCCTTATTGAACCTTGAGGTAGGGTGCTATGGCCCATAGCACCTTTGTGGACCCCTTTTGAACCCTAAGGTAGCGATGCCACACATCTTCGCATTTGTGCCTACTCGATATTCACTCCCAGGTAGGGATGCCACACACCATGGTGTCTTTGCATGCCCAATCCTTTCCCTCATGTAGGGATGCCACACACCTTAGTGTCTATGCAATATCCTTGTAAGTGGTAGCCTTTTAAAGAGCATAATTTTTGTATATGGACTTTGTTTTCCATATTCTTATAGGTGTTGTAAAGATAATTAAATTAAATTCCCAACCATCACAAAAAAATAAGACCATTCATCAAAAATCCAATCATTTAGGGACCTCAATCCATTAACCTAAATTGGGATCTAAATCAAACCATCATCACACTCCCACAAAATCTTGAACCTTAATCACATCATCATCAAATTGAAATCACTCTAAATTCCCCATGGTCATAGACCTTGTATCAAATCAAATCTAAAATTCATAGCCTAATCCATTCCATTCTTCCAACCCTAATCCACACCATCCATCTAACCTAATCCAAAGCCTCATCAATCTCATTCTTCCAACCCTAATCCAAAAACTAATAAATATCATCCTTCCAATCCTAATCCAAAACCATAAACAATATCATCCTTCCAATCATAATCCAAAACCCTAATCCACCACATCCTTCAAACCATAATCCAAATCCTAATCCACCCCATCCTTCAAACCCTAATCCAAATCCTAATCCACCCCATCCTTCCAACCCTAATCAATATCATCATTCCAATCCTAATCCACCCCATTCTTCCAACCCTAATCCTTTACATTCTCCTCTCCATCCATTTACCCATCCCCCTTCCTTCTATCTATCCAACTCCTAGATCCCATCCATATTTCATCCATGGCTCTCCTTTTGAGAGACCACCCAAGTCCCCATAAACCTTCCTACTCTCTTGAGGGGGTATCATTAACCTATTTCCTAATCTCTATTCTTCGAACAACTAGAGCATCTTACTACTAGTCCCATTTCTCACTAAGTGTCTATACTTATCTTCTTTAAAATAACATCACTTCTTCTAGTCACAATGTCATATCAAAGAGGGGTAAAATGTAGACACCCCAAACTCACCTCATCAATTTATTGTAATGATTCTAGTCTAACCATTTTCCTCTTGTGTCACAATTAATGCAACTAGCCTAATCCAATTAATTCCATCCCCACCACAATTAACCCATTTCTCATCCATAAGATTAATTAATTGAATTAACTAACCTTAGCCTAAAATATTCCTCCAACTAATTAGTTAGATAACACATGATTATCTAATTAATTAGAATAATTAATCTACCTTTACAATTTATTCTAATTAAAAATTCTACCTCATCCCACTAAAATCCAAAAGAACTTGTCTTTTAATCTCCATCGTCGATTTCAAATCCCCAAATCAATCAGGGCCCTCTATCTTCTCACATGTGATGTAGGAGCATCCAAGGTGTAGGAGCAATCCTCACCACCCAAAAAAAACATTAATTTAAGTTTGTTTTATTTTATTAGTTTGTTTTGTAGGTAATTTGTTTTTGGTAAAAAAAATTATTGCTATAGCTTTTACCATTACTATTTTACCTGTCGGTAAATAAAGTTGTTGTAGCAAATACATGGAAGTTGGAACCCAATTTCAAGAATAAATATTTTATACTATTTTATGTCATATAATAAGGTATCTTAATCCCTACAAGTCAGCAAGAAAGTTTCCAAGGATAAGGATAAGTCAATAGGAAGTTACCGACTAATTTTAGCAAAATAAACATCTATGACAATTGGCCATGACAAAGCACCAAATCAAGAAAATATTTTTAAAAGGAAAGTTGATGAAATCTTGGAACCCAATATGGGAGGTTATTTTCCAATATTTTCATGAATTAAAAAAGAATTAATTGTTGGAGTTACAGTGGTTAGTGCCCATATGCTTTTTAGGCAGTTTTATTTGGCAATTTTTGTATAGAGGAAGCAAGAGGGAAATGGCATAAGGGTTTTGAATGCCTAAGAGGTGGGTTAAGCAGATTGAGAAGTAGAATTGGATTTTATTTTCATTTTTTCTCATTAAACAATTAATCCATTGGTGTAACATCTATATTTACATTTGAAATTACATCCTTATTTTCAATTGGTGATTGAATATTTTCTACAATATCAAAATTGAGATGGTAAAGATGATATACCTTCAACTCCTAGATTCAATTTTTTACTTGCACAAAGTTTTTACATTCATTGCCTTTGTTTCTCTAAATTATTCCCTTTCATGGCTCTAATGGATGCTTCATGATCTAATGCAATTGGCAAAGATGGTATATCTTCATCTATGGAGTTCAATTTCTTATTTTCACAAAGTTATCTCATTTGTTCTCTTTTATTCGCATTCTTAGCTTCATACTCCTTCAATGTTTGAGTTTTTGGTCATTTCATTAACATTATATTGAATTTTATATCAATCTAACACAATTGGTCGAAATAATAAAAATAATGATTGACAATTTATCAAATTCAAATATAAAACATACAATTAGAATGTTTTTATCTTGATGTAAGACAAAGAAATTAGTTAGTTTTGTCAAACAATTATTCCAATTCCTCAAAACATCAAAACATCAAAACAGTGATTCATAATATCAAATTCGATTTAAAAACATTCAACTAGAATCTTTTATGTCAATACAAGAAAAAAGTGAGATAATTTTATCAACTAATGATTGTAATTCCTCAAAAGCATCAAAAGTATGATTCTATGTCGTAGAAAGTACAATGCATAGGAATAAATAGAGCATGTGGATCCAAAATCATATGTTTTACCTTTTTGTAGACCGTTGCTCTATTTTTTAGGTAATTAGAAACATAAGGGCGTGTGCATGAAGATGGGGGGCCAAAAAGTGGCCACACCACTTTTTATGCTAGGAAACCAGAACGCTATCGTGTTTTTGACTGCTAAATAAAGTGAAAAAACACAGTCTCGTGGCCTCACTTTTTCACTATGATTTTCCTATTAAACCCAAAACACAACTAGGGCTTTAACACGAGCGCATGTTGAAATATTTGAAAGAGAAGACCATCAAGCACAATGCCACATCACCAATCCCGTTGTGGATGAGGGCAACAAAGTCAGGCAACTAATGAAGGTAGGGTTTTATCAATTTTTTTCATTTAAAAACAAAATGAAGTTATTTTTTGTTGTTATAATTGATTTTTTTTTAAAATTTTCAGTTAATGAATCATTGTGAAACCCCGATCCAGATGTTGAAATTCCTGTTGAAGAGCAACCTCAAAACCCTCAAACTCCACCTTCACATCCTCACCCTCCACGTGACACCCAACAAAATTTTTTAAGCCAAATCAAAGAAAACAAAAAATACTTAAATCCTTAGTTGAAACATTGAAAAATCTGAATACAAGCAACAATCACAGGAGAACCCTTGCCACTTCACTAGAGTCGATTATTTCTCATATTGACTCAGTTACAAATCAAATCATCGATTAGAAGGACTATAGGGAGGAGTGTCGGTTATTCTATGCCTATAAATTATCATACAAACAAGTCAAAGATAATAAAATTTTGAAAGGTGATCTATATGCACTTTTTATCGATCCTAAAACAAAACAACCATTACATGAGAGTTGCAAATGATTCCTAATTCATTAGTGTGTGCATGAAGAAATATCCTAAAACTTTTGGGATAGATAGTACATGGTTTTTTATGACTGTTGTGCCTTACACACACGCCCCATTTTGACAAATGGAGACCCCCTCTTCTTGCTTTGGCTTGAAGTCTCAACCTTTCTGCCTTATGATGATGAGAAGGTGAAATTGTGCTTAGAATGTAGGATTTGCTTCAAATTTGAGTTCTTGGCATGTTTGAAGTGATTTGATGTCATGCATGATTAATTTGGAAGTGTCTTGAGTGGTCTTGTGCTTGAAAGATAGTCATTTGTTGCCTTTGCGCTAAAATTGGGTGTTACTGCATTTTGCTCCAAAATCCCATGTCACTGGATATTGCTTTTGAAATTGCTTTTGTATGATGTGTCAAGTTGAAATTCCTAGTTTCCAGGTCTTAGAGTAGCAAAATCATGTCAAATTCCACAAGATTTCACTAAGGGGTTCATATGCTTTCATCCTGTCACATGGTCCTAAAGCCCTGATTTGGCTAAGTTTGAAACTCTGAAAAATCCTAAAAAATGGCTAAGTCTAAAATCTGGTGGAACCTCAAAATTCTAGAATCTCCATGTGAAATCCTATGGATCTGGAACCTATCTCAAACATCCTAAAAGTATATTTAAAAATATTTAAAGTATAAAAATGATCCTAACCAATTCAAAGATCCTAGGGTTCATATTTTTAAATATACTTTCACCCTGGCCAATTCAAAATCTAGTGCTAAAAATGACCCCAACTGCAAAAAGCGCTAAAACTGCCTCCTATCGACCTTTGCGCCAAAAATAGCTTCCACAGACCTTGCGCTAAAAGTTCCCTTGACCGACCCAAAACATAAAAACAGTCGACAGTCTTCAAAAATCCCGCCACCAAGTCCTTATGCGAAAATCACCATGGTCCGACCTTGCGCTAAAAATGTCATCAACTGACCTCATTCAGACACCTTCAAGATCTGTGCAAAGTCCAGTGACATAAAAATTAGCGCTAAAGACTCGTTTCACTTCTTGCACCAAATATTGACCCCGTCAACCTGCACCGAAATCAATGCCGACCAACTTTAGTCGGGCCCCTTCAAAAGTAGCACTAGGTCTAACATACCTTAAAATCGCACTACAGTCCATCTCGCCCTCTGTGCTAAATCTCGTTCCAACTAACCTGCGCGGAAATGAACACCAACTGACTTGCGATGTTGCAAAAGTCAGACAAATTCAAATGTAGCGCTAGGTCTGACCTAGCCCATTTCAGCGCTTTTCTACTGACAAGGTCTGAGACCCCCAAAATCCCTGCTTTTTGCCCATTTTGGCTTAAAAACACATTTTTTCAAGGTGAAACTTAGATTTTTTTAGTAAATTTGGTCTGCACATCTAGTTATCACATCATGATGGATCCTTTTACCAAGTTTGTGTGGAATTTTGGCACGTTTTACGATAATTAATGCCCTGCACATGAAAAGTCCGAGACCTCCAAAAATCCTATTTTTTGCAGAAAAGGCCAGAAAAACATGGAATAAAAGTCTATGAATGGATTCTAATGAACACAAAAACTTCCCTAATCATCATATTAGCCAAATGGGTACTTAAAAATGATGAAAAATACAGAAAATCATGTGAAAATCACTAGATTTAAGAGGTTTATAAGAAGGTGGCATTGACAATGAGCTATTTTTTACTGATCCATGACTACAAGTGGACATGTTTTGATCCAAATTGGTGAAAAATGACTTGTTAAGATGAAATTGATGCTTTGCATTGTGAATTGTAGGTCCAAGAGGACAAAGGAGCCAACTAGAGCCGTCTTGGAAGGATGAACATACAGAGGTACCATGCTGACCAAGAGATGCAGAATTGACATTTTATCAACCAAATTACTGTTGTACCTACAAGAGGAAGTTAGTATGATATTCGAGATGATGGAAATAAGTCCCCAAAACTAGAAGACATTGAAGATCATGCCTCTTTCATGGTAGTTCCTGCAGATCTAGTCCAATGTCCAAGGCATGCATATAGTTGTTCCACCAGTCCAGTCATCAAGAATCGGTCTAGCAAGCATCCAGTTGCATATACCTTCACCAAAATACTCCTTTTAATCCAATCAGCACTTGGAATCCTGTGAATCCACATCAGTTTAAGTTTTCAAGTGTCATGTGACTCTATTTTGGCTTTATTAGGCTTTAAAAATTGACTTTTCATCATGTACAACCAAATGGGTATCCATTTTGTCTAGATTCAATGTATTTGCAAGCTATATTTTGTCTTTTTCCTAAAGGACAAATGCAAATTTGAAAATGTAACAAACTATTGTACTTCATTAAATGCCATGTAATTTGGACCGTTGGTGTTGAGTTAATCTCCACCATCCATTGAAAAACTTGGTATGGTGCTTTGTCTATAAAAAGGCCATCATTATTTTATTGTAATAAGTAAGATTTGATAATGAATTGCTGAGACTCTGCCAAAATACAGTCAATACAAAGCAAGTTTTGCAAGTTGTTGGGAATTTGTGATTATGTGTTGTCTTATTTTGGTCTTCATGGTTCATGTCAATCTAAAATTAGTTGATATTCAGTTGCACTTGTTATTAATTATTCAGATATTTGATGGATTTCATGTCCATACCATTAATGGCTTGCTAATTGTATGTCATTGTGCATGGTTAGTCTGGGCATAGTTTATGAGATAAGTTCAATTGTATGATTTCATTGAGCTACGCCAAGGATTGGGTGTTTGATGAACCCTCTACAATTTAAAAATCATTACATCCCCTTAGAAGATTGCACGTTCTTTGTGACATTGTGGGTTGCCTGGTTAAGTAGAGATTTGTTTATTGTTGGGAATCTATCTATCTGGTTATTGATCGTTTCTGCAATTATCTATAGGATCTCTTATCCCTTTCTCTCTCCCTTTCTTTTTGCATTTTCTTTAAATAAAGTTTGGTACATTTAGGATTTGAGCAGCATTACATTGATCATCTGCTAAAATTTCAGACTTCAGAGTCTGAATCACCTAGGGTTTCTGCACTTGCATTGCTAGCATCTTTTTGTAAACCCTGCATTTCATGTAAGACCCCTTGTTGGCACAGCTAGACATACGACTAAGTCATTCCAAGCAAACTAAGACCTAGTTGTATTATCCTTGGGGTAGTCCTATCTTGGATAGGATACCTTTTTCAAGAGAGGTGTGATACCAGCAATCATTCCTGTGTTGTTGTGTGCTAAAACACTCATCAACAATGACCTCCCTTGTAATAATAACGAGGTCCCCCAATATTTTTTGAGGAAACTCTATTGTAAGTTTGTCCTCAATGACATCCCAAACTACTTTGACATCTAGGAGTTCCAGGGCATAGGTGGTGGCTCTACACAGGATAGAGAGGGTGCACATCGTGCCCAGCACTGTCCATTGAGACCCATTATGAGGCCACAACATGTCTAACTCCCTTCAAATTTGAAGGAGAGTGTTGAGGTGGAGACGCTGCATTCCATGAGTTCCCTCACCCAGACTTTAGCACAGTATCATGGTGATCTTTTGCAGGCTAGAGAGGGTGAGTGGTGCAGGAGCACATTCTCTGTAGTGCAGGATCATCTTTTCTTTTGTTGTCTCATAAGGCTCTTAAGCCATTTCATTTTGTAATAAGGGTCAATTTGGTCCCATGAATGTAATTGTGCAAGGCACACATGTAGTTTTGCTTGTATGACGGGTAAACCAACGGCTAACTGATTTGAAAATCAGTTTGCACGGTTGGAGGGGATAACTGCTGTCTCTACATCTTCTTTAGAGGCAGGTTGTATGTCACACGGAGCAGGGAGAGAAGTGTGTATTACAACAAGTTCTTTTTTGATAACTGAATAAAGAGAGTTCTGGGTATGATCTGTGTTGATTTTCTTGGTTGTTCTTAGTGATTTGATATCTTTATCCTGATTTTGTAAATAGAACCCTAACCGGATGCTATTCGTCAATCCATAGTGACTCTGTAGTGTGTAGACGGTGTAAAACCCACGGTTCCACAGTGGCTGGTTCGTAACCTAGGAGTAGGGTTTTGATTCATACATGGAGGCCCTTTCCTCTGTCCACTGAAGCCCTGTATAGTAACAGTGGGATGGGGGAAAGACTTCGCACGTTTGTTGTTGTTGAATTCTTACCCAGGAAGCCAGCGAACTCAGTCAAGTTCGACTAGACATCGTCATGTGGCTAGTCGGGAAATCGGAGTGAAATTGGATAGTTTTGATGTGGGATCAGATTGCTACAAGCGATCGAGGGTTTGATAAATGAAACGGCCTAATTCCGTTGTTCTGTCGAAGGGAATTCTGGTTCGGCACCTCAGAACAGTTGGAGATCCATCGGCGTGAAAGGCCCTCCGTCTTGCCGAAGATTGGTATAGTGCCGGAGGCACATACCATCATTGTTCGCATCGGTGAGAGAAACGATATTGAGCTAAGGAAAATATACTTAGCCGACGGTATAAAGTTTCACCGATCGGTGAGACATCCTCGGAGTATTGCCGATAAAGAGTATCGGCGTGAGGAACCTTGTCGGGGGAAGCCGAAGAAGTCACGGCGACCGTGAGAGTCCCGCCGATAAAAGTTCATCGGAAGGAGTTCGAGAAGTCTCAGCGACAAAGGACTCGTCGGAGTGAGATGAACCATCGGGACCACGAACCGAAGTCTTACCGAAGCAGGAGGTCTGGCCGATGTGCCTGACGATATCGGCGAGAGACAAGGTGTCGGTGTAGGTGAAAGAAGCTTCACCGAAGGAGGAAGTCTGGCCGACAAAGATTGGTCATCGGCGTGACGGAGTATATCGGCATAAGAAATTTCTCGTGGTCCGATAGAATGAGGTGTTGCCGATAGGCAACGAACCACTAAGGAGATATCGGTGAGAACTTGGCCATCGGGATAAAAGAATAAGGTTCGGCCGATAGTTCATGTCTTTCCGATAGCGAAGACATCCTTGACTTCGGCGAAACACTGGAGGACCTCTTGCCGATAGGGAAGATATAGTCAAATCTTCATCCGCTTCTGCTGGGCACTCTGCATCAGTGAGAGCAATACGTGTCGTTGGTTCCCCCATCTTTGTGGGTCATGTGGGGCATTGTGTGATGTCGGTACTCATGATGCTACCTAGGATGCAGACATTCCAAAGCATTAGGACAATGTGACGTAGGGACAACAATAGGTGATGGACACATCCATATTGGATGATATTGTTCTCATAGATGACCTCTTACAACATACATTTGGTATTGACTCCTAGGTAATTTTTTACAAGGTTCTACAATTTAATATATTTGTATTTGAAATCTCTAATTAATTATATGAGTAGCTATTGTTATGTAGAAAAGAGTGACTAGCTCAATAGATTAAAATAGATCAAACCCTCTTCTACAAAACATTGCGACACAAGCTAAGGTTGGCTTCTACCTTTGAAGGAGAGCTAAACTACAGGGGCTTAGAGAAGAAATTAACCAAATCCAATCAATCAAGATAGAGTAAAAACATGAAACCCTAGTTGACAAAGATCAAAGCATAATAAACAATCAAAAATGGATACGGACAATCCAAAAGAACCATAGAGACTAGGGATCAGAGGAGAACCTAGATTCGGGGGCCAAAATACCAAGGACAGGGGCACTTGGGTGCCCTAGACACTAATTAGGGTTAATAGAAATTGATGTCCTCATCGGGCCTGTACCTACAAGCTCTATCTTCTTCTTCTCGGAAGCCACCTTCAGAAACTTGTTCTTCTGATCTGCACACACATAAAAAGGAAGATGGTTGGGTGCTATTTAGGAGCTTGCCTCAGTCAAGCTCTATGAAAGGTGTTTCTATCTCCACAATAGCAAAGATGATAGATAAAGAATGAGTACCCTAGGAAGGAAGAGGCAAATCTAAAGAAGAATGGAATGCTAGACCAAAGCATGAAGGAAAGAAGTCACCATGAGCATGGAAACCCTAGCATGCTTAATGCAAAGTCACAACTTGACTCAAGAAGTTGGTGTAGCCCAAAGAAGTAGAAGGATCTTCACAAGACCTGCAATATGTTAGTGTTGTAGCAATAATCCATAATAGAGAGCTTTTGAGAATAGTAGAGAGCATGAAAGAGAAGTAGAATCTTTCAAGAAGTTAGAGATAGTGTAGAGATGTTCAAATGAATAGAATAATTTGCTTTTATATGCATTCTCGTTGATTTTCAGAGAATCAAACCACATGAGGCCAATATTAGGAACCTTTTAAGAGGTCCCAAGCCGATAAGCCATTAATTAGGCCAGGGCTAAAAAGGGGACAAAGGCACTTGGACGTCATGGTCCCTTAGCCCCAAACTCCTGGGATAAGGCACTTAAAGTGTCATTAACCCCACCTGATAATTGCTTTTCTGATTTTTGTGCATCAGGATCAAGAGTTACATGCTTAATGCTAAAAAATATGTTAAAATAGGTCCTAATTAACAAGTGTAAACATTTTAGGTTCACCCGAGTGTTAAACTAAGTGTAAAATGGTGGTGTGAACATTTTCCAACACAACAGATATTATAAGTCAAAATCAATGTATGTAATTGTCAGCACTATGAAATTCCAAGTTTAAAGTATTCATCCTGCATCTATTAGTCATCCAATGCAGGGTTATGAGAGGAGGTCCAGTCAACAAGTATGTACTTTATCACAAGATCATAAATATAGTACACGTAAACTTTTTGTCATATATCAATAGTAATATTATTTAGTTACAATTTGATGATGAATAGATGGATGTTGGAGCATCACCATCACGACGATTTCCTTGGTCCCCAGGCAGAGACACTTTCACTGAGGTAAATTTTACTATTTCTAATCATTATATATTTAAATAATGTTATGTATCTATTTTGCTTAAACAACATTGAAATTGTTTGCATATTTTATTTCACAAACCCTAACTCAACCTAACCACTAACCACATTGTTTTAACTTCACATTAACTCGACTTACTTTTATGAAACCACTTTCGACTCGTAACTTATAGGCACTTTACACATTAAAGAATAATTAGTTATAAAATAACTAAATAGGTTCAAAAGTGTGTAAAGTAAGTGGTCATTTGAACACATACAGATAACTCAAAAACATAAAAAAAAATACCAACAAGTTGCCAAGTTTAATGGTTGTATTTGTACATTTTTACCATAAAATACAATTAGATTTTTTTAAAAAAAATTATCACATACAAAAAAACACTTTAAAAAAACACTTTGGATAAACTGTCAAAATTTTTAAAAAATAATAATTATATATATTCAGTCTATCTTTTTAAGATAAGATATGCCTAACATTTGAAATGATATAATCTAAAAGATTTGCCTAACATTTTGAAAGGATATATACATAGACAGTCCTCCAACATGACTAAACATCTGATGTAAAAAGGATCTATCCTTATATTCCCGCATGCACGAGATAAAAGATGAGAATGGAATCCAGACTGCTTTGAAAGAAGTCACCATTCCCACATGCTATTCATGTTTGAAAAATGTAGGTGATATCATCAATCAAAGAATCTCCATTGATAGAACATTCACCTATTTTTGATATTGAGATCAAAAGACTTTTAACTGTTCCTAGGAGAATGGAGAACGGAGAATGAATCTTTTTGCTGCCTCCTTGAAGACTATCCATAAGCTAGAGGACAGTCATAATTACATATACGATGCTAATAAGCTGTCCTTTTTAGTTTGGAGGAATGGCAGATGGAAGCAGCAGTCTGTACTCCAAAAACTAGTTGTTGTCTCTCCAACTCCTGTTGCCCATAAGTGCCAAACATTTCGGTGTAAAATTTAAAAGCTTACAACGACAGAAAAAGACCCATATATGACATTAGTTTGACAAGATGTCCGCCAACTGGGTGGCCCTTTCTGTCCGTGTAAAACCAAAAAGTTACGTCACAAACAGAGAATCTGCTCTGCCCAAGTAGGACACTCGCTCAACTACAAAAATCTTACACATGATGCCGTTATTTTCATCTCAATCCCATCGCAGATCCGACTTTTTTTCAATTTGTTAATGGGTGAAAAAACGTCACGGCCTGCCAATTATTACCATTCATATTAACTATTCAAAGTGTAGAAGAAAACGATTTTCAAAACTGTTATAATTTCATACTTTTACTTCCAATCTAATGCACACTTGAAAATCTTCAAAATGTGAAAGTAAATTTATATTTTTTAAATTAAAATTTTATTCATCATAATCTTTAGTGTGTATGTATTTGTCTTATTTAAAAGATTTTTTTGATCTTTAATAAAATAGAATAAATATAGAGTACTTTTAATTTCTATAATTGGTGTCAGTTCAACGATTAAAGTTGAAGTGTTGATTGGAGAGATTATTTTTAAATTTAAAATGTTGTGAAAATTTCTTTTTTAGAATGGACTAACGTGAGTTGGTAATTGAAAGCAATTTTGTGATTCTAAATAAAGAGAGGACATGTGTTAAAATATAAAGCTTTGGCATTAATAAATATTAAAACAAGGGACCCCAATAACAAAGTACAAGGCCCACAAATTAAATACATTGATAGATACATATTAAAATAATGTCGGCTTGTGAAAACTAAATGTTTCACCATATTAAAGCAAAGGGGACCTTGTGCAAAGATTGTTATCAAGGCTTTGCTTTAATATAGTATAGAACTAGGAATAATTTTTGGTGAGATAGCACTTTTTCTAGAAGAAGTTTTGCAGAATGACAAAAAATGTATTAGGTGACATCTCTATAAAATTGACTGGTACTAACAACTTTGGAGAATGGCATCATCAAAGCAAATCATTTTCTCTTGTTAAACCTCGCCTCCATTATCAATGAAAATACAACAAGAAAAACTTGTCATTTTTTGCAAATAAATGGGAATCAAGAGGCAACTCTCAGCTCCATATACTCCATAGAAAAATGGATTAGTTGAAAGAAAGAACATGACACTTCAAGAGAAAGATAAATCAATGCTCAAGGCTTGTAACCTTGGAGATAATTTATGGGGAGAAGCAATTCATATAGCAACATATTTGATCAATTGGAGTTTAACTAAAAACTTGGAAAGCAGCTCTCCAGAAGAAGCATGGTTAAGAAAAAATCATTGGTTAGGAACTTGAGAATCTTTGGAAGCTTTGCCTATAGACACATTCCAAAAGAGAAGAGAAGGAAGTTCCATAATAAGAGTCAAAAATACATTTGCATTGGATATGGTGACTCTAGTAAATCCTACCAATTGTGTGATCCCAAGGTGAACAAAATGACATCTTTAGAGATGTTGTTTTCAAGGAAGAGTATCACCTTCCAAGTGTTCACGATGTTGATTTTCTACAAGAGAAAGATGGTAATGGTACAACATCGTACTCACCTAAAATGGTTAAGCTAGAACTAGAAAGTACTATTGAATCAACAGAAGAAAAATAAAGTACTAATGAGCCAAATTCAAGCTCATCCATAATCCAATATCCCTCTTAAGAAGAACATCCATCAAATTATATGACTATGAGGTCAATTATGCATTGAGGACAATTGTTCTATGTGCTTATGAACCAAGCACTTTTGAGGAAGCAATAAAAGAAGAGAAGTGGCAAGGTGTTAGAAATTATGAGATAGATTCAATTTGTTGAAACCAAACATGGGAGTTGGTACCTTTACCTACTAGTAAAGAAGTGATTGATTGTAAATAGGTGTTCAAAACCAAGTTCAAGTTTGATGGCTCAATCAATAAGCACAAAGAAAGATTGGTAGATAAAATCTACAAAAAAATTGAAGGTGTTTATTACAAGGAAACCTTTGCTTTAGTCACAAAGATGATCATAGTCAAAATGTTGATAGCACTTGCTTCCCAACACTATTAGAAAATCCACCAAATGAATGTGAAAAGTGCATTCCTAAATAGAAATTTGACACGAGTTATATGTGACACAACCTCCTAGTTTTATGAAAAGGGAAAGGAATGTGCGGTATGTAGCATGAAAAAGGCAATATGGCTAGCCTAGTATTCAAAAATTGATGAGTATTTTGTTTATAGGGGATTTCAAAAATTTGATGTTGATCCAAATTTATATATTAAGATTTTTTTTATCACAAGTTGCTCTTCATTTTGTTGTACATTAACAAGTTACTATTCATTGTGTTGGAAATGATCAATCACTAATCAATGCAGTGAAAGGGGATGTGATGACCAATTTTGAGATGCCAAATCTTGGATTGCTTCATTACTTTTTTGGAGTTGAAGTGTGACAAACACCTAAAAAAATATTCCTCAAATGAAGTATACCAAAGAAATCCACACAATTTAGAATGCAAGACTACAAAGCTTCACCAACACTAATGAAGATAAGAACTAAGTTAACTGAAGAACCAGATAGTAAAGTAGTCAATGAAACTATATAGGAGTTTGGTAGGAAATTTGATTTACTTGACTACTGCTCATCTAGACATATCTTATGCAATTGGAATCTTGTCTCAATTCATGACTCATCCACAATAAAGTTATTAGTTAGCTACAAAGTGAGCTCTGAGATATCTTTAAGGAACACAAAAACGGATTGAAATATTCAAAGAATGAAGATTTCAAACTTCTTGGTTTTTCAAATTCTAATTGGGCAAGTTACAAAGATTCTAGGAGATCAACTTTTAGAGTTGTAAGAAGCAACCTATAGTTGCATTTTCATCCATTGAAGCAAAGTACAAGTCAGAATATGGCTCAAACAACTTCTTAAGGATCTTTGTCACCCACAACCTCATCCCATAAATATGTATTGTGATAATTGCAATGTGTTGAAGATGTCCAAGAATCCAATGTTACATGCTCGCACAAAACATATTAAAGCATATCACCACCTCATTTGTGAGTATGTCCTCAACAAGAAAATTGAGCTAATTTATACACAAATAATAAGAAATTTGCAGGTCTTCACCAAGCCTTTGAGGAGAAATAAATTTGTATAGTTTCAAGAAGGTATTGATGTTAAATATTCTTCATTTGTACATAGATGACTAATAAGTTTACTTGTTATGATGGCCCCATCATCTTTAATTGTTGTATGAGATGAAATAAAATTTATTGAAAAATAAAAATATAAACTGTGTTTATCACAATCCCTATGAATATCCCTATACCTATGTGTCTACTCATAGTGAAAAAACATCTCTATAAATTTTTCGGAAAAAATATTATAATTTCAAACTTTTACTTTGAATATAATGAAATGTAAAAATCTCATGTAATGCTTCAAAATGTAGCATACCCATCAATAATGCCCGTCAAATTATAATTTTAAGTGGCACCATATCTCCAATTTTTCATTTAATAAAAATGCTAATTAAAAGCGCCAGTCTAATCTCACAGAATTCGAATTGCCGAAATAATCAAAATATAAGTCGTGGCATGGAATTTTACTTAATAAAAACAAACATGAAGGCATACATATTAATACTAATAACTAATACTAAATATACTCTGTATTAAATCTCTTCAAATTTTGGCAGTTACTTGCCAGGTCAATATTCCCAAGGATGTCTGTCTTTCAACTGGACAAAATCCTGTCAATAATGCCCACTCAAATTATAAGTGAATGGCATAAAATCTCAAAATTTTCACTTTAATATATACGCTAAATTAAAATAACCAGACAAGTCTCAACGAATTGGCATAAGCTCAAATTATCAAAACAAAGTCGCACGATGAAATTTGACTTTTTGAAATATAAGAGAAAGATAGCAATCAAATTAAATATCCTCGAGATACTCAAAGAATAATTCATTAAAATTCGAAAACATATGCTAATGCATATTTGACAGTGAACATAATTAGACAAAGAAGCTGAAAAATGCCTTCCAAATTACATAGCATGACACAGTTCAACTAAAAGAATTTAATATAATGAAAGCATAATAGGCAAATGGACGGATTACCTACCCAAACGCATATACTTAACCACCATTATTTAATTAGAAAATAATAATTCCATTAAAGGTGTGTTTGAATTTATTTGTTCAGAAATTTTTGGTATTAATATTTTGGAATTATATTTTTTATTGTAACGTTATTTTATTCTAGTGTGATCCCAAATTTTGATGCTAAATATTTCTGTTTAGAGGTAAAATAACAGAGAGCTTTTAATTGAAGAGTAAGAGTTTTTGGATTCAACTGATGAGTTTTTAGATTCAAGTTTTCAACTGATTAGCTTTTGGTTAGTTTTATGCAGGACATTTGGATTGTCATTAGTCTCACAAATTGTTGGGGCGAAAAACTAACAGTTAACTCCAAACTCTTCTGGTTACTCTATAGAATGTGCTCCCTGATTCAAAACATTGATACTATGAATTTCATCCAAATCATGAGAGAAATTGTGATACTAAGAACTTAATCCAAATCATGAGAGAAATTGTGAAAACTCTTATTGTTACTTTATAAAATGCGATCCAAAACATCGATACTAAAACTTAATTGAACTCATCAGAGAGACTGCGGAAACCCCTCTCTGAAATGATAACTCGATAAATCTTGAATCAAATCTGCTTAAGTTGCAAGGCAATTTTTCAAAAGCAAATACGCCATATTTATTTCTGACAAATAGATGATAGAAGATTAAAAAGCAAAAAGCAGTAATGCAATTAATAAAAAAAATCCAAATTCATTAGAGACACAGTTCAGAAGAGAAAAAATTAGCCAATTCGGAGTTCAAACTCTCTTACATTAAAGACGGAACATTGTAAAGACCAGAGAAAAATTCGTTTTTTGATTTTATTACTAAATAACAGGGATCTGTACATAAATATTCAGTATTTGCCTGACCGTAAGAACGAATCGATCCAGGCGTACAGAAAAAAAACATCATTGAAATGCCAACAGAGGCATCCAGCTAGGCATTTTATAGTACACATCTACATCTGCCTTCGAAGCGAAAATTCCAAAAAACTCACAAACTATTTTCGATTCAAGGCAAATGATTTCTTAGACCCTCCAAAATTAATTTAAAAAAAAAAAAATTAAAACGTTTCCCAACATTGCGAAGTCAGGGCGGCAGATGGCGATGAGCGGAAGCTGCCCTAGACAACTTCCTCCTTGACCTGAACGGAACTCCGTAAGGCGGTGACGGCGAAAACTCGACCGGCAGCGGCGGAGGTTCCAATTCTCCTGACAAAATTTTCACCACTTCGCTCATAGAAGGTCTGGCGCCGGGCAGTCTCTGGAGACAGAGAAGCGCCACCGTTATGCAAAGTAGCGCCTGTTCTCTGTCAAAATCGCCACCTAGAGCGGCGTCTACGAGGTCAAGCATGTTGGCACCGGAGCGCGCTACGTGCTTCGCCCATGATATCAAATTGGCCCGCTCCAGTTCCATTACCGGCGACCCCATTACCTGCAGAGGTCTCCGGCCGGAAATTATGACCAACATCACCACCGCAAAGCTGTAAACATCACTTTTCTCCGAAAGCATGCCGCCGCCGCCGTATTCAGGCGCCACATAACACAAGGTGCCCCTTGTGCTTGGCGTGCTGCTCACGCTCACGCCGCTACCCCAATCGCCGGCGTGGTGGCTGTGCTCTTCTCTCAGCCAGTCTCTGCTCAACCAATCTCTGGTTCTGCCAGTGCTTTTACTCCGGCACTTTGCGAAAGAAAATTTGTTCTCTTCCGTGTCCTGCTCCCACCATTCTCTGATATTTTTGCTCTTCTTTTTGCTCAATTCCTCGCAGTATTCCTCTCTCCACCATTCCCTGCCTTGTCGGCTGCTGCCCTTGGATTTTTCCTTTTTCTCCTTCTCATCCAGCGTGGTCCACCAATCGAGGCTGTCTTTTCTCCTCGGTTTCTTTTTCTCCGTCCTTCTGGAAGATCCCAGGTTCGAGTCCCGCTCCTCCGCTGTACCCCAAGTGCTCTTTGGCCGCTCCTTCTTGATCTCTGTTCCGATCCAATCCATAACATAGTCTTTGACACTGAATTCCCCGCTCATGCTGTCCTGCCTCCACCACCAATCCTTCTTCTTGCGACCTCCAGGCCTGCCGCTGTCGATACTCGCCTTATCAAAACAGCCCTCCGAAAGACTCGTCTTGTCCTCTTCGTCTCTTGAGAAATCCATGCTCTTGCAGTCTGCAGATGGATTTTTACCCTTACTGCCCTCTGCCATACTCGCACCGTTATTCTTCTCCAAATCGACCATCTCAGACGGCGTTCTCTCATCCAGATTCTCCGTAACAGTGTCCGTCTCATACTGCAAACCCTCGGGCGAGGCAGAGTTGCTCGACAGAAAAACTGGATTTTCTTCCGTCACAGAACTAGTCGCAAACGTCTCCGGCGACTGCACATTTACCGAAACATCGGTTGTATTCAGCTTTGTGTCATCTTCTACAGTAATTACGCTTTCCTCCTTAATCGGTTGCTTTTCCTTCAGCTGTTCCCTCCTTTTCCGGTGGCCGCCATCCGATCTGGCCTGCCCCTGCACATCCAAATCCTCGGCCACGACGTCAGCGTCGGTCTTAAATCTCGCGAGCCCAAAATCCGCAATCCTGGCAGAAAAACTCCCGTCTAACAAAATATTACTGGGCTTGATATCGCCATGAATGATGGGCGGATCGCAGTCGGTGTGCAAGAAAGCCAGAGCCTTGGCCGTATCCATCATAATCTTGAACCTGTCGCCCCAGGAAAGCTGCACCGGATATGTATTATCGAACAAAGCATCCTGAAGACTCCTATTCTGCATATACTCATAGACGAGAAGTCGGCGCCCTGTCTTGGTATCGGAACAGAATCCCAAGAGCCCCACGATGTGGGGAGATGTGCTGACCTTGCCGATGACAGAAACCTCGTTGTGAAATTCCCGTTCGCCCTGCAAAGAAGTGGAATCGAGCACCTTGACAGCAATTTCCTGCCCGCCGTGTCCAAGTTGGCCTCTGTACACGACCCCGAAACCGCCCTGCCCCAGCTTCTGTGCATCATCAAAGGATTTGGTTGCGGCTTTGAGTTCGCGGTATGAGAATTGCCGTAGATTAACAGAAGAGTCTTCTTTTTCCAACGGGCTGGTATTTCGGCTCTTGTTTCCCGTCAATCTCCTGAGAAGGAGCAGCAAAACTATTATGAAAGCTATGGCTGCTGTGACGCTTCCTCCAACTGCTAGCCCGATCAACAGCCTATGATTATGATTCCTTCCTATTTTTTCTCCCGATTGTGGAGAAATAGAGACGGAGACGGAGGAGGAGGAATAAAGGTCAGGAAAGGGGGGAGAAGCTCCGCCAAATTCAAAGCGCGTAGGCATGTTTAATTTCTCACGCTCTCATCTTTATAATATTTCATTCCCAGTCTGTTGAAACGAAAAGGATTTGTGCAAGCTACTCCAAGACTTGTTGTGTGAAAAACAATGTAGGGGGGGAGCAGAAGCCCCGCCGCATAGACTGGCTATTTCAGCCATTGAATATCTCACGCCTTTGCTTCCGGGAAAACACTTTAACACCCGTACGCACCTACTCGTGGGACCCACTTGGAACCTGCAACTCCTGCAACCAGCTCACGCTTATTAAATATCCACCGCTCCACGCCGTCTCCTTCAACCAATTTTCATATAACACATCATTCAACCACCACGACTTTTTCATCTACAAATATGTCAAATATCTATTTTTCCACGTCGGATTTTCTTATGCCTAGTGCCTATATTTTATCCTATCTATAGGTAAGGTGTATATATATACACGCACACACATCTGTTTCACCTGCCACGCATTCACTTCGCACCAAAAACTCGAAATTAAAATAAACAAAAATAAAAAGGCTTAATTAATCAATTCCGTTAATATGCACGGACAAGTGTGCATTCTATTACAACCATGACGGCTTCCGGTCAAACCAAATGAGGTGGGCCATACGACCGAATAAAACCGCATTAACGGAGACCCGTTACGCTTCACGTTTCCTAATCAATACTTGTTCTAACAATCTTGGCGTATTAAAGCTAAAACAAGCTGCCCCCGCCGTAATAAAAACTTGCCCAGTGCCACTAAATTTGATAAGGACAACGATGTACGTGTGTAGTAATAACGATTTCCTCCGCCACAGGTAAACGGAATCTCACTAGATAACCGTTGTTTTCTTCCCCCGGTTGCCCTGACTTTTTACCTGTTTACAAAACGCTATAATGGATTCTCGCCTAGTGTCTAAGTTGAAATTTAATGAGGTGGGGTACCTCGGCAGCTAAGGCCTTTGACACTTATTGTTTTTCTCTCCATCTCACGCTTTGACAGCGTTTACTTTTATCTGATAACGGTTAGAATTGGGTGCCTAGTGGGAAAGAGGAAGGACTAGGATTGAGGAGGGCTGATTTTATGTAAGATTTGAAGGCCCATTTGCTTGGCTTTCTGTTCCTGGGACCTGTCGAGCCCGCAGAGATTTAAAATTTATTCTCTGACAGTGGGTCCTATCGACTTTTAGTAAAAAAGCAGAAAGTGTCGTCTCTCTCACTACTCATAAGGTAAGACGTGTGCAGCGTGCTGTGTAGAAGACTGTCTATTTTAGAGGTGCAGATTTTTCATGAATCACAACAAGTGCTGAACAATAAATTAGTATAAAACAAAGGAAATGATGAGGAGATTTGGAGAACTCTGATAGAACTTCTTTTGGTGAAAATGATGCAATTCTTTCATGATATTTCTCCATTTAGTGAACATTCTCCTCATTTAAAAAAACGTTTTGTCTTCGTAAAGGGTTTCCTCGATGTCGATGAAATGATGGCATGGAAACCATATTGTACGGGACTGCATACATGCACTCCGAGCTTTCTGGATTGAATCTGCACCTTTCACGTTTGGAAATTTGAGCAACTTTAGAGAAGGCGCAGCTTTTCTCCCCTTAGATAACATTGTAATTTAGAGGGTGCAGAGAAAGACAATGAGGAAGTGTAAAGGCGAGCACATTATCGGGATAATAAGGTTTTACATGCGAGGCGGTGCCGTGGGCCCCTTCACTGTTCTTCATTTTAAGTAATTTAAGAATTCAACTACCCCACATTTTTGGAAATCACACTAGAAGAAATATCCTTAAAAACCCATATAGACAAATTTAATTTAAAAGTACATATTGCACTTAAGTATATTAGGTTGGTACAAAAAGAAGTGTACAATCTTTTCCAGCGATTGATGCACATGAAACCCCTACAAAACCCGTCACCATGGTGCCTTGTAATGCCATCATGCCACCACTAACCTTGACCACCTTGCTCTTTAGCCGGCCTTGAACCCACACCATATAGGTAACCATGAAAACAAGAAGGCTGAGGACAACGCCGCCTTCATTGTTTTGGTTTTTTGGTTTTTTTTTTTATATTATTTATTGAACAAAGCAGTCACAAGAACAATAAGTAGTCAATAGATTGCAAATTTTTAAAAAAAATAAAAAGACCATAGTGTCCAAACAACTACAAAACTAATATAATGTAACAAACATAGGACTTTTGTAGAACAAAACAACAATAAAAGACTAATAGCAACTCTAAGAACAAAGCAACATATTGAATACAACTAAACTATAGCAGTTGGCACCATTAAAAGACCAAGTGAAAGGGTGAATTTGCTCAATGTATCAATAAAAAACAAATGTTCAATGAACAACACAATAAAGATCTTAGGCAACATCCAATACAACAACAAATTAATCAACCCTTGATATGAACCAAGCCTTACAATTGCCTTGAGAACAAAACATCAACTTGATGTAACTAAAGAATTTGTAATTTCATATTATTGAGCTCAAGGTTGGTCTTTAATTTTTTTTGGATGCACCCTACAGTTGAGAGCCCAAAGAAACAATGTGGAACAAGAAGTTAGAGTAAAACTTTAGCATTTCCAATTCCTTATGAATTTTAGAACTTGAAAACACCACAAAACATCTATTTTCCCAAATATGGTGCAAAATAGCTTGTTTCACAAAGTCTGCAACCACATTGTTATGAAGGACAACACCCAAAATAACTTCTTTTCAATTCAAAAAAATTATCAAAGATAGCAAGCAAATGACTAAATATTGTTGGAGCAATCGAGATCTAATTGCATGTCATAACAACCTTCCATTAGTGAAATATAGAGCACAAAAGTATGTCTACCATATATTGAGAGTGTGTAAAATGTACAAAGAAGCCTTGCATAAATAGGCAAGGAAGTGGAGGAAGAAAGGTAGGACTGAACAACTGACTACCACTCCAAATGTGTAGCACTTGTTAGCTCAAATGACAAGTGTTTGAGCATGTGTCAAGTGTGTATGAACTAGGTGTCTCAAAAGGTGAGTACACGTCTCAACCACATGAAGTGAGACAAAAAGCTGAAAGTCCCTAAGTGGAGACTTAACAAGTGTGAATGGGTCAACCTAGAAAGAGATTACCTAACTAGTTATGAAACGACCTCATTTACACTAACACCCCCTTTAGTGCAACTTAGGGAGTAGTGATACACTAATGATGATGGATCTTGACTACTAGGCCATGTTGGGTACCCATGTACAAACAAATTTCTCTTTAAACAGAGTAAAGGAGAAAACCCAATAAATAAAACTCCTCTCCAAAAAAGAAATGATACATGATAAAATTATACTAGTGAAGAAGGAAGACTCAACATGACCCTCCAAGGACTACTTCTAACACAAAAGTGCAATAAATGTTTTCCTTATAGGAGAGAACAGAGAGGTTGTCTATGTGATCCCTCTAAAAAGTGAGAAGAAAAGAACTCCATGTGAAGAAATGTTCCCTCCCAAAACTAATATGAGAAGAGAAACCATGCAGCTGTAAGGAAGCTAAGGTAGCTGAACAACTTTCTACACTAATCTTGAGAGGAGGGATATGCAAGAATTTTAAGATCTTTACAACAATTACAAAAATTATACATAAATAAACACAAATAGTAATCATACCACAACACAGTAATTACGTGGGGAAACCCTTTTGGGAGAAAAACCCCACACTCCAATAGCCACCCAATATATTATTCAGGAATCAAGAATATTACAATATAATTGCAAAGCAAGCTTTCACAAGAGTATAACCAACTAGAGATCTGAAGGCAACTCAACATCTATAAGACACACACACCTCCATCTCAAGCTCCTGATATATAGGAGATACAATACAGTAAATTATCAATGGTAATTACAAAACCATGAGCCAAAACCACTCAAAAGTGGCACCCAAATTATCTCCAATAAAAGATGTCTTGTGATGTGTCAAATCACACACCAACATGTGTAACTCTCCCCTTTACATGTCTTTTAACTGTCCAACATGTTTTCACATTTCTCAAAACGAGAGGCCCAACTTCCAAAGGCCATAACTTTTGATCTGGGTGTCCAACTGACGAATCATTTGATGCGTAAAAATGCTTGTAAAAAGATCTATCAAGTTATAACTCACTTCATCGGTTATGACAACTTTCAGGGCATTTAGCGATCTCTAAGTACCTCAAACCTGAGTTCAAGATTTTTCCAAGAGTTTAAAACTTTAATATCATGCAATCTAGTCATGATCTTGAGTTGAAACTCACCCAGGATGTTTATTTGGTAGTTCTGCACCTTTTGAAAAAAATTCAGGTCCATCCGTACTCAAATATAGACTTCCTAAAAATAGTAACCCCTGCCATTTTGAGCCTCTTTTAGAAACTTTGAAAGTTCTAAACCATTCTTCAAGATAAAGGGTATTTAAAAAGACTAAAATTGGGAAGAATAGTAACCTTTTTGTAGTTGCAAGGTTGAGACATCTTTCCTAACATTCTCCCACTTGTCAAACACCTTGCAAGAGAAAAGTGAGTATCAACACCATGATTTAATTACTAGGGGCAGAGAGGCCCATAAACTCTTAACACCATCTAAACTTCTCTGTGCTCACAAGGTTAGTTAATGAATCAACAACATTCATCAAAGTCTCTACCTTAATTAACTTCACCCTACCATCCTCAACCATATCTCTGACAAAATGATACTATACATCAATGTGCTTGGCCCTGGCATGAAATGTCAAGTTCTTAGCTAGGTAGATCGCACTCTGGCTGTCACAATAAATTGTCACTGCACCTTGTTTTATTTTGATATCTGAACATAGTCTCTTAAGCCAAATGGCTTCTTTACAAGGATGAGTGGCTGCCATATACTCATCTTTAGTAGTGGACAAAGCAACCACAGCCTATCACTTACTCATCCAATTAATTGCACCACCAAATAAAGAAAACACATAAGCACTGGTGGATCGTCTACTATCAACATCACTTGGCCAGTCTAAATCCACATAACCATGAATATCAAGGGAATACAAGTCTCCTATCAAATTACCATGATAACACAAGGAATATTCTGAGGTATTCTGCAAATATCTAAAGACTCTTTTAACTGCATCCCAATGAACTCTACTAGGATTAGACATATATCTGGAAAGAACTTTCACTGCTTGGGCAATGTTTAGTCTAGTACAGACCATATCATACATCAAACTTCCAACTGCACTTTGGTAAGGCACTCTACTTATGTCTTCCATCTTCGATGGGGATGTTGGACATTGTGAAGCAGATAACTTCATTCCAATTGTAAAAAGGGGACATAATGCTCTACAATCATGCATGCTAAACCTCTATAAAATTGAATTGACATACTTACTCTGGCCAAGCTATAGTTTTCTATTCACTGTATCTCTTCTTATTTCCATCCCAAGAATGTGTTTAGCTGCACCAAGATCTTTCATTTCAAATTTAGTTGCAAGTTGAGACTTCAGTTATGAAATCATTCCTTTCCCTTTATCAATAAATAACATATCATCAACATATAATACAATAAACAAGAAATGATCACCATCAGATTTATAATAAACATGTTGCAAGTATGAGAAGTAAGTGTTGTCATTGATGTCAACACCTAAGGTCAGCATCTAAGGAAATTATTTGAATGAGTTTGAGCAAGTGTCTGAGAAGAACAGTACAGTGTTTTGCTCCGCATATCATGTAGATTGAATATCTTTGTCTGCAGTTTAGAAATTATGTTAAGGAATGTCTTTAGTTGCTATGTTTCAAGTTTGAGCCTCCAATATGAAGATTTGAGTGAGTTCTGTTCACCAGAGTAAAAACTACTTTCTGAGTGTTCAATGGTGACAGGGAGAATGTATTCTACTCCGCATTTAAGTTTTACAGTCTGCGGTTCTAGAATTAAGTTTTTAATGATGTTATGTGCCTTTAGTTCAAATGGTTCATGATTTGGTGCTCCGCAAGTGATCTTTCCCTTATGATAATGGCCGACAGTAATGTTTAAGTGCTTCGGTTTGAAGAATCTTTTGGATAGAATGTTTGAGGGTTGTGCAGAAGTTCTCAAGTGGTGATTGTAACGTGCTTGTGGATGTCCCTAGATCATGTTCCTACATTTTGATTGGTCTGCAAAGTGTAATCTAGATCGTGCATGAAGCGTGTTCCTAAAGGTCTTAGTGTTAACATCAGTTTTAGCCGACTTGGTTATTTTCACTACTTGCGATTATATTTTGGAGTTTGTGATAGCGTGTTGTAGCGTGGAAGATTGCATTTGAGTCCCAACTAAGGCATGGTATAGTCCACATTCATTCTTCTCCTTCACAAATCTATTTAGGTCTAGACCTATTCTAATGTATGTGTATATGTCAACCTTGGAGATTATTCCAATGGTTGATGATTGTAATTCCAACCTTGATGTACATTCCAAGGTTGATGAATTATATAAATACATGTAATAAAGTCATGAATGATGGATGAGGATGCAAAGATAAGTGTGAAGTGAATAAGTAGAGCAAAGCAGAGGAAATTTATTGTGCTTCAATGGAACTGAACCTTGGCATAGTGTAGATGCTACTATCTCAGTTCACCAACTCTGGTAGTGAGCCACCCACTAGAAGTGATCCACCCCATTGGCAGTGAGCCCCTTCTTTTGCAGTGAGCCTCTGATTTTTGGTATTGTTACTACATTATTATATTGTGAGCTAACACTCACTATGGTTTTTCCCTGTTTAGGGTTTCCCACATAAAATCTAGTGTTCATGTGTGTATGGCATGAATGTGTTCAATCTACTTTTTATGTTTAATCTGCAATATAGTTTAAGAAGTTAAGAAAAGTAAATGTGAGTGTGTTTTGATTGAAGTTAAAGTTTTTGACATAATTGATTCACCCCCCTCTCACTTGTGGTGTGCCTTTCACAATTGGTATCAGAGCCAAGGTTCCTTATAATAAAGCCTAACAGCTTAAGGTAGATCTGGGATGGCACACATGGATGAGCTGCCTCACAAATGTTTCAAGTGTGATGAAATTGGTCACTATGCATCTAGATGTCCAAAAAGAAACTTGAGAAGTAATGATGGAAATAAAAGTAGAATGTCCAAAAGAACATATTAAGATGTTGAAGACAATGAAGATGATGATTGCTTTTTCACTGATTCAAAGGATGTCAATTGTAATAATGAAAAATGTCTTGATCCAGAGATAAGTACTGATAGTGAAGATATGCTTCAAGAAAAGAATTATTGGGTTATTGATAGTAGTTCTTAAATCATATGACTGGTGATTAAAGTAAGTTTATTGATTTTGATAAGTATGATGAAGGATTAGTTTGATTTGGAGATGATTGTGCTGCTAAAGTATGTGGAAAAGGATCAATCAGTCTTGATGGAAAACAACATACTAATGATGTTCTTTATGTTGAAAGCTTAAAGCAAAATCTCTTGAGTGTTGGACAGTTGTGCAGAAAAGGATACAACCTTGTATTTCAAAATGATGCTTTTGAAATCAGAGATAAATCCAGAGCTGTAATAGCTAGTAGAAAGAGGATAGAAGGAAATCTTTATCATCTCAAAGAAAGTAACATTATTTGCTCCATGACTCAGAATAGTGAAAGTTGGCTTTGGCATAGGAAACTATGTCATATCAATCTCGATGATCTAGTAACGATAAGCTCAACTCAAATTGTAAAAGATCTACCAGAGATTATATATTTTAACACTATCATCTGCAAGAAGTGTCAAGTTGAAAAGCAAGCAAGAGGAAGCCTACAGGATGAAGAAAAATTTTCAACTAAACTATTGGACTTAATTCATACAAACCTTTGTGGCCCCACAAAAGTCAAAAGTTTCCATGATGACATGTATTTTATATTTTTTATTGATGATTATTCTAGAATGACCTAGGTTAGTTTTATTAAAGAAATATCAGAAGCTCTAGATGCATTTAAAGCTTTCAAAACAATGGTTGAAGATGAGTTGAATATGAAAATCAAATGTTTGAAGTTTGACAAAGGAGAAGAGTTTACCTCTAATGAATTCAATAAGTTCTGTGAGACTCATGGGATAAAGAGACATCTATCTAACTCTAGAAAGAATAGAGTGATGGAAATAAAGAGCAGGACTGTTCAAGAAGCTGCAAAGACAATGATAGAGGAAGCTAACCTACTGGAAGTGTACTAGAGAGAAGCTATACATACTATTGTCTACATTCAAAATAGAGTTCAAGTCAAAGGTAATGGTACTAAAACTCCTTATGAATTGTGGTATGGAAGAGTTCTTATAGTGAAATATTTCAAAGTTTTTGGAAGCAAATGTTATATCAGAAGAGAGGAAGAGCTAGGCAAGTTTTATTCTAAGTGTGATGAAGGAATTTTCGTCAGATACTCTACTAAGAGTAAGGCCTACCGGTGCTACAATAAGAGACTGAGAAAGATCGTTGAGAGTGTTAATGTCAAGATTGATGAAGACATACAAAAGTGTTCAATAGCCAATAAATATGCATCAAATTTAAATAGGTGGACCCTTACAAAGAAGAGGAAAATACAAAAAGAGGGGAAGTATATACCAGAGAAGAAGATGAGACTGAAGTAAAGGAATTGTAGGATTAAGTACAAGAAGACAATCAATGTGAAGTGAAGGAACATAGAGTAGCTGAAGAACGAATAAATTTGTGTTTATTTGCCAATGATGAATCCAAATTAGTAACTGAAGCCTGCAATAATATAAAATACTCAGAAGATGAATGTTTGTCCACTGACAGTGAAGAACCCAAAATTGTTCTTGAAGACCTTGAAAAATCTAAAGAAGAAAATATGGACTTAAAGGAAAACATAACAAAAGCAAATGAATACATCAAAGAGTTAAGAAAGGAAATCAGGGAGCTTAAGCAAAGACTCGAAGAGGATAGTGAAGAATTGAGGTTAGCAAATGAAGGAAAAGCAAAAATTGAGGAATGTTTGAAAGACAAAACTAAAAACTGCATAAATCTTGAAGAAGTTGTGAATCTGAAATATAATTTGAAACATGCATGGGCTCAACAAGACAAACTCAGTGTGAGTGCTACCAGATTTGATAGATTAATGACAATGGCAAGTTAGAAAAATCCTGATGACAAAGAAGGTGTGAGAAGTTTGAGAAAGGTGAAAGTTCTAGAACAGGTCAAGAGAAGGATGCTGAGGCCAAGAAGGACAAAGGTAAACAAAATCAAGATCAAAGGAATAGATCAAGAAGACCACCAGGCAAGCAACCAAATGCTCAAAGGTATCCATCTTTCAATGGTTATTGTCATTCATGTAGTAAATTTGGTCACAAGGCTACTCAATGTAGGAGCAAAAATGTTCCATCTTTCTTCTGTCAGTGCTTTACATGCAAGAGAATTGGTCATAGAGCAAATGAATGTAGAATTCAGATAAGGAATGGTTTCAACAATAGAAGGAATACTCAATATTTCAATGGAAAATGCTTTACATGCAATAGATTTGGGCATATGGCTAACCAATGCAGATCAAGAATTAATCCAATCAATGCAAGGAACCAAGGATAGAGGAATGTTGTTTGCTACAATTGCAATAAACTTGGACACATTGAAAAATTCTGCAAAAGCAAGAATGTGGAAAGAAATAATCTTATAGAAAAGAGGAAAATAGAGCAGAGGGAAGATAAAAGAAAGAGCAAGGTTGATCCGATAGAAACCAAGAAGGAAATGAGCAAAATCTGGATTAAGAAGGATGTATATGAGGTTATGGATGGATTCGCACCAGCCTCTGGTGTAGATACCTCCTCCGGGAAGTAAATTAGGAGCTTTTATTGAAAATCTTTTTCTCCCCTGCCAAAGGATTGATGCTGATGCCTCAACATGAAGAGACAAAGTGAAGGATTATTAACAAAGGTCTAAGAAGCACATCTTTGGTTGAATTGATGTTGGAAGCTAACTTTCAAGGAAAGAAATAGGGAGCTAATTGTTGCAGTCAGGGGGGGTGAAAGAGTAATTCTAGTTTTGATCAATACATTAGTCCACTGGTGCTCAAAGTCTCATTCTTTGATCTGGATTGATGTGTTAAAGCCTACCTCTCAAGGGGAGCAAATAGATGTTGCTGATATGAGTTCCTGATTAAGAGCAGTAAGTGTTGCAATGTTGCTGAAAAGGGGAGTTGAGTAGTAAAGAGAAAGAAAAAGTCTGGCACCCTTTTCCATTGATGTCAAAGGGGGAGAGAAGTTCATTTGAAAACTTAAGGAGAAAGTTGTAGCCAAAGAAAGCATAAAGTAAGGGGAGCAAAGAAGCAAAGCAAGTTTGTTTGTCTTGATAGTTTTTCACATCATGTGTTGCCATCAATGACAAAGGGGGAGATTGTTGCAAGTATGAGCAGTAAGTGTTGTCATTGATGTCAACACCTAAGGTCAGCATCTAAGGAAATTATTTGAATGAGTTTGAGCAAGTGTCTGAGAAGAACATTACAGTGTTTTGCTCTACATATCCTATAGATTGAATATCTTTGTCTACAATTTGGAAGTTATGTTAAGAGATGTCTTTAGTTGCTATGTTTCAAGTTTGAGCCTCCCGTATGCAGATTTGAGCGAGTTCTATTCACCAGAGTAAAAATTGTTTTCCTGAGTGTTCAATGGTGATAGGGAGAATGTATTTTGCTCTGCATTTCTCTACATTTAAGTTTTATAGTCTGTGGTTCTGGAATTAAGTTTGTAATGATGTTATGTGCCTTCAATTCAAATGGTTCATGATTTGGTGCTCCACAAGCAATCTTTCCTTTATGACAGTGGTCGATAGTAATGTTTAAGTGCTCCAATTTGAAGAATCTTTTGGATAGAATGTTTGAGGGTTGTGCAAAAGTTCTTGGTGATTGTAATGTGCTTGTGGATGTCCCTAGATCATGTTCCTACCTTTTGATTGGTCCACAAAGTGTAATCCAGATCGTACATGAAGCGTGTTCCTAAAGGTCTTAGTGTTAACACTAGTTTTAGCTGACTTGGTTGTTTGCACTACTTGCGATTATACTTTGGAGTTTATGATAGCATGTTGTAGCATGGAAGATTGCATTTGAGTCCCAGCTAAGGCATGGTATAGTCCACATTCATTCTTCTCCTTCACAAATATGTTTAGGTTCAAATCTATTCTATGTATGTGTGTATGCTGACCTTGGAGATTGTTCCAATGGTTGATGATTGTAATGTCAACCTTGATGTACATTCCAAGGTTGATGAATTGTATAAATACATGTAATAAACTCATGAATAATGGATGAGGATGCAAATATAAGTGTGGAGTCAAGAAGTAGAGCAAAGCAGATGAAATTTATTACACTTCAATAAAATTGAACCTTGGCATAGTGTAGATGCTACTATCTCAATTCACCAACTCTGGTAGTGAGCCACCCACTGGCAGTGAGCCATCCCATTGGCAATGAGCCCATTCTTTTGCAGTGAACATTCTGGGCAGTGAGCCTCTATTTTTGGTATTGTTACTACATATTATATTGTGAGCTAATAGTCACCGTGGTTTTTCCCTATTTAGTGTTTTCCATGTAAAATCTGGTGTTCATGTGTGTATGGCATTAATGTGTTCAATCTACTTTTTATGTTTAATCTGCAATATAGTTTAAGAAGTTAAGAAAAGTAAATGTGAGTGTGTTTTGATTGAAGAAGTTAAAGTTTTTGACACAACTGATTCACTCCTCCTCTCAGTTGTGGTGTGCCTTTCACAAAACACAGTGATCAAATTTAGAACACTCAAATCCCAAACTCAACACATATGTATTAAATTCTTGGTACCACATCATAAGACTTTGTTTGAGGCCATATAAATATTGCTTCAATTTACAAACCAAATTACTTTTACCTTTCACCACGTAGTTCTCTGGCTTTGTCATATAAATATCCTCCTCCAAATCACTGTGAAGGAATTTCATTTTCACATCCATTTTCTCAAACTCTAGATCATAAGCAGTAGCAATAGAAAGCAAGAATCTAATGGATGCCATTTTTGCATTAGGAGAAAATATCTCACCGTAATCAACACCCTCAACTTTAGAGTAACCTTTCACAACCAACCTTGCTTTACACTTCTCACTACCTCCATCTAAACTAATCTTTTTCTTAAACACCCATTTTCAACCAATAGGTTTTCATCCTTCAGGCAATGGTACCAAGTCCCATGTATCATTCTTTTTCAAAGATCTCATTACTTCATCCATAGCAGTCTTCCATGACTCTACATTATTCACACCTAATGCCTCTTCTATAGATCTAGGTTTATCTATGTTAGTATTCAAAGCAAACATACATCTCCAGTCATCAGGTGAATACCTTCTAGGTGGTTGTCTATGGCTTATAGACCTTCAAACAAGATGAGTTGGAGGTTCTTCCTTCTCTTTCGAAGATTCAGATTTAGATGAGTTCTCCTTAACTTCTTATCTATCTATAGGCCTTGATTCAACTTTCTCAGGTGTAGAAGGGAGTTGAATCACATCTTTTTGTTCACTTTGTTCTAGCTGCAATGTAATAGAAGAAAGCTTAGTTTCTCTAAAAATAACACTTATACTATACATTACATACTGTGCAACAAGGTCCCAAAGTTTTATCCTTTCACACCATAACTATACCCAATAAAGAAACATTTCACAACCTTGTTCTCCAACTTCATTCTCTTCTCCTTTGGCACATGTATTGCAACTAAAAACTCTTAGATGTCTTAGTGAAGGCTTATGCCCTGACCATGCCTCCATAGGCATTTTATCAACAAGAGTTGATGTAGGAGACCTATTAATCAGGTAGAAAGTAGTGACAACAGCTTTAACTCAAAACCTTTGTTCTAGACCAGCACCACTAAGCATACTCCTAGCCTTCTCCATTAGTGTCATGTTCATTATTTCTACAACTCCATTCTACTATGGAGAATATAGAGTTGTCTTTTGTCTCTGAATGCCACAATTTTTACAGAATCTATCAAAATCATTAGAGCAAAATTCACCACCATTATTAGCCCTCAAACATTTTTATTTCTTTCTAGTCTACAACTCAACCATTGCCTTAAATTCTTTAAATCGACTGAAAACTTCAGATTTACTCTTTAGAAAAATACCCATGTCCTTTTGCTATAATCATCAATAAATGAAACATAATATGTGGATTTCGCAATGGAAGGAACATCTACAGGACCAAACACATCATAATGAATAAGATCCAATACACCACAAGATTTATGAGAACTTGAATAAAACTAAATGCGGTTTGGTTTACCATAAATGTAATGCTCACATAAATCAAAATAAAGATTACAATTAGTCAACCCTTCAACAAGGTTTTTATTTTTCAAGATCCTTAGACCCCTTTCTCCTATGTGGCCTAATCTTTGGTACATAACATAGTCTTCTCTACAGGCAATTTTGATTCAAAAGAAAGAGCACCCTTAGATACCTAGAAACCACAACCATCCAATGAAATAAAACCCTCTCATTTTCCAATGAAGTAGTCACATATTTTCTTTTCACATAAGTACTATTGCACTCAATAGTGCATGCATCAAGCTTATACAATGTGTCAAATCTAACACATTTAGCAATCACCATAACACCTCTTACCATCTTGCATCATGTATTAGAAAAAACTACCTGCACACCCACATCTATAAGTTTTCTCATAGATAATAAATTTTGTGCTAATCCAGGGATATGCAACACGCCATTAATCCTTTTTATTCTACCATCAGAAAATCTAATTTTAACTTTACCACGAACAACAATATTTAAATTGTTGAAATGCACAAGACAACTGAGAGGGGGGTGAATCAGTTGTCACCAAAACTCAACTTCTTATAGACATCAGCACATCAATCAATTAATCATTGTTATTATGATTTAACCATGAAAACATGAAATCAGAAACTTAAGCACGATCACACATGAGACACCAGATTTTTTACGTGGAAAACCCTATAAGGGAAAAACCACGGTGAGTGTTAGCTCACAAAATAATATGTTATAGCAATACCAAAAATTAGAGGCTCCCTGCCTTAGGGCTCACTACTAAGGGGTGGCTCACTGCCAAAGGTTTGTGAACTGATTTGATAGCATCTACTCCATGCCTAAGTTTAGTTTTATTGAAGTGCAATTCATTTCCTCTGCTCTGCTCTGCCTTTACACTTCACACTTATCTTCGCATCTTGACATCTGATCCCTTTTTCATGATTTCATTACAAGTATTTATATAATTCATCAACCTTGGAATGTACATCAAGGTCAGCATTACAATCATCAACCATTGGAACAATCTCCAAGGTTGGCATTACAAACATACACTAGAATAGGTCTAGACCTAAATAGAATTTACTAAGGAAAAGATGTATGCGGATAATGCCATGCCTTAGCTGGGACTCAAATGCAATCTTCCACGCAACAACACATTTCCACAATCTCTAAGGTACAACCGCAAGTAGTGAGAACAACCAAGTCGGCCAAGACCAGTGTTATCACTAAGACATTTAGGAACATCCTTCATCCAAGATCTGGGTTATACTTTGCAGACCAATCAAAAGGTTGGAACATGATCTAGAGACTTCCACAAGCACATTATAATCATCAAGAACATCCGCACAACACCCTAACCACTTTAGCTAGAAGATTCTTCAAATCAGAGCACTTGAACAACACTGTCAGCCATTTTTATAAAGAAAAGGTCACTTGCGGACCACCAAATCATGAACCATTTGAGTTGAAGGTACATGCCATCATCCTAGACTTAACTCTAGAGCCACAAACCATAATACTTCAATGCAAATGAATGCAGAGCAAAATACTTTCTTCCTGTCACCATTGAATGCACAAAAAAATAGTTCTTACTCTGGTGAATAGAACTCCCTCAAATATTCATACCGAAGGCTCAAACTTGGAATATAGCATCTAAAGACTTCCCTTTAAATAACTTCCAAACTACAGAAAAAGATATGCAATCTATAAGAAATGCGGAGCAAACTATTGGATTGTTTTGCTGTAAACAAAGATATTCTTAAACATACCATTTCCACTAGGAGAGAAAATTTTCTCAAAAGCACTTGGAAACATAGTATTAGGATCACTTACTCATTATCTTCAACACTTACATAGGCCAGTATAAAGCAACTAACTTAATACAAGAAAGCATAAAAAAAAGAGCACAATTGACACCAATGACAACACAGATATGTTGACATCAATGACAACACCAGTTAGGCACATACTTGCAACATAAATGAGATTCATCACCCAAGTACACCTTACCTCCACCAAATTCTTCATATTCAAAAAACCAATCTCTATTAGAGGTCATATGGAAAGATGCACCTGAGTCAATTAACCATGCGTCATTACCTACACGAGTGGTCAAAGCTACAATGAACACATCACCATGTTCCTTCTCGGACTCAGAATCAAAATCAAATTTCTTTTTTTTTCTTCTTCTTTTCTTCTTTAAACTCCTTATGAAAGTGTTTAGGCTTACCGCAATTGCCACAAATAACTTTGGACTTTCTAGGAGATTTGGATCTCCCCTTAGACTTGGATTTGTCACACTTCTCGTTCTTCTTGACTTTTTCTTTAGGCCTTCCACGAACACTTAGGGCTTCTTTGGCACTGATGGATACCTTCCTCCTCATTTCTTCAAAAAGAAAAGAACTCACAACATCTCAACTTTCAAGACAATAGAATTACTCTCAATCACCATAACAAGAGAATCCCATGAATCAGGCAAAGAACAAAGTAGGATCTGCCATCTCTCCTCCTCATCCATTTTTACACCAACTGATGTCAATTGAGCCACCAACATATTGAATGCTTCCAAGTGGTGTGTAATTCATCCACCCTCTTCCATTCTCAAGGAATACAGTTTCTTCCCCAAGAAAATCTTGTTCACTAAAGATTTGGCTTGATATATCTCACCGAGTTTCTTCCATAGTTTCTTTGCGGAGGGCTCTTCCTGGACGTTGATTATAATAGAGTCTACCAAGCACAATCTAGTTAGATCCTAGGCTTTACGGTCCATAACATCATATTTAGTAGCCAAAGTAGCATCTATGGGCCTTGAAACATTCTCATCAATAGCATCCCACAGATCTTGATCAATTAACAGATCCTTTGTCTTCAACTTCAATGTCTCAAAATTGTTCCCAAAATTTTTTTATACCTCTATTCTCCTTGATGTGCTCGCCATCTAGAAATTCTAGCAATAAGATCATAAAGTATCTTCTACACAAGCTCCTACTCAAAACTAAATTATTTCAAAAAACCCAACCCACAACTTAAACCAAAGGTGATCAAGCTCTGACACCACTTGTAAGGAAGCTAAGGTAGCAGAATAACTTCCTACACTAATCTTAAGAGGAGGGATATGCAAAAAAATTTAGATCTTTACAACAGTTACAAAAATTATACAAAAATAAACACAAATAGTAATCATACCACAACATAATAATTATGTGGGGAAACCCTTTCATGAGAAAAACCCCACACTCCAATAGCTTCCCAATATATTATTTAAGAATTAAGAAGATTACAATATACTTGCAGAGAAAGCTTCCACAGGAGTATAACCAACCAGAGATCTGGAGGCAACTCAACATCTATAAGACTCACACACACAACTTTCATCTCAAGCTCCTGATATATAGGAGATACAATATAGTAAACCACCAATGGTAATTACAAAACCATGAGCCAAAACCAACCAAAAGTGGCACCCAAATTATCTCCAATAAAATATGCCTTGTGATGTGCCAAATCACACACCAACACAAGTAATTCCCCCCTTTACAACTCTTTCAAGTGTCCAACATGTTTTCACATTTCCCAAAACGGGAGGCCCAACTTTCAAAGGCCATAAATTTTGATTCAGATGCTTGATTGATGAATTGTTTGATGTGTTGGATCGTGAAGAGATCTATCAAGCTATAACCAAATTTTTTAGTACAACAACTTTTGGGGCATTTAGGGACCTCTAAGTGTCTCAAACCTGAGTTTGAAACTTTTCTAGGAGTTTCAAAACTAGAAACTTTAATATCTTGCAATCCAAGCATGATCTTGAGTTGAAACCCACCTAAGATGTTTATTTGGTAGTTTCGCACCTTTTGGGAAAATTTTAGGTCCATTTGTTCTCAAATGTAGACTTACTAAAAATAGTAAATTTTGCCATTTTTAGCCTATTTTGTAAAATTTGAAAGTTCTAAACCACTCTTCAAGATAAATGGTATTTGAAAAGACCAAAATTGGGAAGAATAATAACCTTTTGTAGTTGCAAGGTTGAGACACCTTTCCTAACATTGACCTCCCCTCAAAATGCCCCTATAATGCTGGTAGATGGTCGACATTAGATGCTAAAGATGATCTATGATTGCTGAACAACATTTCTCCCCTTGAGAAGAAATAGAACCACAGAAGTGTGCAAGTGATCTTCCCATTCCAAATAGGAATATACAAGAAGGATGAATGTCTCTAAATTTTGCACATGATTCAAAGACATAGATGATGCCTATGATGATGTCTTCGAATGTTGCTCAATGATGTCCAAGCCAATGCTAAATTGTGGCAAATGCCTATAAGATAAAACAAGTATCATAAAAGATTCAGCTACATGAACCATGGATGTATGGTGACAATTGGACCAATGAGAATCTGATACTATTGCAGAGGATGTCAAAATGGATGATGATTGAGTCAAATATTTGGACTTGTGACTATCTATAGAATCTGTCACTATAGAAGCTAATGTAGGCAAAGAAAGAGCAATCATATATGAAGAAGAAAATGGTGATTCAACTTCATTGAAGCTATCACCAAATAGAAGACAAATATCCTCAATGGTGTCTTCCAAATCTACAATGTGGGACTCTATAAACATAAATGATATGTCTGGTAGAAATGCATCCTAATGTGGATGATCTAGAAAATTGATATCAATGTCCTGGTTCAAGAAATCATTGGAAGCCATGGATGAGTCAACTTCAGATTTGGATGTATCATCAAGTGATGGTGGAGATGAGATCTCAATGCAAGTCAACTGACTAGATTGTTTATCCCCAGATGATGGTGTCTCACAAGATGTCTAAGTGAGACTAGATGATTTTTCTATAGGTGCTAGATTATAATGATCATGTAAAGCAATACCATAATGATGAAGAAGTTGTTTCATTTCATCATTTTGACAAGAAAGACATTCTTCTGTTGTATTCCTTTTCATCCCACAATATCCACATTTGATTTTCCATTTATTATGAGGTTTATAAACAATACTTAAATGGAAGGGATTGTATGCGAGAAACATGATCAAATTTGTAGCAATATCCAAAGTAAAAATACAAGATTGCCCCCCCAAATGATTAGTATTGTAACATAGACCCCCCCAAAAAAATAGACAAGAAAAATTACAATTTTGTTAAGTTTGGATGCCTAAATCAATCATTTATAACACACCTTGATTTTTTACAATTTTTTATAAAAATAGGCTATCCAAAACTTAAGTTTACATGTGTAATTATATTCTTTGTGAAATTTTTATAAATTTTCAAAAAAAGTTATAATTTTTCAATAATCAAGGTGAAAGATATGCATCGTCAAAATTTGTGCAAAACCTGTGACTTTGGAGGCCAAAAATGTGTCAAAATAGCACAATTTGCAAAAATTAACTTCACCAATGCATAGTGGATGAAACCAACTTTTTGTCTACTATAATTAGTCAAAAATATGACTCCCTGGGTGCAAGTTTTGGCAAAAAGAAAAAAATACCCCCTTTAGGCCACTTGGCAAAGCCTGAGGGTTAGACTAACTATTACAAAAAATGTTAGCCATTGCAGCTAGAAGAAAAATGTTAACTGTTAGTAACAAATGTTGTTAATGTTAAAAAATATAACATTAAATGTTACTATAATGAAAAAAGCTAACATTAATAATAAATGATCTAGTGCTAACGACTAGTAGTTAGCTTGAATGTTGGCAGTCTTCAAAAGTGTTGGCATATTGCTACAAAAGTTTTAAAAGTTAACATAAAATGTTAATTGAACCAACAAATGACAATAGTTTAAGATGGTGATGAAAAGAATCTTGTAATGGTGACTAGGAAGAATGAATGGTGACTGGAAACAATGACCCCAATGTGCAAACTGTGACTTTGAGCTCGACCTAGACCTTTGACCATATCATGGATGGCGACCTTAAAGATTTGGACACAGAGCCGCTTAGGTGGCATTCAGACGTGGTGTCACCTTTCCTCAACCAATACAAGTGGAAGTTAGCAACCAAAAACTAGATCGGATCAAATCAAAACTGGCCATAAAGGGTCATGAGCTTGGTGATTGGAACTTGGGCCTACAAAAGAGATAGCAACCCAAACTTGAAACTATATGTTAGGGCAGTAATTCTGTGAAGAAGCCCTAACCACGTGAGAAGACTAGTAGGCTTCAACAATCTTCAGAAACTAATCTCCAAAAACACCAATGCATATCCAAAAAATATGACCCTCAAAGCAGATTCAACCCACATGACTCGAAAATCTCTAAGTAATGGTGGCGGTTGAGCATAAATAGGATAAAACTCATGCCAAACACCAGAATCCTCATCAAAAAATTTCCAAATCAAACCAAAATGAAATGCCCAAATCTGCAAAATTCAATTTTGTAAAAAAAATATGTTCTCTCTAGATAAAAATCCATACAAATGGTATGGATCTATACGGTTGTACAGTAGGGGTAGGGGGTATATGCACAAAGATGAGGGGCTGAAAAGTTGCCACATGACTTTTTGGTCCCATACAAGTCATAACGCGAGTGCATTATAATGTGCTCGCATTATGGCTCAGTATTATCGAGCCTATAACGTGATCACATTATAACGCGACTCACGTTATAACACGAGTGCGTTTTGCAAAAGCAAAACTCTCTCTCTCTCTCTCCCACTTTCTCTCTATCGCATTAGCATTTGAATCACCCATGTCATTTCCAAGAGGGGGAGAGAGAGAGAGAGTTCTTTTTAATCTTTATAGTTACAGAATGTTAAACACAACAATGGAGATATTGCAGCAATACACATACACACAAAAATGAGACAGAAGATAGAGACACAAGATATACGTGGGGAAAACCCTTATTAGGTGAAAAACCCCACTCCAAAACCTGCACAATGTATTATCAAAACTGAAATGGTTTACATTACACTTGCAATGCAAGCTCTCAGGAGTCTTCAACACTCGTATCTAGTGACAAATTGATAGCATAATAGTACTTATCAATCACATAATACATCTCCTCTCAAAAGCACCTGTTTATAAAGAAGATACAAGGCAAAATTGACTCTATCTTGGGATGGGCATCCAACATGGCCTCATGGCCCAAAATCCACGCCTGGGGACACTTGTCCAACACTGTAGAATGTTCATGACACTTGTCATATCACCCCATCCCAAAGAGGTCACCTATTCCCAAGTTGGGAAATGACAGATACTCTTACGACCATCATAGAATCCATCATAGCTATCATATCTTACAGCTGTAAGAGAATATGTCATACACAGGCTAAAAATAGCATATTCTCTTACAACATGTCATAACCCTTGGGGCACCCAAAGATGCCTTCTTCCAAGATGCCTTGTGACACATGTCTTCACCTGTGATAGAACATTCCATTTATGACTTACGCGTCATAGATTCTATCATAGGAATCTGTCATAACCATTTCAGTCAAGATTCACTTACACACTAGTCAAAGTGCCGACACATGGCAAAATACCTCTACCACTAAGTGGGATGCCTATCTCCTCATGTGAGGACAAAATTACTTGTGGTCACCTTACACGTAGGATGACACATCACCATGCCAACTCCCACAAGACGCCAAAATATGATTTGCATCCTAATTACATAATAGACAATAAATAAACATATTACAATAAATAAATGCAAGGAATTACCAAGGTTGAGATACCTTAATCCCCAGAGAGAGAGTTTAGGGTTTAGGGGTATTATTTAGGGTTTATGAGTTTAGGGTTACTCAAGTTTAGGGTTTAGGGTTGCTCAGGTTTAGGGTATAGGAGTTAGGGGTTAGGGTTTAGAGGTTTAGGGTTTCTTAGGTTTAGGGTTTAGGGGTTATGGGTTAGGGTTTAGGGTTTAGAAAGAGATAGAGAGAGGAGACAATAGAGATTGGGAGAGATAGAGGAGACAGAGGGGAGAGGTAGGGAGATAGAGAGTGAGGGACATGTCTAAAGACATAGGGAGAGAGATTGAGAGGTAGATGGATGATAGAAATAGGAAGATAAGGGAGAGATATGGAGATAGAGATTTAGGATTTCTTGGGTTTAGGGTTTAGGGTTTAGGGGTTTGGGGGTTTAGGGGTTTAAGGTTTAGGGTTAGGGGTTAGGGTTTAGTGGCATTATTTAGGGTTTATGGTTTAGGGGTTAGGTGTTAAGGTTTAAAGGTTTAGGGTTTAGGGGATAGAGAGGGAGGATCAATAGGGAGATATAGAGGAGACCAAGGGGAGAGATATAGAGATAGAGAGTGAGGGACATGGCCAAAGACATAGGGAGAGAGATTGAGAGGTAGAGGGATGATAGAGATAGGGAGATAGAGGTTTAGGGTTTAGGGGTTAGGGTTTAGAGGTATTATTTAGGGTTTAGGGGTTTAGGAGTTTAGGGTAGAGAGAGAGGGGTTTAGGGGTTAGGGGTCAGGGTTTAGGGGAATTATTTGGTGTTTATGAGTTTAGGGTTGCTCAAGTTTAGGGTTTAGGATTTGTGGGTTAGGTGTTGGGGTTTAGGGTCCAATTATTTAGGGTGTAGGGTTGCATGTAAAAAATAATCTCTCTATCTTTATCTCTCTTCCTCCCCTCTTTACCTCATCTCCTATGTCTCTCTTCATAGGGTTGCTTAGGTTTAGGGTTTCGGGGTTAGGGTTTAGGGTTTCTGGTTTAGAGGTTAGGGGTTAAGGTTTAGAGGTTTAGGGTTTAAGGTTTAGAGAGAGAGGACCGATACAAAGATATAGAGGAGACCAAGGGGAGAGATAGGGAGATAGAGAGTGAGGGACATGGCCAAACATAGGGAGAGAGATTGAGAGGTAGAGGGATGATAGAGATAAGTAGATAGGGGAGAGATAGGGAGATAGAGGTTTAGAGTTGCTTGGGTTTAGGGTTTAGGGTTTAGCGGTTTAGGGTTGCTTAGGTATAGGGTTTAGTGGTTAGGGGTTAAGGTTTAGGGGCATTATTTAGGGTCTAAGGTTTATGGTTTTATGGGTTAAGGTTTAGAGGTATAGGGCTTAGGGTTTGGAGAGAGAGGACCAATTGGGAGATATAGAGGAGACTGAGGGGAGAGATAGGGAGATAGAGAGTGAGGGACATGGCCAAATACAAAGGAAGAGAGATTGAGAGTTAGAGGGATGATAGAGATAGAGATAGAGGTTTAGGGGCATTATTTAGGGTTTAGAGGTTTAGGGTTGCACGTCAAAAGTGGTCTCTCTCACTCTCCTAAACCCTAAATAATGCCCATAAACAATAACCCCTAAAACCTAAACCCGAGGAATGCTAAACCTCTATCTCCCTATCTCTCCCTTATCTCCCTATCTCTATCATCCATCTACCTCTCAGTCTCTCTCCCTATCTCTCTGGACATCTCACTCACTTTCTATCTCCTTATTTCTCCCCTCTATCTCCTTTATCTCTCCCTATCTATCTCCTCTCTCTACCTATCTATCTCTCCATATCTCCCTATCTCTTGCCTCTCTCTCTCCCTTATCATTCCTCTATCTCTATCTGGAGAGAGAGAGAGAGGTGTTTAGGGTTTCTTAGGTTTAGGGTTTTGGGGCATTATTTAGGGTTTATAAATTTAGGGTTGATCAAGTTTAGGGAGAGAGATTGAGAGGTAGAGGGATGATAAAGATAGAGAGACAAAGATTCAAGGTTTCTTAGGTTTAGGGTTTAGGGGTTAAGGGAATTATTTAGGGTTTAGAGGCTTAGGGTTTCTTAGGTTTAGGGTTTAGGGGCATTATTTAGGGTTTAGGAGTTTAGGGTTGCATGGGTTAAGGGTTTAGGGTTGCATGTCAGAAGCAGTCTCTCTCTCTCTAAACCCCTAAACCCTAAATAATGCCCCTAAATCATAACCACCAACCCTTAAACCCTAAACTTGAGAAACCCCAAACCTTTATCTCCCTATATCTCCCTTATTTCCCTCTCTCTAGACATCTCACTCACTCTCTATCACCCTATCTCTCCCCTCTTTCTCCTCTACCTCTCCCTATTTGTCTTCTCTCTCTCTACCTATCTATCTCTCACTATCTCCATATCTCTTACCTCCTTCTCCCCTATCATTCCTCTATTTCCCTATCTCTCCCTCTCCCTTATCGATGAAGGAAATGGAAAAAAGAAAACTATGACTCTCTTTCTATCTCTTTCTCTCCTTGTATATAACTTTCTCCCTATCTCAGTGAAGGAGAGGGAGAGGGAGAGTCCCTGTATATCACTTTCTCCCTATCTCTCTCTGCCTCTCAGAGAGAGAGTTGTTTCAGTTCACCATAAAGTGCTCGTGTTATGCGTTGCCTTGGTTATTTCCAAGCCTAAGGCTTGGATTTGTCTTAGGCTTCCAACACAAAGTCTTGGACTGTGTTTAGGACATCCAAAGACATGTTTTCCAGATTGTAGCAAAAACCACATAATTTGGAGCATGCTCCCCATCAGGTTTGCACTTATTTCGATGAAAACTCAAAAAAAATACCACCATAATCTTAATCTCTCTGTTAGCTATCTAACCATATAATTTTTTTCTAAGTACTTTAAGGGTTTCATCTTGAATTTCTTTTGTTAGTGTGTCCATTTTTTGTCAAAAACCAGTGTCTAGTATTTCTGACTTTTTTTTAACCGTTCTTTAAAATTTGAAATAAATTACATTTTTAGAAACTAGACTCCATTCTACACGTATTCCAAAAAAAATGATTTTCGATTAGTTTTCAAACATTTTAGGGGGGAACACGCTCAAATTTCTATTTTTCAGGATGTGTCCACTTTAAAAATTACTAAAAAATCAATTATCCATGAAAAAATTATCAAAAAAATCAGGGATAAACTACATGGTGTTAGCTAATTTCTCACTGGAGCGATTATTGAAATACGAAAAAAAAGTTAACATTTTAGGGGGAGCACACTAGATGCTATGTTATGTTTTCTTTCAGAAAAACGTGACCAATTTGTGTGCTCCCCCTTTTGAACCCCTTAATCTAAACCATTTTTAGAAAAAAATAGTATTTTAGAAACTAGATTCAGAGCACTACGACTCTTGTTTTTGTTCCATCTTCAAATTTTGAGTGTAGCTATCTTCAATTTCTCATCCAACATCAATGTTTCCTGATTTTAGAAAAAAAGTGGCATCTTAAGACCTCATTTTGGTCCCTCATCTTTGTGCACTTACCCTAGGGGCTAATTATATTTTGTAAAAATTGTCTATGTCAGAATTTGATGAAATGATAGGTCTTTTTTGTACTATCTCTAGCCTTCTAGATTCAATGGTGAGGTCCATTTGGCTCTATGATGCTTTATTATAGGGCTAAGTCACCGTGATTCAAGAAGGGACATGCATTCATTGCTTTGATACCATGTTGGAGCAACCAAAATCTAAATACAACATCATAGTTCATCCTTCCACTCTTGGAGGGAATATAGTGCACAAAAGTATGTCTATCAAATATTGAGAGTGTCTAAAATGTACAAAGAAGCCTTGCATAAATAGGCAAAGAAGGGGAGGAAGGAAGGTAGGACTGAACAACTACCTACCCCTCCACATGTGCAACACTTGTTATCTCAAATGACAAGTGTCTGAGCATGTGTCAAGTGTGTATGAACTAGGTGTCTCAAAATGTGAGTACACATGTCTCAACCACATGAAGTGAGACAAAAATCTAGAAGTCCCTAAGTGGATACTTAACAAGTGTGAATGGGTCAACCTAGAAAGAAAGATTACTTAACTAGTTATGAAATAAACTCATTTACACTAACAAATATAGTGTTCCATTTCTTTTTAGTTCACAGACAATCCCAAAAAAAAATGTTTTAGACTTTCACTAAGCTAACAAAAATGACATTTAATTGGCTAAACCATCATACATCTCAATCTGTCCCCCATGGGCAATTTGCAATGTAGGATTTTCTAGGCTAGAATATGAGCATCAACATCAACTTTAGATTTCCAAATATGAGTGCTCAAGTTAATCCAAAATTTTTCATTAAACTTGCATCTCCACTTTTTATTAAGCCTTGGATTCACGAACATAGATGAGAGCAATTGAAAAAAAATATAGTAATAGAATGATGTTGGAAAGCCATAGCTAGTCTTTAAAGAAGTTACATTGAATAGGCGTATACATTTTCATGGTTAACTCTACAAGAACCAAAGATTTCACAAAGATTAGAAACCATTCAGACTTATTATTTGATCTAAAATAGTTCTTAAAAGTATGCAAAGTGGCCCAATCTAAGGTGGCAAAGTATCAAATACCACCAAAATAGTGAACCTCTCTTAAACAAATAATAAGCTTGTTTGGGAAAACTGACATCAAAAGGCTATCCTTGATACTGCACAAGCCTATTCCACCAAATGGAAGAAGTAGCAAAACTAAAACTATTTTTCAAGGAATGATCTTTCTAATTCAAGAATTGATAAACTTGTTGCCATGCCCTCCAAATTGATTGTAAAGGATATGAAGCTTTAATATGAAAGAAGGGGCCAGAAGCATTTTATCCAACCATCTAACTAGCTACCATTTCTTTTTGACATAATCCATATTAATTCAATGAGGCACTAGATTTTTCCAAGGTTTCTCTCCTGAAATATATATGCTAATCCATTTATCTACTAAACAAGTGCCTTGAGTCTTAGAATCTAAAAGGTCCAACCCACCATTTTACTTTGGTTGTATACAATGTATCCATGAAGTAGCCTTAAAACATGCCTTACTGTCCCAATTAGTCCATACAAATTGTTGAATAAGTTTATTTAAATCCTCATAGCCTTTATTGGACGACATCCAACACAATGAGTAATAAACATGTGAGGCAAGAAATATTTGATTAGCAACTTGGATTTTTCTAGCTAAGGGCAAGAACTTGTGGCCTCAAGTAAAATTTTTATTTTTAAGGTTGTTAATAAACTAGTTCCACATTTCAAAAAGAGATACACCTAGAGCAAAAGGAATTCCAAGATATCTAGTGATCTTCCCATGATTAACATGTTTCTAGTCTTTTTGAATCCATGGGGTAGTCAGATTATATTGCACATCAAAAATTAAGTTTTATGATAAGCTAATTGGGAATTTCAAAAATTGAACAATATATATTTAGTGTGTCTAAGGTATTATTTATCTCCTCATTATTTTGAATAAAAAATATACTATCATCAACAAAATATGAATTAATAACAACCACATTTTGGGGAATGGAAATACTAGCTATAGGGGAAAAGACCCAATAGGTGAGATAGTTCCAATCACTGAAATAATATATGTGCATTTAAGGCCCAATATTTTTAAAAGTTTAGTACTAGTAGTTGTGACTTTAAGGTTGTTAGTGTTACTATAAGTACTAATAATTGAATGAAATGTGCCCTTTAGATTTAAAAAGCAACAAATCATGTGATGCCACATCAGTCCACCAACAAAACATGACTTAATGCACACCTATTGGTCCACCCTTTTTTGGGGGGAGCTATTTGACACCTCAACAAAAGCACGCTGATGTGGCATCATATTTGATGATGTGGTCCTAAAACCTTAGTTATAAGCAGGGGCCTTGCCATGTAAGCTACTATAAAAATTTTGGAGTGATTCAAAATTGCCACGTATGATTTTGAGAGGCGTGAAGTTAGGGTGCTCAACTACTGGGTCCTCTCCCCTAAGATTTATCTGATTGGCTTTTTGTAGTAAATATCCCAACATGCATTAGTTGTAAGAACATATAAAAACAAATATAAAGGACAACCTTGATTGATAGGGTGTTGTAAGGGAAATGGATTAGACATTGAATTATTAATAACTAATTGGGCATTGGCATTAATATATAACATCTTAATATGTGAACAAATCTCGAGACCAAAGCCCAACCACTGCAGCATCTTAAGAATAAATCCTCAGTGCATTCTATCATAAGCTTTATCAATATCAAGATTTATCAACAATGTATTTTGACCTAATTGTTGCGCCCATTCACTAGCTTCCCAAGATAAGGTATATTATCAAGAATATATCTACCACCAAGAAACCTTATCTATTCAAATCTAATTATCCCTTGCATCGCTAGTTTGATCCTTGTTGCTAAAGATTTGGAAATAATTTTATATGAAGTGTTAAGCCAAGTAATTAGATGCCATCTTAAAATAGTGTCTTCATTTTTCCCTTTTGGAAGAAATTTAATTAGGCCTCTATTAATATTAGGCCTTAATAAACCTTTCTCCAAAGCTTTCAAATATAGAAGATAGAAATCCTCCTTAATATGTTTCCACATGTATTGGTAAAATTCCACAGAAGGTCCATCAATCCCAAGACTTGTTATGAGCCGTTGAGAAAACAACATATTCTAAATCTTCCATAGAGAGATCATGGTCCAAGAACCTATTATAACTAGGATCAACCTTATTTCTAGGAATACAATCTTTTACTATACTTCCTAGTGTTTCTTGGATATCTTTCCAATATTGATCCTCTCCAAAAAATTTCTCATAGAAATTATGAAACAACAACTTTATCTCTGTTAGGTCCGTAAGTAACAAGCCATCTTCATCCAAGATTACTCCAATATTCTCCTTTTTATGCTTATAGTTTAAATAATTGAAAAATACTTAGAGCCTCTATTACCTTCTTAACCTAATGCAATCTAGCTCTAATTTTAGCTCCTTATCCCCAATACATGTCAATTTTACGTAGCTAAGTTCCAGTTACAACAATGGAGGCTTGAATGTTTGTATTATTTGGGTCTAAATTGAGAAGTTTTCTAGCACATTCCAACTTCCTTTGAAGGGATTTTCCTTACATTTTCATTTCCAAGTCATTCTACCAAAAGAGTGTAAGACATTAGCACACTGGGAGATAGTCGAACACCACCACTCCTTATAGGACTCCCCTTGATTTGGCTTGGGAATGGAATTCTATATGCCAACTACTGCATCTATGCAAGAGGGATTATTAATATGGGAAATATTGAGTTTATAAGGCAATAGAGAATCAATATTATACTTTTCTATAGAAGAAATAGAGAAGAAAATAGGGAAGTGATCTGAAAGAGTAGTAGAATAATCTACTTGGACACAATAGCTAGAAGGGTCCTAGATTAACTGCAGGTTAGGAGGAAGATAGAACATGTCTAACCTGCTTAACTTCATACCCACACCAAATTTATAGTTAGACCAAGCAAACTAGTTATTAACATGGCTAGAGTATTTATTATGGATTGGGTTAATGACCCTAGAGTATTACAACAGTACAACTAGTTATCGAATTCTTCATTACTAAGATTTAAATGATTAGACCAATTATGGTCAGGTTATGATATTCCACCATATTAAAATCACCACCTAATATCCAATTAGTGTTGAGAAGAGATTTGGACATCTAATCCCAAAGAGAATTTCAATCTTTTGCATTGTTAGGATCATAAATTGAACAAAATCCAATAGGTTGTCAATTGATGAACACAAGGTCCCAAACATAGCTATGAGAAGGGTCCTCTCCTTAATATCAATGACATATTTATAAATCCAAGAAGAAAAACTAATAACAATCCCCGCTAGTGTCTTTATGAGACATATGCAAGAAAGAAGCATCTCTCCATATGTTAAATAGAGATGCATCAAGATGGCTACCATTAAGTTTGAATTCTTGAAGAAATAAAATATCAAGTTGCCACTTCAAAATAGCCTCTTTAACTTTGTATTTATGAAGAGAGAGTGCTGACCCTCTTCCATTCTAGGAAAGAATCTTGCATTTCATGATGAAGAAGTAAGTATATCATCTTCTTGTGGTAGCACACCAAAATAGTTAGCAAGTGTAACAAGTTGATCAAAAGGTTTCTTAAATTCATTCATAGCTAGAGAAGGGAACTTTGATCTTTGTCTTGTAGGAGGAGAGGGCATAAAATCTTGATTATGAGTACCCTAGTTAGATTGAGAAGGTGGGGGAGAATGATTCCAAGAAGTGGATGACCACTTAGAGATTCAAGAGAACCAAAGTGTAATTTTCTCTTTCTAACCATTCTCTAGCCATCTGTCATCATTGCATCCTTATGGGAAGTGGTAGGATTAAAGGAAGATTCGTGATAATTAATTTGAGCTTGTATAGCAGAGGAGGAATTATCATGCTCTTGAGGTTGAGAGGAGATCCAAGGCATAGTAGGAGATTGGGGATAGTTTGCACTGATTGTTTTGTAGTCTAAGATGTAACGGGTGGCTAAACAAACCTATTTTTCTCAGCAATACAATCTCTTGCCACATCTAATGGGAATGAGAAGTCATAATAGAAGGCTGGAAGCATAAATCCCTATCCCACTTGTGGGACATCTCACAAAAATGAGTCCTAGAAGGAAAAAATCATTGAACACCTTCAAATGAAGGTTTTTCTTTGAATGAAGGACCTTTGTTTAAAAGTATAGGGCCTACTTCATATCAAAGGGATTTTAACGAAGGTCAAAGAAGTTCAAATGAAGGTGTTTTGTAATATTTTTTAATGCATTATGTTATTTTTATCATGATTCAACTACATGGTCTTTAAGGTTTTAAGTAACAAAAAGCATAAAAACCACCTTGAAATGAAGGACCTTCGATCTTTGATTAAAGTTCCTTCATTAGAAGTTCTTTCATTCAAACCCCCTTATGTGGCCCTTCCTCCTTTTGGTTGCCCACATATCAACAAAAAATAATGACTTGGGATAAGTTTTGGGTAATCAAACAAAGTTGCCACGACCCAAGATTTTGCGTGATTGTAGCCCGTTGTGTAATCTTTTCAAAAAGTATAATTCTAATATTTTTTGTTTAACTATTATATTTATTTTCTATTTTCTAGTGAACATAGGTTTCTTACCAAACATAAAGGTCTCTATTTGGCGCATGTGTGGAAAAATTTAAAAGTAGACTCATGGAAGCTGCTAAATGGATACCTCTAGCAACATTCTAAGCGCATGTTTAATAGAGAAAAACCTTCCAAAAAAACAACCACAACAAAAGAAAGTTTATTATTTATTCAAAACATAATTTACTCATTTTTTTGTGACACAAGAATACTCATGGACCCGGATGCTCTTAAATCATACACACTGAGTAGGTGAAATGTACCATAATCTTGAGGGTCATACATATTTTATGAAATATAAAACTAAGATTCCACTTTTATCAACTTTGGATGCCTCATCCATGTTGCTTTTTGAACTATTTTGATCTTCCATTTTACCAAGTACTCATTGTACTCTTTTTCTCTTGTCTTCTTAATCACTTATAAGTCTATCAATGTCTCAACCTCATCTCATTCATTTTCAAGTAACTCTTGAGCTTAGCCCTCCATTAAATAATTTGAATCTAGACTTTCTTTTCCAGTAGTTTGCCCCTCATAGTTTTTTCTCTAGGACACCTTGTTTGGACACCTTGTTTACCCTGAATGACTATATATTACCATTATTCATTTGTATAAAGGGATTTTGGATTGACTTTTGATCTTTTGGTTAGAAATTGTCAATATCTGCCAAACTTTTAAATCAATGTAAAGTTTTCTTCGTGGTTTCTAGCTTTTTAGGCTAGAAATTATTGATATCTATCAAATTATTGTTGTTAATATAAAGTTTTCTTCATGGTTACCAATCATTCAATGAAATTGTCATTTAGTGGGATTCTCTATTGTTCATGTGTGAGTGTGATAAGTATTCAATGGATCTTATGTTCATACTACTAGTAACTTGTTGACTGTAAGTTGCTCTATGTAGTTAACCTGAACATTTCCAGTTTTATGTTTCATATTGTGAAATGTTTTGTTAAGCTATGCTAGAATTGGATGTTTAATGAAGTTGTTTCATGGTATGAAAATCATCCTCCTTGAATATTGCACTATCTTTGTGGCTTTGTGACATGTCTAGTTAAGCAAAGATTAGTTTTATTGATGATCTATCTACTTATGCATTTGTGTCATGGTCGTAGAGACTCATAGTTAGGATTATTTGAAACCCTTCTATTTCTTGTACTTTATTTTGCACTTTTTTAGATTTGGTTAGTTTAGGGTTAGAATATGATTCCTAAACTTGCATGATAAAGTCACATAATTGAAATTTCTTGAGTGCAAGTTAATATGTTGTTGGTTGTAAGTTGAGAAGTAATATTTTATGGTAATGTATGTTTGGGTCAGTTTGTTTATGCATCATCAAATCTAAAAACTAACTGCTTATATGCAATTTGGCACTTGTGTGTCGATTGGTTTGTTTAGAACTATGTAAGTCCCTTTGTGTAAAACAACAACTGACATTAATTACTGAGTTATCTTGCAAGGACAAGACCTAGCTATAAGGACCTTGGGGTAGAAGGCATTAGTTTTCCACAGTCCAAGACAATAAATTTGAGAGTGCTTCTGGATTCAACTGTGTATGTTTTTGTTTCAACGTTTCAGATCATCAAATGATGATCTAAAACGTTGAAACAAAAACATACACAGTTGAATCTAGAAGCACTCTCAAATTTATTGACCTTGGGGTAGTCATTTTCCAATCTTGGGATTTGATTCCTTTCAGGAGAGATAGAATACTCAGTATTTTATCTAAGTTTAAGATATGTGCAAGACAACCATCAACAAGTTGGCACTAAAACTAGCTCATGCAAAACACACCATCAACAAAACCACTAAAAGCATTGCCTTGAAGAGTCACTATCACCTCACTTGCATTTCACCTGCATAAAAATCCTTTCACTAGAAGATTAAAAAAACCATTGAATATGCTAGGCGATTCAATTCATATAATTTATTTATAACTATCACTTCGCCCTTCATTCTTCCCTATCCTAGGTTCTATTATGTAACTCCTTATCTTTAAGGCAATATTTGGGTTGCTGTTAAGTTCTATTAGCTTGCTAGTAATCACTAACTACATTGCAGCCAATACACTATTATCTATGTCAAAATTTGGAAACTAAACTAAACATATTGCTTTACACATGGAATTCTCAAATCTTAGCCATAAATGTAAGGGAGATCCCCATGCTCATTTTTTAAAACCAATGGTAGAAGTGGGTTCAAATTTTAAACCAAATGAAAGCAATTTGTTTGTGAGAGGCCAATTTCAAATATCTAACATAGGAGGTGATCTTGGTAAAGGAGGAAATCTTATCTATGATAAATATCTAACAATGAAAGTGCATGAGGGAGGGTGGCTAGGGTAAGGATCAAAGAGATAATAAATAATAATAGTCCAACCCTAATTAAAAGAAAATAATGAATCACAAACGAGGGTGGATCTAAACCCTAATTCAATCTCATATTAAATATATGTAATCTTAAAATCAAAGATGGAAACCCTAATATAGAAGGATATAGACCCTAAATTCAAAACCCTAGGTTGTCTAAGAATGCTATATTCACCAAAATGTAAAGGTAAAAACACACCTTGCATAAATTATCTAAGTTAAAATAATTAATCAAACAATTAACCTAGATAAATAAGTTGGGATTAAACACTAAAAATTATTTTAAAAAATGCTCAAATAAATGCATAAAATTGAATAAATTAAATGCATGGGTGCTTAGATTCGATTTTGATTAAAAATTCTCTATCCAAATGTTAGAAATGCATTCGCCAAGGTACTAGAACTTTAAACTCTATCACTAAGTTGTGAATCTAGTTATACACTATTTGGAGTCACTTTTACAATTGCAGAATTGACTAAACTCAAAGCATGTATATGACCTTGTAACTTGTAGAGATGGTCTAGGATAATATACACTATTGAAATTCACTTGTCCTAATTTCTTCGATGTCTGAATGTGTGCAAGGATTGATAATGTTTACAAACACCTTTGGGAGTCTGTCAGATTGTAAGGATCAAGTTCTTCTCCGTTAAATCCCTAGCAAACTGGGTTTACAACTCTAAGTGAAAGATCCGAGATAGCAAGCATGCATGCAACAAACTGAGGATGATGTGCTTTAATAATGCTACTAGAATACTCTCATAAATGCTCTAGGATGTCCTTGATTATTCTCCCATATGATCCTCAAAACAAGTGAACAAAACAAAGCACCCAAATCGACACATATATGTACTTGGTCAGCACATAATGACTAGTAGGAGAGAGAAATATGGATGTGTTTTATGAAATTTAAATTTAAAAGTTTGAAGTTCAAATCCATGGATATGGAAGTAACTTAAGTCAAGCCTACACCCAAATATCAAATGATCTAGGATAATGAATACTATGTTTGAGGATCATAAATTAATATGTGAATATCAATGATAAAGAGGATTTATAGTTGTTATTCATTTGAATAACATTTATTGTGAACAATTTTTGTGGTTGTACAACTGATCATTTAACCTCCACTCCTTTATATTCTTTGATATGTATTCCATATGCTTAATTCAATAGAAAAATAGAATGATAAAGAGGATCAAGATGCATAATGTTATGAAACAAATTTAGGTCAGAATATGTCGCTTGTAAACTAATTATTACATTAACAATTAAAGGAAAATAGACATGGGTATATGCAAGGTTCACTTATTAAATACTAGCTAAAACTTAGTAACCATTTAGTTTTCAACCATTCCCAATTCTTGCATCCTATTAAATCCACTGGTTTGAAAGTGTATTTAAAATTGTTCATGATTCCGACTTCATCTCGAGCCTTAGGTTGAACCTCTTCGATTGAGAGCCAAGGATTGAGGGGTATCCATTCCGCCAAATTCGTCCAAAGCACAATTTCGACCTCATCTTTTATAGTGTTGGGGGCCTTATACTCAGCAAGAGTTGATCCCTGGTGGGCTCTTTCAAAACCTTTCAACTTCACCAGTAGACCAAAGGCCTTTGACGCCCTTACTCTTTTAGTACTATGATTCTACGGAAATACAAAACTCTTAGCTTTATTTATTCTCTATATTTTTTATAATGATTGATCCACTTCTATATTAAAATATTACAGTAATTATTATTTGATATGACCCCTTTCCTAACTTTGTTTACTCTTCAAATGATGTCCCTCGCCACCACCATAAAGTTGCTTCACAGCAAAACCATGTGCTCCTATTCATCATCAACCCATCCTCGTTAATCCCTCCTAATAGTCATGAATCACTGCTTTAATCCTCTCACAATATATCTTATTTACACAATTATTAGATGTGAGGAAGGTGAAAAGAATTTTGCCATGTCTGAGGTTTGAGTTGCTCACTATCCGAGACACCATTGTTGATGTGAGCTCTGTGGAGCAGGTATATAATGATGGCTTTTAAACCAATAAAAGATTACAGACAACAGCTACAGATGCACAGTTATAGACGCGCAAGAACAGTCAGACAACAACATACAATCACTGCTGAACTTTATTGACAGTTAATAACATCACTGCTACTGCTTTGAGTCGATTTTAGAATATATTAATGAATAGCTCCCATTGACCTTTACAAAACTTTACGAAAAGGAGTAAAACCGCTATTATCCTTTGGTTAGCATGTTATACACGACTGTTTAATGCGAGCATTTATGGGTTTTGAGTGCTCCACAGGTCAACGCTTTCATATCTCACAAAGGTATGATGAATGTGAAATGCAGAAAGTAAACAAGGCAAGCATGACTGTTATTAATTACAAATTTAATGGAGTCGGTGGACGGGAGAGTCGAAAAACTTTTCACACTCATCATGTTCTCCTTTGAAACTTTGTTGTTGGGACTTAGATCACACGCTTTCAAGGACAACGAGACCTTTTTACCAACCACAAATTGGGAACTGGAAAGATATTTTAGATTTTAATTTCATGGTTGCTTTTCTTTTGTCCTGCGAAATCATGGAACGTGAGTCTGGAAAAGAGAAAGTTGGCACCAAATCCCAATCAAGTGGAAGGCAATTTGTTCACATGCACTTCCATTGTACGAACTGAATCTTCCAACTTTCCCAACCACGTGTTCCGCGGACCTCGCCTCAAATTCTGTATGGACAAACTTTAGATTTGACAACTAATTTTTTTAATAAAAAACTGTAGAATTACTTTATTAGTAAATAAATATCTGATTTTTAAAATCTTATGAAGAGCTCTAATTAAGCTTTACAGCGAGTCACTCTTGAATTTGGATTAAATGATTCTTGTTATTCAAATTCTATTTTTTATTATCCAATTTGTTGAAACTTCAATGTTCATATTTTAATTTATAGGGAAAGCACCTTTAAGACTTCATTGGCATTTTCTTTCTCTTATATAATTTGTTTTTTAAGTGCCGAACAGGGAAATTACATGTTTCTCTTATGTTTTGCAAAGTTTATTTACCATGGATTTTTTGGTTGGGTTTCTAGTTTTTTAATTGGGTAGGGCTATTTTTGCAGGGGTTCAGGGATTCTTTGCTCTCTTTCATTTGTAAAAAGCAGGGAAAATACCATGGCCAATTATGGCCAATCAAAAACGATTGGGGAGATTTTTTTTCGAAGGTTTCTAATGTTTGAGAGATGTGGACGTGTCTTCCGTTGGATTGAAGAACTATTTGGGGTCTTGGTTTGTTGACAACTATGCATGCGAGTGGAGTTTTTGCAGGCCATGTGTCACGACTAGGGTTTTTGCAAGCCATGTGTTGCACCCCCCTGACTTGTTACTCTCAAAATTTGGTCGACCATTTCCGCATAAATAATACATAGCAGGGCACTGGTGGAGCTTCTAGGTTGTCATAGATATTAGGGAATGTGAAGAGTGGGTTGACGCATAACAAATCGGATGCAACACCAATCTTAGATCTGCACCCATCTCCACCTCCTCTGTCGAGGAAGATAAAGAAATATGAGACTTTTGAGTCGATGTTTGGTGGTTTCAGGATATGTTTAACTTCAATTGAGGAGTTATTTTGAAGATCTCAAATAGTTTGGGGCTTGTTTTTGCACGTACAAATGATTGCATTGAAGATTAAGTTCGGTTCTGAGGAAGCGATAAAGTTGGAAGGGGTATTTTTCAAAGAGTTGTAAACCAAATAAGCACACCAACATACCTCTAGGCTCGAAACAAAACCAATTATCGACATAGGGTTATAGGTATGTGTAAGTACCAACTAAACTTTCTTGTCTTTATTTTTACCATTTTAGTATTGCATAACTAGATTTGATTTGGGTTCTTATGAGTAGTTTGCTATACAAACTTCTTTTGAGTTTATCATTTGTTATTTGGGTTGCCCGTAAGAAGGTTTTGTATACCAAATAGGTGGAAATTTTGATTTTCTGCAGCGCATATTTGTATCATTCTATCGACATCTTTCCCAGTAGGCCAATTGCTAGCTTGTTTGATTGGCTTGTTGCAGTAGTTTTTGCATGAAAAAACACGTTCTCTTATTTATTTGAGTTGTCTGTCCATAGATAACTCTAGGTATGTGCATGAAAATGGGGGACCAAAAGGGGGTCAAAAGTGGCCACTTTTTTCTGAAATCAGTAAAAATTGATCTTGGATGAGAAATTGAAGATAGCCACGCTCAAAATTAGAAGATGTGATAAGAACAAGATCTGTAGTGCTTCGAATCTAGTTTCTAAACTACTAATTTTTTCTAAAAATGGAGATTAAGAGGTTCAAATAGGGGGAGCACACAAAGTGCTCCTTTTTTGTCAAAAAATATAACACAATGTCTAGTGTGCCCCCCCTAAGATGTTGACTTTTTAAAAGTATTTGACAAATTGCTTCAAGAGAAAATTAGCTAACATCATGTAGTTTATGCCTGATTTTTCTATTAATTTTAAAATGAACATATGATTTTTTATGAATTTTCAAAGTGGACACATCTTGAAAAATGAAAATTTGAGCGTGCTCTCCCCCTATTTTTTTTGAAAACTAATCAAAAATCAATTTTTTTTCAATGTGTATAGAATTGAGTCTAGAATCCAAAAATGTAATTTGTTTCAAATTTCGATAAATGCGTAAAAGATGACACCAGAAATACAAGACATAAGTTTTCTGGAAAAAAAGAACACATTAGCAAAAGAAATTCAAGATGGAAACCTTAATGTTATAAGATTTTTGAAAAAAATATGTTAAAAGTTAATTAAAAACTTGAAGTCGTCCTAGCATTTTTTCGTATTGACATTGAAAAATATGTAAACCTGATGGAGAGCACGTACATGATTTGGTTGAATTTTCTAACTTTTGTTGAAAACATGTCAAAGCCATCCAAAAGGTACCTCCAACCCTTTGGGTTGAATGCCCAAGGCAATCCAACCCTTAGGGTTGGGATTTTCCAAAGCGGTAAAAAATGCACTCACATTATAATGCGAGCGCACTATAACGAGATCACATTATAATGCACTCACATTTTATAGCAGTTAAAATGCTTTGTTTGATAAGTGTAGGAAATACTCCAACTTCATTCACTGTAGAGTATATACATGAAATAAACATTTAAGTATAAGTGACATTTACATATGGACATTTACTTTCTTATACTTTAAGTTATATTTCATGTATATACTTTCAGGATGTTTGAGAATGGTTTTAGATCTCTAGGAGTTCTAATGCAAATTCTAGGTTTTGGAGGATCTTATAATCTTTCAGACTTAGTCAAATTTTAGTAATCAACAAGCTCCTATCATCTTGCAATTGTCTATGGGTAGTTGTAACTATTCAAAAGCATCATCAAGCCTCTCCTTAAAAATAGGACCTATTCTTATGCAAGAGACTTGATAAGGAATCCAAGGAAAATACTAAGTCAAGTTCAAGAAAGTGGCAGTCCTCTTAGCATTTTTCAAGAGATTTTCAAGCTTGAAGACTAGGTCTCTCTCTCTCTCTATCTTTATATCTCTCCCTCCCTTTCTATCTCTCTCCCCCTCTTTCTATCTCTATCTCTATCTCTCTCATTCTCTCCCTCTCCCTCCCCATCCATCTCTCTCTCTCTCTCTCTCTCTCTATATATATATATATATATATACCCCACTTTCTATATTTTCCCTCTAACTCTATCTCTCCATCTCTTCCTCTTTCTTTTTCTATCTCTCTCCCCTCTCTCCCTCTCCCTTTCCATCTCTATCTCCCTATGTCTCCCTCTCTCTATCTCCATCTCTCCCTCTATCTATTTCTATTTCTCCCCCCCCTCTCTCTCTAATTCTCCCTCTCCCCTACCTCTTTCTATGTCTCCCTCTCTCTAACTCTATATCTCTAGCTATATCTTTCCATCTCTCTAGTGCTCTCTCTATCTCTCCCTCTATCTCTTTCTATTTCTATCCCCTTGTCTCTATATCTCCTCCTCCCCCCCCTCTCTCTCTAATTCTATCTCTCCATCTCTACCTCTATCTCTTTCTATCCCTCTCCCTCTCCCTCTCCCTCACCCTCTCCCTTTCTATCTCTCTATTTCTCCCTCCCCCTACCTCTTTCTATGTCTCCCTCTCTCTAACTCTATATCTCTATCTCTTATTATATTTCCCTCTCTCTAATGCTCTCTCTCTCTAAAGTCTGTCTTTATATCTCTCCCTCCCTCTCTATCTCTCTCCCACTTTATCTCTCTATCTCTATCTCTGTCTTTGTCTCTCTATTTGCCCCACTTTCTATATTTTCCCTCTCTCTAACTCTATCTCTCCATCTGTCCCTCTATTTGTTTCTATGCATCCACATTTTGCATACATGTCTACTAGGGCAGTTGCAACTACAACATCTGAAAAAATCTCCATATCCTTTATGCTTTGATGGATGTCCATACCCTATTCCAAAGATCCCATTTTGGCACAGGTAGGGAGGATGCAGACAAAGGTTGTGGAATTTGGCTTTACAACCATCAATTACATTTGTGTGAAAGTTTCTAAAGCCTTATCAACAAATCCATTTTGTGTATATCTTGCAATCATTGCATTTCATGAGATGGCATCTTTTTGAGATGTTTTGTCAAATAGTTCATGTGCCTTGTCTATGTTTCCACAGTTTGCATACATGTCTACTAGGGCAGTTGCAACTACAACATCTACAAAATTCCCATATCCTTTATGCTTGATGGATGTCCATGCCCTATTCCAAAGATCCCATTTTGGCATAGGCAGGGAGGATGTTGGCAAAGGTTGTGAAATTTTGCTTTACACCCACCAAATGCATTTGCTTGAAAGTTTCTAAAGCCTTATCAAGAAATACATCTTGTGCATATCTTGCAATCATTGCGTTTCATGAGATGGCATCTCTTTGAGATGGTTTTTCGAATAGTTTACCCACCTTGTCTATGCTTCCACATTTTGCATACATGTTGGCAGGAGTTAGAGCATCAACTAGAACCCACCGTAACTCACCGCAAAAGAAGTGCAAAGGATAGGGCCCAAGATGATTCCTAGGTTGTTCTATAATAGACATGTCCCTGTTACCATGTATATGTAATAGATAGTATGATAGAAGAAGAAAGATATGATGATAGAATATATAGAAGGATAATGTGGAGTAGAGGCTTATACCTGCTATCGTAATACTTGTCTAATATATATATATATATATATATATATATATATATATATATATATATATATATATATATAAGGATTGATGGAGTAATATTTAATTGTTTATGTTATGTATGATGCTGTATATAGGATTCTACCTTACCACACTATGTTATACATTACTACATTTATCTGTTATTCTATCACTGTCACGTCTGGGATATAAATAGAATTAAAGAATAAAATCATGCTCAGATCTCTGGACTATGTTCCTACTTTTTCTTTCTAACATTTGGTTCCATTGCCGAGACCCTAGACAAAATAGTGAAGAACAAATAGAAGAAAATTGTGGAGCAGAGGAAAAGAATTGGGAAGATAACAAGATTTTTTTTTCAACCGACGATAAATTCTCTTAGGACCTACCTTTGTGAGAGGGGGTAGGCACCTAAGGGGATGACAAATGGAAAGGGGGAAGGATCTGAAAAGACCTGTGAAAAGATGTAACCATTCAAATTAAGCTGACCATGGGATACATAAGGATTAATGAAATACCATACCTAAAACACCCATGGGAAAAGGGATAACAAGAAACTAAGAGAAATTAGTGACACAAAATAAATTGGAATGGAATTAGACATGTAAGAAAGGAGATTGAAACATACCCAGGAAAGACAAAAAAATATCACAAAAGAATGGAAAGAGTAGAAGAGATAGGGAGAGAGTACACCATAAAATTGTGGAAGAAAAGGAAGAAGATGAGCATGCCATTAAGGGTGCTACTAAGTGCACCAAGTTGGGTGCAGCCAGACAAAACACACATAACAAATTTAGTGAGAGAAGAAGAGTGCATCATAGGGGATTCCATAGAGATAACATAAACTGACAACAATAAAAATCTAGAACCAATAACAATGCACATTGATAAGGCCAAATAAATGCTTAGAAATCTATAAGGAAGTATTATTGCTTATGGCGATTCCTGAAGGTCATGGGAGGAAGACTATAATAAAACCATAATCCCACCACAATTGGGTAAATCAACATATGTACACCCTAACCTCACCAATGTCCAGATTAGGATCAATGAGAAATGGGAACCAGTATTGAACCCCATGAAAAATCTCTAGCCTTTAAATTTTGATGAGGAATACCTAGATTATTTGGTGAATCAAAGTGTGATGAGAATAAGAGAAAGAGGAATAGATGCGATACCAGTTAACATTGATTTCAACAATATAAGACAATCGAGAGAACCGTTATTAAGAACTAACGAAATGTCACTAACAAACAAAAAGACATCCCCTACAATAAAACAAAAATTTGAAAAGGTATAACCCCCCAGGAGTCAACCCCAGTTCCATACAAATCAAGAAGAATTTTGGTGGAAGAACAAGACAAGGAGTTAGACAAACAAAAAGGTAGAGAAGAAGAAATCAGAAAGATTTGCAAAGAATTATTAGGGAAAGAGTATTTTGAAATTAAATTACAAAGAGATAAGGGAAGAGAAGGAAAACCCATATCATAAAGAAACACTTAGAAACAACAAAAGAATACAACACAAACACACCGAAGGAGGATAAAACACAAAAAAAATAAAAGATGGGCTCACCAATCAAACTACTAGTGTTTGGGAAAGATACTATAGAAGCAACAAAACATGTGTTCATATTAGAGTCCACATGGCAGAGAAAAAATGTAACAAGGGACCGGACCAAACTATTTAATTTTGTTGGAACCTTAAGGAATGAAGCATTGAATGGGTATATAAAAACATGCCCTAACCATGATAAATCATGGGATGAAATCAAGACAACATTTTTGGACAATTTTGACTCACTGAACATACCCACTGAGGGAGTAAGCAAAATGTGGGACATGGTCTAGAAAGAGGGAGAGTCTATTAAGGATTTTGACAAAAGGTTCAAGGAAATCTCCTACAAACTAGAAGAACCATTGAAAGAAAAGAAGAGGATAGAATGGTTTATTTTAGGATTAAGCCTTGACATCAAGACATTCCTAGATGGCAAAATTTTCAACTCATACTCAGAAGCGGTAATTTTGGCATGGTGCATAGAGTCTCAGACTTGGCGAAAAAATGATAAAACTAAGGAGAATATGGAGATAGAAAAACTTAAGTTAGAATTGGAACAACTTAAACTCAAGCAAGAAATCCTAGCACAAAAAGAAGTAAGTCTGCAAAAGTAGACACCAAACATATGATGCTTCTACTGTACAAAAGGACATCTTTGGAATGAATGCCTAATGAATAAAGGTGAAATAAAGGCCGCCACAATGAAGATAGACCTGAAGACGATACCAAAATAGAATAATACACTTTATTGTGGTATATGCGGAGACTGGGATGACAATGAGGTAGAAGACTACTCATCACAACTTTTCAAGATAAGGGAAGATGATGATGACCATGAACCATGGTGCAATGAACACCACAATAATAGAGTAGACAATTAGAACATGGCATATGTAAAAGGATTGGCAGAGAGACCATTATATATCCAAAATCATGGATATAAAACCCCTAGTTGGGCTAATCAGAGAAATATTAAAAAACTGCAAAACACAAACCCTAACTTAGCACCATACATGAACAATTACAACAATGAGGATAGGGGCCAGTACAATAGATATAGGGGGGGCGAGGTTGTGGTCGAGGAAGAAGGAGAGATGATACGAACTATTATAAATGTAGTAAACAAGGACATTTTGCTAACGAATATTGGGGAGATAGAAAGAAACAATGCACATTCTGTGGTAGCTCTGATCACGATCTATTTTCTTGTGATAAAGCCCAACAATATTTTAGAAACGCACCTCCCAAATCCAAGATGATTTACAAGGATTCAGTTCACAAAAGGGAGCCTGTATTATAAGAACACCTAAGGATACAACACAAACAACCATAAGGTGTCATAAGGAAAACAAGTATGACTCTGATAACATAGAGGAGGAACATTACACTAGTAAGTCAAATCATAAACAAACAAACATAAAGAGATAGAATAATAGAACCAAAGCTGCGATAGTTACTAGACAAGGTACAAATATTGCAAGACTAGGAAACAATGATATTGAGATAGAAGAGGAAGAAGAGTCCAAGAAGATAACTTCTTCCCTAATATAAACCAACATGTTGAACAATAAAAAAAACTAACCAAAGAACAACATAAGCAACAACAACAAACACACTTATTTTCAAAAGAAGGGCACTCAAATAGCTAACACAACTAACACAACAATAGAACCTTATAGACAAATTGAAACAATTCTGTAAGTACTGGAATAAAGAACACAGTCACAAACTGTAAATCATAAAAATGGGAAAAACTGATAGACAATGGAAGACAATACCACTAATGATAAATGACCATATAAACCAAAATAAAATTAAATAGGTTATGGTTCCCCTGGGCACATATGTAAACATGTTACCAAAAAGAGTATGGGAATACTTAGGAAGACCAACATTGACAGAAACACCCTACAATATTATCCTAGCAGATGGGTCAGCAATGCATACACTAGGAACCTGGAAAAAAGTAGATGTCAACATAATGGGGGTTAAACAATTGGTAGATTTTGAAATAGTAGCAATGAAGGAACCATTTGATTCCTTCAACGCACTACTAGGTCTCCAATGGTTTATTAATGCAAATGGAATTGTGGATTCAAGGAAAGAAGAAATATCTTTCGTGGATGACACTAGAGTAATCTATATTCCCTTAGGAAGAAGTATTGATGAAGCCTATACAAAGGAAATCAACCATGAAAACCATATAGACAAAGACTCAAAACAATTATACTTCATAGCAAAACTACTCAAATATGACATATTAGAAGAACCAAATTCAGAGGGAGAGATACACATGGAAAGTGATAACAACAACTTGGATAGTGAAGATGTACTCACAGCTTGGCTACAAGATGAACCAGAAACTAAAACCTGGAGAGTAGCAGGTTTCCACAAGGTCTTTATGGTCAAAATTATAGATGGATTATTACCGCAAACCACCGCATTTAATGATCTCACACTGCAAAACATACACTACAATTAAGAACATCAACTACATAACACATCCCAAGTATCCTGATGAATTAACCACATATCAAGAGGAATATCCCATATAAAACTTCCAAAATTTTTAGAAGTGGGAAACCTAGATAGTTATCCTACATAGATGGAGAAAATTTTTCATGATGAACATTCAAGAGTAGATACTATACAACACATGTTAATATGCAATGCCGCAAGCTAGTGGAATACACACAAACACATAATCCAACACTCACTAGTTTTTAAGGTCTTGATAAAAACTAGATACCTACAAGGAGAGTATGAAATTATATTGAAATACCAAGGGAAATCACACCGCAAGAGCACTTAGAGATGTACATATTGGTTTGGAAAGGAAGAAATGAGTACAGCACTATTGCATATGTGTTGTTATTGATGTCAATAGTGGTATGGAGTGTTGATTAGTGTTGATCGGTGATGTCAACAGAGATGCCAAAGGGAGATTGTTGTAGAGTAATGATCAGTGAAGACAATAGAGTAAGTGATTAGAAGTGTTTATGTTGTGGTGATTAGAGGAGTAGACATAGAAATGATGATCAGAGAAGTTGTGAAGTGAAGGGGATGGATTAGTATCATATGTACACAGCTGTACCTTATCTACTGAAGTTCATAGATAGATCAAAGTTGGCAAGTTGAAGAGTATGCTGATATGAAGAAGTTGTGATTTCTTGTTTGTGTTGCAAAGAGTTGTTATTGTTATGTATGGTATTGTGAATATAGTCTCTAATGAGGTGAATGGTATACTCATTGTTTCATGATTAAAAACATTGCTTAAGGAATGAAAGAAAGTGTAAAAGGTTTTAGACAGTTCAAGACACTGAAATTTGCACTAAAGAAGTTCGGGAGAATGCTCAGCATTCCTCCACATTCCTCCACATTTGAAGGTATGGCCTTGCAGTTTGAAAGTTAGACATAGACACATGTGAAGCATGTATGTTCCTAATTTCAAAGCATAGAAGTTACTGCAGAAGATTCTAAAGCTAGTAGAGTGAAGCCAATGATTTAGAGTTGTTGCAGTCAGGATGAGTTAGAGAAAGGCTCCGCATTTCTCCACATTTGAAGATGTGATATTGTGGCTTGAAGGATAGCTGGATACAGATCAAAAGTTTGTATGTTTCAAGTTTCAAATGATAAGGTGTACTGCAGAGTTTCTCTAGAGTCAGTAGAACAAAGACATATCATGTTGCTGATCAAAATTGTCAGGAGGAGAAAGTGAAAGACACCACATTTCACCGCATTACATTATTTGGCTTTGCTATTTGGAGATTGAGTTTAGATGGTCTGTATGTTTTTTCATTCCAAGTTTTAGGTGTTGAAGTGTACTGCAAGTTTGTTTTTCAAGGATATATTTCAAGACTATGTATTCAGTGTTTGCAAGTGATGTCGGGTTCAGTGCTTGTTTGCGTGCGCCAGAAAGATGATTCATTTTCCAAAGAAAGGGATGTTTGAGAATGTTTTTGAAAGTCATATAATGCTTTTGATATGATCTGCATGATGTTAATTGATCTCTCCGGTACCACTTTAGGTCTGGAGCTAATGTGTGGAAGGATAAATATTTGCTGGGCTGACTTGACGTGTTTTGGTGATTGCGTGAGATGTTTGGAAGTGTGTGCTAGCATGGAAAAATGTGTTAAAGTAAAATGGGTCTTGATTAACTCTTGGTTTGAACCACATTGGATTTCTACATGTTTTTGGGTGCCAACTTGGTGTAGCCGTTGCACGTTTCATCTTGGCTGACGAAGGAGAAAGATTTTGAATCTTGCAGATGATATAAATGAAAGATCTTGTTTGGTGTGAATGGCATGAGGGTGTGAGAGTGTGTGAGGATGTATGTACGAGTGTGGATGTGAGTGTGTGTGCATGTGGAAGTGTGTTGAAGGAGTAGAGTTTGTTGAGTAGAGGAGTTCAAGTGTGAAGGGTGTTGTTGCTACGGAGGTGATTGATCATTGGATTGTGTCAAAGTGTTCTGTGCAGAGGTTGTAGCCTCTTTGCGTAAGTGTTGTAGTACTGTATTTTAGGGAGTTGTAGCTTGCTCTAGGTTGTAGCCCATAAAATTTGTTGTAAACCTATTTTTATTATTTGAGGCTGGATTTGGACAGTAGATCCAAGTAGCTTACTCATCGTGGTTTTTCCCTTCTAGGTTTTTCCACATAAATCTAGTGTTATGGATGTGTGCTTATGTGTTGTGCATTGAATTGCTTAATTTGATTTATCATATGTTTAATGCAATAAAAAGATTTGGTTGATAAAGTTAATTTGGATTAAGTTTTGGTATATACTGATTCACCTCCCCTCTCAATATATCACTGTGTTCTAAGAAACACAACATTATACATCTAACTATTCTACTGGACATTATCACCAGTGGCACAAACTTGGTACATAAACCAAGAACATAGGGATGAAACAAGAGAATGGAATGGACTACAAGAAGACTTTCTACACACGTTCTCATTCTATAATACTAATGAACATATCCATGTCACACTCAAGAAAATCAAAGAAATAATATTCAAAACAACTGAAGAAGAAGAAGAAATACCACAACAAAGCCCTCCATCGCCAAAAACTAAAGGTATTTGAAAACTAATGCAATGGATGGATAATGAAATCAAACATACTAAACGAAGATGTCATAGAACATAACAACAAAATGAAGAGGATGATCACAACTTGGACGTTGAAGTACACCAAGGAGAAAGAGAGATTGAAATAGTAACATAACCCAAAAAGAAGTACTATAACCAACCGGTAAAACTCAGAGAAGAGAATATTGCTAAAGGGGGAGATCCTAAATTAGCTAAAATAGGAGACTATTGGGATGAAAGGGTAGTATAGCAAGTTGCAAAGTTACTGTCAGAATTTAATGATTTATTTTCTAGAACATTTACAGACCTCATAGGAATACAAGTGGAAGCCAGAGTAATGAAAATACAACTAAAAGAGGGTGTTAAACTGCAAAGGAAAAGACCGTATAGATTGAACCCTAACATGAAGAAGGTTAAAATAGAACTAGACAAACTGATTGTGGAAGGAATCATTAAACTGGTAGAGGATGAGGAATGGATAAGTCCCATGGTAGTACAAAATAAGAAAATTGGTGACGTAAGTGAAGTCAAGGAAAACAAGCTAGGTGAAAAACGTAAACAAAATGCATAAAACACACAAATTTATACCTTGAAGTCCTCCTTCTCCTTGATAAGGTCGAGAGAGTGCACCCTTACACTCTAGCTTCACCCATGACTATGTGAAATGCTCTCAATGCAAATACAAATCACTACAAGCCTAGCTCAAAGATGGAGAGATGATAGAAATTTTAGCATGATAACAACACTCAAAGATTGGATGATAAAATGACTTAGAAGAGGTTGTATTTATAGGCATTTTGGAGGGGGATTTGATCCAATGGTTGAGATTAAATGTAGAGATCAATGGATGAGGATGAATGCAAGATGGAGGGCTTAGATTTGATCAAGAAGATTGGCTGGATGATAATAAATGTGAATTTTTAATTCACATTGGGAAGGGGTTAGCATTAATGAAGTTAGATGAAGGGGATTAGAAGTGAATTTTAAATTCACATGGGGAAGAGTTCCATTAAATGAACACTAGGACAAATTATGTGTTGTAAGAACTCATTAATGAAAATTAGGACAAATGTGAATAAAAAATTACCTTATGTGGAATAAAGGATAATTTTTTATTTGTGAGGTGTGGGGATGAGTGTTAAATGGGGTTTGACCAAACTAATCAAGGGGATTAGTTTAATTAATATGGCTGGAGAAAATTAGTAAATGAGTTAATGGAGGGTTAAAATTAATTAAATGATGATTTAGTTAATTAATTTTAGGTCTAGGGGTCATGTAGGCTAGGGTAGCTAATTAAATAAAAGGTATTTAATTAACTAGGTTAGGGGTAGGCTAATTATTATGCTTGATTAACCAAATAAACATAATTTATCTAATTAATTAGGTTTAGTGAGATGGGGAAATTAACCAAATAAATATTTGCATATTTATTTAATTAATTGGGCTAATGTTAGTAAGTGTGACTATTGAATTAATTAAATTAATTCAATTTTAGGGATTAAATGGTGAAGACAAGGGTGAATGGATGAGATAATAAATTAAATAAGAATTTAATTAATTAATTAGAGGAGGAATTAATGATATGGGTGATGTCAGAGAATGGTTAGATGGTCAAGATAGTTTTAGGTGTCTACATTTGCCCCTCTTTGACATGGCATCGTGACCTAATAGGGATATGGCGTCAAGTCAAAGAATTTTGCCCTAGCTACCAGGAAGGAATAAGATGGATGAGGGATGCCCCCTCGAGAGGTCAGGTGAAAAAATAATTTTTTTTTTCGGGTGAGCAACTTTAAAGGTAGACAATGCAAATGAAATGCATAAAACAAACCATTCATACCTTGAAATCTTTGTTCTCTTTGATAAGGTCGAGAGCTTAGCACCCACAAGCTCTCGCTTCACCCAATGTTGAATGTAGAGGAATATGGATTGATCCTATTCTTTCAACACAATATGATGAGGATTTGAGAGGGATTTGATAAGAATTTGGATAGAGATTGGATATGGATATAGGGGCTAGAATAATTTTGGCATTATGAGAAGATTTGATAGAAATTTTGGCATGGTTTTGATATGATGAAGTGATGAAAATGGCTTAGATGAGGGCTCTAGTTATAGATTTTTTGTAAAAGGATGGAGGGTGAGGATTGAAAGTTTAGATCAATGGCTAGGAATGCTTGAGGATTATGGTTTGGATTGGAGTTGTAGTCTTGTGACAAGTGTCACAAGAAGGTTGAATAAGAGAGATCAAAGGCTAAGGTTTGATCAAGAAGATTGGATGGCTCCCATTATTTGTGAATTTTAAATTCACATTGGGAAGGATGAGGAATGAATTAAAAATTCATTTCCATGGGAGAGTGTGAGGATGGGAAGAAAAAGTGAATTTTTAATTCACACGGGGAAGAGTTCCATTAATGGAGACTAAGACAAGTTGGGTGTGTAAGAGCTCATTTAATAGAGTTTAGGACAAGTGAGAATAAAAAATTACCTTATGTGGAATAAAAGTTAATTTTTTATTCATGAGGTGTGGGAATGAGTGTTAAATGAGGTTTGACCAAGATAATAAAAGGGGATTAGCTTAATTAATATGGATGGAGAAAATTAGTAGATGGATAAATGAAGGGTTAAAATTAATTAAATAAGGATTTAGGTCTAGGGGTCATGTAGGCTAGGGTAGCTAATTAAATAATTGCTATTTAATCAACTAGGCTAGGTTTAGTTGATTAGTAGGGTAGATTAATCAAAGAAGTATGATTTATCTAATTAATCACGATTAGGAGACGGAGAAATTAACTAAATAAATATTGAGAATATTTATTTAATCAATGAGGATATAGTTATAAGGTATAGTGATAAATTAAATGAATTAATTTATCACAAATGATAGACAAATGGCTAAGGGTAGATGATTAGGGATAAATTAATTAAATAAGTTAGATTTATTTAATTAATAGGAGGGATAATTGGTAGTGTAGAGATACGAGAAATCAGCTTGTAGAGCATGTCAATTTTAGGTGTCTACATTTTGCCCCTCTTTGAAATGGTGTTGCGGATAAGTAAACTCATTTCAAAGAAGTTTAAAATATAGAGTTGGATGGGATAGAAAAAGGTTTTGGTTTAGAAGAATAGGATAAGGTTTAGGGATGATTGGTAAGGGTGATGCAAGAACACGAGTGTGCTCTCGAAATGGATGGAACAGATTGATTGAAGTGGTCTGGAGGATAAGGGGTGAGATGCAAGATTGATGATTTAGGTAGATTGGTTGATGGATGATTATGTTGGCAAGAGACACTGTGTGGCTTCATGAGTGTTGTAATTGATGGCAACAAAGTCTATCCCACACATCCGTAGCACATAGTATGCCTATACCGGAAGTCAGATTGAAGAGTGTTCTGGTCTGGTGAACAAGAATAGAGCATACAACAAGGTCTGACAATCAGGTCCGGATCTCTCAGAGGGTGTAACTCAGCAAGTTGCGGACTTGGACAAGTCAAGAGGAGTATCATGAATTCTATATTCCAGAGATTGAGCCTCTGGTGATGAATCATGGAAAAGATATGAGCATCTGAGTGTTGGGTTCCAGACAGGCAGAGCGGACTAAGGAAGAATTGACTGGCAGAGTATCAGACTTCAATCCGGATGAGTAATTAATGTTGATCAAGCTATTTGAGGGATCATACATGGTTGGGTGACATGATTGATGACTTCTATGTCTATGTTTTTGATACACATCACATATTAAGCATGGAATCAGCCGACAGATCGGTGTTTTGTAAATATCTTGAGTATTCCTGTTGCTGATTGGAAAGATGTTGAAATCCTTGGTACGGATATATATACCAGATGAATTTTGGTATGAAGGGGTGTGTGAAAGTGTATAGTGTGTGAGAAAAGATAGAGATAAGTGTGGAAGTAGCAATACAAGTCGGGTATGTGATAGAACAACAACACTAAAGTAGAGGAAGAATGAAGTGCATTAGATCAGTATATTGAGCCTAACCGGAACTGAACCTCAACATATGTGGATGCCTCTCATAAGTTCAAACACCTAGTTACCTTCTATAAACTTTGTAGACAGTGAGTCTCTTGTAGGCAGTGTGCCTCTTGTGAGCAGTGTGCTTGGGCAGTGAGCCCTAATTGGCAAGTTCCTTTTTGTACTTCTTATTCTTTTAACAGAGAATACAATCTTGGGTAAGTCACCCCATGGTTTTTTCCTTAACATGGTTTTCCACGTAAAAATCCTTGTGTTATGTGTGTTGATTTTATTTTTTCTCGCATGATTATATATGCTTATATGTTTTGATGCTACACTAATTGTTAAAGGAGAAAAGAAAGTTAATATATTTAAGATAATTGATTCACCCCTCCTCTCAGTTATCTGCCTTATTTCTAACAATTGGTATCAAAGCTAAGTTCCTCTAAATAGAGCCTAACAGCTTGAGGAAGATCTGGGAATCTCAATGGATATGTATGGTATGAAGGAACAACTTCAGTCTGCCTTAGATGATCTTGAGCAATCCCACTCTGAAGTCAATAACTTGAGAGAAAGACTCAAACAAGCTGATGATTTCATAAATGAGCTAAAATAAAAACTGAGTATCTTTGTGAAAAAGAGAAAGGAACTACTTCAAAAATTAGCAAGTCAAAGTGAAGCCAATGATACTAATGAAGATTTGAATGAGAAAAACAAGCTATGTGAGAAGTTATCAAAAGAGGTCATTATGGTAAGGCATGAGATGGAATCAGGGGTTATGAGATTCACCCAAGAAATTGAAGAGAAAAGAAAAATTGAAGATAATCTAAATCAATCTCTTAAGGAGAAGACAAAGGACTACCACAAAATGGATAGAATAATCAGGCATCTTGAATCTGATCTTGAAGAAGCTAGAGATAATGAAGAACAACTTGAGAATCAGATAGACACTCTTAAACAAGATCTTCAAACAACAAATGAATACAAAGAGAAATTCAAGATAATCTCAGCTCAACTTGAAGTTCTTCTTGAAATCCAAAAGAGGATAGATGACAAGCATGGCTTGGGATATGAGAAAGGTGAAAGCTTCGAATCCGGTCAGAAGAACTCTAGATCAGGAAATCAAAGAAACATGCCTAGAAGACCTCTGGTAAGGCAACCAAATGCTCAAAGATATCCATCCTTCAATGGATACTGCTACAATTGCAACAACTTCGGTCATAAAGCAACTCTTTTTAGAAGAAGAATGAATTAGACTAATTCATCCTTCTTCGGACAATGTTTCAACTGCAAAAGCTATGGTCACAAATCTCATGAATGCAGAAATATGAAAATAAACAATTCATTCAATGGTAGATGCTTTGCATGCAATAGAATGGGACATATGGCTAATCAATGTAGATCAAGAGGATATTAGTCAAATATGAAAACAAATGTTGTTTGCTACAATTGTAATAGATCTAGTCATATTGCCAAATTCTGCAGAAGTAAGAATCAGGATAAAAAGGGTCTGGTGTGTCATAATCAAAATCAATATAAAGGAAAAGGCAAAGTGAATGCGGATGAAGTTCAAAGGGAGATGAACAAGATTTGGGTGAAGAAGAGTACAAAAAATGTTGGGGATGGATCCGTACCAGAATCTGGTGATGATATTCCTTCTGAAAACTAAACAGATGAGCTCTGGCTCAGGGCGAGTCACCAAGGAAAATAAATTCCCCCAACCAGTCAATTGTTGCCTAAATTTGGCACATGGAATGTTGCAGATTAAAGGGTTCTCAGAGAAATATCTAAATAACCCTCAGTAAAAATATGAAAGATCTGCAAGGAGTTTTGAAGAATTTAATTAGCCAAGATTGATCTGGTTTGATAGCCATCCGGTAAAGTAGGATCTTCATAAACAAATCCAGTATGATTCAAAATTGAAATATCTTCATCTGCGAATTCATGGAATGATTGGAGAAAAGATACATTGTCAATTATCACTAAAAATGATTCTAAGTGCATCTTAGTGATTCGGAAAGATCTCTCTCAGAAAAGGCAATCAGATGACTTAAGTTGTGCATTTATTGCAAAAGGAAATTAGGGTTTGCGCAGAGACAAAAGGGTTCTTTTACTCATCATTTGCACATTTGCATTGGAGAAGAAGAAAGGAAGAGATCTGCATCAAGTTTTTACAACTTTCTCAAAGATCAACCGCAGAATCCGATTCAGCCAGCGACCTGTTTTGGCTCTTATTGTGAACCCTAAAAGCATAAAAAGGTATTTCCATTTTTGAACATCTCTCTCTGAATCTTTTGCAAAGATGGCCACTCCAATGGTTGTTAAGATCACTGATAAGCCATGCCCAAAGTTTAAGAAACACCGCTACAAGTCCTTAGAAGTTGATCCCTTAGGATTTTTTCTAGCATTCTGCATGGGGTTATACACATAGAAGATGTTAGGGTGTACATCCATGCCAATATTGAGGAATTTGGAGAATCTACGCTAATGGATATCTACCATAAACAATTAATAGATGAAACTTTTAAACTCAAACCTCAATACAAGGCCCTCCGGGATAAGCATTTTGGACATTGCATCCACTTTCCCTATTTTACAGAAGATGAATGGGTCCAGTATGTTCTTAGCAGAATACATGACAATTTCATGTGGTTAATGAATCCCTTCGAGATAACAAAAGATGCCATTAGGGCAGTAACTAGATTGCACTCATCCAGTGGGTTGCTTGCACTCAAATCTGTCAAAAACCAGATAGTAAGTGAAGCTATCGGATCTAAGTTTAACAAAAGAGAAATGATAATAGAAGATATCACAGATCTAGATATCAAATTTGCCTCTATGATAATTGGTTATAAATTCTATCATTCCAGTAGGGAGAATTCTGTGTCTAGAATTGCAATTTATACAGCATATCAGATGCTAAGGGAAAATGTTGATTATGACCTATGTGATCTTCTTCTGAACCAACTGTTAGAAAACTTGCAGAAGATCAAGAAGGATAAGAAGAACTCATTCAAGTATGGTGGCTTAATACTGTGTCTGTTCTTTTACTATATGAATGAGCTACCCAGATCAAGTGGTTGGGTATGGCAAAATGACAGACTGGTTGCCATACAAATCAGAGACTATATGTATGGGCTTGGTGATGCCAAGGCTCAAAGCACAGTGCTCTGGGGATACTTTAAGAACTTCCAAAGTATGATGCAGGCCAGAGAAAGAATTCCTCAATCCATAGTTAAAAAATACAAGGATACAGTGTGTTTTATGGTAGACACTGATCAATGCCTAATGGAGGTAGTTGAGCCCATAACAATTTGGATTATGCCAATGGGATATGAGGTTGATGAGAAAATCTTGGAGATGCACATCTAACACTTGTTGAGTCAGCCTAAGGACCATGAGGTAGAAAGGTTTGGAACCTTTGAAGAATTAAGTGTAAAGATACATGTTGAGCTGAGACAACCGAAAATAAAAAGAAAAGTGAGAAGGGAAGTAGAGGAAATTGCCAAAAGATATGGCATATCAAAAGAGGCAGTTGATGCAAATAGAGAGAAAATAGTAAGAGCCAAGAAAGAGAAACAAGAAATAGAAAAAAAAAGTGTTCTGGTGCAAGCCTCCTCCCGGACTAGATCCTCCAAGAGCTCTACACCTGCCACCTCTAAGAGCTCATGAGCCTCAAAACCAAAAGCCAAGACATCTGGAAAGGGAGAAAAGAGAATGAAAACAAAGGCCACAAGGTCCTACATAAGCCAAAAGGATGATGAAGAAACAGAGTCTGATGAGCAAGTTAAGAAAATGAAGAAGAAGAAGAAAACATCTAGGGAATCCTCTGCCAGCAAAAACAAAGAAGAAGGGGCAGAAGAATTTGTTGAAAAGCCCACTCTTTCTATTGATGCAAGGCAGTCACAGTGGATGGGAATCTGCAACCAGTCATAGAATTTTATGATGAATATAGTGATACTGACAAGAAGATCTTGGAAGATGCTATAGTCAGGTACCTAAACATTTATAATAAAGCATTCATTGAAATCATTTCTCTAATTCCCAAAAGTCTAGAGAAGGTACTTGAACTAAGAAAGGAGAATGCTAAGGCAAAGGACTTAGAGATCCAAGAATAGATTGCTATTCAGCTCTATCCTTCCATTACTCCAAAGCAAATGAACATGATCTTTAAGGACTGCAAGGATGAGTTCCGGAGCAAAGCAAGAATGAACAAACTAATACTTGGAGAGACTGATCAGGTAGCAAGAGAAATATAAGACATCCTCTGGAATGCCTTCAAAAGATTCAATCTTCCTATCATAGAGGAAATAGATGAATAACCTTCTACCATGGATGTTGAAGGATTAAATGCATCAAAAGAAGAATCTACTGAGAAAAATGTAGAAGAGCCAAAAGAGATAGATGAGGAGAAGTCTAAAGACTTGGATTCCTTTGTTCTGAAAGAGGAAGTTCATGAAGAAGCTAACATCTCTCCTCTGGATCCCACTGTAGACATTCCAGAATCAGGAACTGAAGGAGAAAGAAGAAAAGAGGAGAAAGTGAGTCAAGAAAAGGAGAAAAAGGGAAGAGAAGAAGAACAAATAGAGAAGATCTCTAATGATAGTTTAGAGATTCCAAAAGAAAAGAAGACTCAGTCTCTAGCAAGAGACACTGCAGAGGTAGTGAAGAAATTCTTGAACAAAGAGATGATGGAGATAGATGAACCAGAACTCTTCCAAGGACCACTAAATTTTGATTCCCTCTCTTCGGTCCAGACAATGAAGATAACATCTTTTGCTCACGCCAAGGCAAAATAAAAGCTTCTAAAATCTCACATGGAAGACTATGAGCTGATAGAGATTGCATCTAGGATGCTAGAGAAGATCATGCCATCCTTCCAAAAGGATCATTTGGCCTCTCCATTTGGTAATTTGAAATCTCTGGTTAACTCTGTTAGCACCCATTTTGATTCTTTAGAGAAATCGGCAAAAGAGAAAGTCCAGAAAGAGTTTTTGGGAAAGAGATTCACTGAAGTATAGGGACTCATAGCTAATGATAGGAGGACCCTGGATATTGGGATAAAGAGTCTTGAAAATGCTCTTAAAGATGGCGGGGAAATGCACAAATTTTGTCTATCTTTGTCCAAAGTGACAGAAGATATTGAAAAGAAGGTGGAAGAACAAGAGGGCAAACTGTCAAGTTTATCCCAGAATTTTGATCCCCTCACCACATCCATAATGAATCAAGAGTGCTAGGCTATTGCCATTATAAATGAAATAAAGAGGCTTGAAAAGGATAAGAAGAATATAATAAGTAGGATGAGTGAACTTAGAGGGATAATTATCCCTAAGTTAGAGGCAATGCATGAGGCCTTAACTGATGCTTAGACCATAGCCCGGACCAATGATTCGGCAGACTTAAGAAGGGCAAAAGCTTATGCATTTTTGTTGAGTGGTCACATCTCAATTTTGGATAGGATGAAGCAGAGTTGGGCAACAAAATTTGTATAGTTGAAGACTACTTTTGCGGATATACTTAAGTATATGTAAATAAAACATGTATAAATACTTATGCGGCTATGTATAGGTTGATTTTTGCAAAATTTTGGTGTGCGGATTCCACCCTTTGCCATTGATGTCAAAGGGGGAGTGAGGAGTAGTGAAAAATGTGGAATCTAGATAAGGGGGAGCTCTGGTAAAATAGTGCATAAGATAGAGCATCAGCCAAGGGGGAGTCTGATGTGACACTTAGTCATTTTTCACTAAGTGTTGCCATCAATGCCAAAGGGGGAGATTGTTGGCAAGAGACACTGTGTGGCTTCATGAGTGTTGTCATTTATGGAAAAAAAGTCTATCCCACACATCCGCAACACATAGTATGCCTATACCAGAAGTCAGATTGAAGAGTGTTTTGGTCTGGTGAACAAGAACAGAGCATGCAGCAAGGTCTGACAATCAGGTCCGGATCTCTCAAAGGGTGTAACTCAGTAAGTTACAGAATTGGAAAAGTCAAGAGGAGTATCACAACTTCTATGTTCCAAAGATTGAGCCTCTGGTGATGAATCATGGAAAAGATATGAGCATCTAAGTGTTGGGTTCCAGACAGGCAGAGTAGATTAAGGAAGAACTGATCGACAGAGTATTAGACTTCAATCTGGATGAGTAATTGATGTTGATCAAGCTATTTGAGGGATCATACATGGTTGGCTGACATGATTGATGACTTCTATGTCTATGTTTTGATATGCATCACATATTAAGCATGGAATCAACTAACAGATCAGTGTTTTGTAAATATCTTGAGTATTCCAGTTGCCGACTGGAAAGATGTTGAAATCCTTGGTGTGGATACATATACCAGATGGATTTCGATATGAAGGGGTGTGTGAAAGTGTATAGTGTGTGAGGAAAGGCATAGATAAGTGTGGAAGAAACAATACAAGTCAGGTATGTGACAACTTATGCGGCTATGTATAGGTTGATTTTTGCAAAATTTTGGTGTGCGGATTCCACCCTTTGCCATTGATGTCAAAGGGGGAGTGACGAGTAGTGAAAAATGTGGAATCCACATAAGGGGGAGCTCCAGTAAAATAGTGCATAAGATAGAGCATCAGCCAAGGGGGAGTCTGATGTGACACTTAGTCATTTTTCACTAAGTGTTGCCATCAATGCCAAAGGGGGAGATTGTTGGCAAGAGACACTGTGTGGCTTCATGAGTGTTGTCATTTATGGAAAAAAAGTCTATCCCACACATCCGCAACACATAGTATGCCTATACCAGAAGTTAGATTGAAGAGTGTTCTGGTCCGGTGAACAAGAACAGAGCATGCAGCAAGGTCCGACAATCAGGTCCGGATCTCTCAAAGGTGTAACTCAGCAAGTTGCAGAATTGGAAAAGTCAAGAGGAGTATCACAACTTCTATATTCCAAAGATTGAGCCTCTAGTGATGAATCATGGAAAAGATATGAGCATTTGAGTGTTGGGTTCCAGACAGACAGAGTAGATTGAGGAAGAACTGACCGACAGAGTATCATACTTCAATCTGGATGAGTAATTGATGTTGATCAAGCTATTTGAGGGATCATACATGGTTGGCTGACATGATTGATGACTTCTATGTCTATGTTTTGATATGCATCACATATTAAGCATGGAATCAACTAACAGATCAGTGTTTTGTAAATATCTTGAGTATTCCAGTTGCCGACTGGAAAGATGTTGAAATCCTTGGTGTGGATACATATACCAGATGGATTTCGATATGAAGGGGTGTGTGAAAGTGTATAGTGTGTGAGGAAAGGCATAGATAAGTGTGGAAGAAACAATACAAGTTAGGTATGTGATAGAACAACACCACTAAAGCATAGGAAGAATGAAGTGCATTAGATCAGTATATTGAGCCTAACCAGAACTGAACCTCAGCATATATGGATGCCTCTCATCAGTTCAAACACCTGGTTACCTTCTATAAACTTTGTAGACAATGAGTCTCTTGTAGGTAGTGTGCCTCTTGTGAGCAGTGTGCTCAAGCAGTGAGCCCTAATTGGCAAGTGCCATTTTGTACTTATTCTTTTAACAGAGAATACAATCTTGGGTTAGTCACCCTGTGGTTTTTCCCTTAATAGGGTTTTCCACATAAAAATCCTTGTGTTATGTGTGTTGATTTTATTTTTTCTCTCATGATTATATATGCTTATATGTTTGGATGCTGCACTAATTGTTAAAGGAGAAAAGAAAGTTAAGATATTTAAGATAATTGATTCACCCCCCTCTGAGTTATCTGCCTTGTTTCCAATAGATTATTGTGCTGAATATGATTTAGAGCAATCCTAGGTTTGATATAGCAAAGTGGATATTTTCACCAAGGTATAGAAGACCAGGGTGATGATGTACATCCAACATTTTCATGGACTAGACATGTAGACAAAGGGATGATCCCATGCATGCCTAGGATAGTACAACCTTGTCTAGAGGAGGGAAGGGGACTCATAGCATAAGCCCTTAATACACAAAATGTATGAAGAACCTTAGATGCAAAAGGATATCAATATGCTAGAACCGACCCACCGATCCCCAAGATATGAATACTAGCTTGGAGTAATGAGACCAACCCATAAGCACAACATACGAAAGCAAGACTATGCCCCATTCTAGATGTTTTTGCCACATACCATGATATAGTGAGATCAAGGTAGTTTTGTTGTGATCTTTGAATTAGGAAAAACAATAAAAATCAATAACCAAAAGACCAACTAACCCAACAAACAACCATTGTATCTCTTGCCAAGATGGATGATGATTGATAGAGTCTGCCTATTGTAGGAATGATATATCCATTAAAGCAAGAATAGATGGATGATTGGATCATGCCCATTGTAGGAATGATATATCCTAGGGTATGGTTTTGATGGTTTATGTTGTAAGATTGGCGCAAGATATGATAGTTACAAGTTGTGGTTGATGTTGATTTGATAGTTGATGATTTTTTTTAGGGGATGATTTCTTTGATGGGTGTTGTGATGCTTTGGATATTGCATTTGTATCTAGTGTAAGTTCAGGGGATAGGGACCATCTAAGTGGGTTGGATGGGTGCATTTTATGTACCTGAGTACTGGAAACTTCCTTTATATTCCAGACTTCCTAAATACCCTGTATCCACTAGATCAAGGCACATTAAGATGCGGGTGGTGATGATATGTAGTTCTGATTTATGATGATGATGTGGGATGATTGATTGGTAATAATATGTTTAGGTTGGTGATGAGATGTTGATGGAATGATGTTGATTTTGGGATGGATATTTTTGAGATTTTGTGGATATTTGAATTTTTTTGGATTTTCTAAATTTTTTAATTTTTGTGATTTTGGATAGGGAATGGTTTATTATGAGATGGTTGCATTGGATTGCATTTGGATAGCCTAAGTGTTAGATACCAATGAGTAGGGAACACCAAGTCTAGAGGTGAAGGTGGATAAAGTGATAGGATTAGATTGCATTGGCGATGCAAGGATAATGGATAGAATATTCGAGATAGATGGATAGAAAGTGGAGATAAGGGATAGGATGGGGGGTACATGATAGATGGATGGAAGTGTTTAGGATGATTTCTAAAGGCTATGTGGAAAGGAATCATATGCCCCATTTGCATGATGGGCTTATGTTTGGATGGATGGACTTTGTAGTAGATGGATGGAGGATATGCTTGGAAAGGGATGTATGCGGAGGGGTGTCCAAAGCATGTTTTTGATCTTTTGCCCCTTGTATTTATCAAGATCTAAGGAGGGAGATGGTAAAAGGCATATATAATGGATAGGATGGATGAACATGGCATATTGGAATATGATAGGATAAGGATAAGATAGTGAGTAAGATATGATAGGATAAGGATAGATGATGGATAAGATATGCAAGAGGTTATTATGGATGTGGATGATTTTTCCCCCAAGTGTAGGGTATAAATGGATGAGGAAGGGATTACACATGATGTCCACAGGGGGTTTTCATCGTGGTACTTTCCCAAGGCACCACAAGGAGTGGTTTTCACCATTGGACAGATTTTTTGTCTTTACTATTTTTTGATGGAATGGGGACTCTAGTGTCCGTTTCCATAGAAAGGAGGGGATGGTCCCATGTTGTATAGTTTTGAGGTAGATGGAGATAAAATTATGTGCATGGATGTTGGTAGATAGGAGAAGATGGGATGGATGGTGGATAGTGGATTATTATGTGGATTATGTAAGGTTTATGCAAAAGCACGGACCATAGGGATGTGATGGGGGAGATATGTTGGATAGTGGATGAAAGATGGAGATATGGGGGTATGTGGGAATGCCATGTGTTGGAGGGGAATCACGACCAATGGCTTCACACACTGTGATGTATTTTGAAGCTTATGTTTTGGATGTGGGGTGGGTAGCAATGGGGATCAGGATAAGGGATTTGCGGATGGTCAATTTGGGGTTTTAGGGACCCAAATGGACTTAGGATTTGTGAGAGTTTTGGATGGGGAGCAGGATGTTTGGAATTTTTGAGATTTGGATGTGGATGCCTCTTTTGGATTGTTTGCTTTGTGCTTAAGGATCCACACCATTTTTCTTTTTTCTTTTTCTTTTGATGGTATGGGCTTTGGTAGCCTTTTGGATTTTTGATTTTGCTTGGAAGGGATAAAATCTTTAGGATTTTGTGCTTTATGAGTTGAGGCATTCAAATTATTACTTTTGAATCCCATGGATTTGGTGGAAGCTTCATGTTTGATTGATGTGTGCTTTTGTTGTTCTTGATTTGGAATTTTAGGGGATTTATGGGTGGAGGGGTTAAAAGTAGATTTATGGATAAATGGATGAGGGGATTTGAGGATAGAGATATTAGGAGTTGGGAGGATAAGAGGATTTGTGGATAGGGATGTTTGGCATTGGTAGGATAGGAGGTAAAGTGGATTTAATAGGGATATTTGGAGTTGGAAGTAGTGGAGGTAAATTTGATGGAGGAAGATGGATGATCACATGCTTTTCCAAATGATATGACGGTGGAGGGGGAATAGTGACATATGATTTGGAGGTGCGATGAGATGCACTGGATTTGGAATTGGATGAATGTATTTTGGAGGATGTGTGGATGTTACCAACATGTTTAGATTATTTGTCTTGGGATGTATAGCCAAGGCCATGTGAGGATGGATGTAATGTGGTGTGGATGGGCTCTGAGATACCTTGTTCATGAAGGCATAAGCCTTTGCTTTGATAGTTCATATGTTGGAGCATACAACATGCAATGGGGTGTTTGGTGCTTTGGAAACAAGACACGAGTCCATTATTTGTTGGGAAAAGATAAGTGGTGGGTGGAAGTTGCTCACCTCCTACAAAAGAGCCACCACAGATGAAGGTTCTTTTACCAAGTGGATAAGAGGATGGATTTGGGGTGAGATTGGTAGATAAAGAGGTAATAGAAGATGGTGTGTGATCAATAAGTTGATCACTAGATGGGAGAAGATCAAGGATGGGGTTAGATGGGATGCTTAGATCTTGATTAGGATAGGAGGTTGATGCTTCAACATGCTTTGGATTTGACTCTTGACATAGCTCATGTGTTTGGATAGGAGTGGAAGTGACTTGGATAGATGTGGTGAGTGCTTGGATTATGGGTTCTTGAACATGGCTACATGATGGTTCTTGACTTATGATAGGAGATTGTTCAAGAGGTTTGGTGGATGTTGGATTGCATGAGGGTGTTTGATTCCTTGCTAATATCCAATGGATGACATCCTTCATGAGTGTATGGGTTGAAGAACAATATAATGGGTGGATAGTAAGGGTGGATGGTGTAGGATTAGGATTAGAATTGGGTGAATGGATAATGGGATTAGATAGTGGTGGTTCTTGGATGGGATCAAGGATAGGTGGTGGATTAGATGTTGGTGTTGGAGGGGTGGGGGATTATATAACTTTTCTTTGGAGAAAATCCCTCAAGGATTCGTTGGATGTGGTTGGCTTAGGATTTGGAAATTTTGATGGTGGATTAAATGGTGAATGGATGATAGGGGTTGAGGGATTGTGAGATGGATAAGTTGATGGATTAATGTTAATAAGGATGGAGGGATATTATGGTGTAAGGATTGAGAATGATGGATTGTAAGGTAGATAGGGTGATGGAATAAGGTTAATAGGATTGGAGGGATATTGTGATGGAGGGATTGGAGGATGGGGGATTCACACGGGGAAATGGTTGTTGATGTAAGCTTTGAATTTCGGCCATGAGGTGTGCTAGTTCGGTGTTCCCTTGATCAAAGTTAGCATGACAAAGGTTGGGGGATGGATGAGTTAGAGGTATTGATTGGTTGGATAGGTATGGTGGCATGGATGTATAAGGGGATGAATATTAATATGAGGGTAAAAGTTGATATGAGGTTGATGGAGTGGATATATAGGATGAAGGTTGGTATGAGGTTGATTGGGGTGACATGTAAGATGTTGAAGGTTGATATAAGGTTGATGGGATGTATATATATGACGAAGGTTGGTATGATGAATGTTGATATGATGAAGATGGGGTAGGGGCTTGGGATTCTCCAATGATGATGTGTGCTAAGGGGATATCTTTAATGATGTTTTTGCATTTCTCCTTAGTGATAGGATCAAAATCCTCATAGGCATATTTAAGTCTTTATAAATGTTGCATTGCCACATAAGGATCCATGTTGTTGGAGAGCTATGAAATGAAATGGATAATGGATGGTTGCGATATTGGAGATCAAATTTCAAGACCTTAGGATGATTTTATTTGATTCAAAGGATGGATGATTCTCTATACTTATGTTGCAAGTATGTGCCTAATCGGTGTTGTCATTGATGTCAACATATCTTTGTTGTCATTGGTGTCAACTATGTTCTATTCTATTACTTGTTTAGAAGCTTTGTATGTTGGGGATATTAAGAAAATTGGCCTCTTCAGAAGAAACAAGTGAGTTACAATGAAGTGCAGTATAGACAGTAAGTTGTACGCTGAAGAACAGTCTGGTAGATTGCTCCGCATTTCTTGTTGCTTGAAGATCTTGGTCTGTAGATTGGAAGTTATTTAAAGGGATGTATGAAAATGCTAAATCTTGAGTTTGAACCTTCGGTGTCAAGAATTGAGAGAGTTGCATTCACCAGAGTAAAACCTTCTTTCTCTAATTATTCTCTGGTGACAGGGAGAAAGTATTTTGCTCCGCATTCCTCTCCATTAAAGTGTTTTGCTCTACGGTTCTAAAGGGAAGTTTGGGATGATGATAAGTGTCTACAATTGCAATGGTTCATGTTTTGGTGGTCCGCAAGTTATCTTTCTTTTATGATAGTTGAAGATAGTGAAGTTCATGTGCTCCGGTGTGAAGAATCTCATGAATAAAGTGGTCTGAGTTTGTGCGGTTGCTCCTGATGATTTCAACATGCTTGTGGATTCCTCCTAATCATGTTCCTACCTTTACATTGGTCTACATTAAGGAAATGAGATAATGTTTGAAGATTATTCCTAGATAACGTAGCGTGTAACTAGTCTTAGCCAACTTGGTTAATTCTAGTAATTGCAGAGATCCCTTGAAGATTACAGAAGCATGTTGTGGCATGGAAGATTGTATTTGAGTCCTAGCTAAGGCGTGGAATGGTCCACATACATTTATACTATAATTCCTTAGAATAATTTGTATTAGGTCAAGACCTATTTTGTAAATGTTTGTAATACCAACCTTGGAGATTGTTCCAATGGTTGATGATTGTAATGCCGACCTTGATGAGCATTCCAAGGTTAATGAAGTGTATAAATGCTTGTAATTGAGTCATGGAAAATATGTCCTTGTGTGAAAATGAGAAGATAAGGAAAAGGGCAAGCAGATAAGGAAGAGCAGGGCAGAGCCGAGTAGAGGAACCATTGTACTTCAATGTATTTATCTCAGATATGAAGAAGATGGTGATTTTGGTAGTGAGCCTGGTAGTGAGCCGCTAGTAGGGTTTAACAACCCTTATTGTAATCTTTCTAGGTTTAGGGTTGAGGCAGTGAGCCTGCTAGACCTAGTTGTACTTCATGGAAGTGAGCTAGTATGTTCTAGGCCCGTGGAGTGACCAAGCCTGAACATCATTTTTCAAAGATTGCAATATATTTTGAGAGCTAATCCTCTCCATGGTTTTTCTCCACCTTGGGGTTTTCCACGTAAAAATCTAGCGTCTCTTGTGTTTAATTTTGTATCTGTGTTTAATTTTCTGATTTCATGTATTCTTTGTTTAATCATAATAAGTTGAGACAAGTGATTAATGTTTAAGTGTAGAAGTGTTTGAGTTTTTGGGACAAATGATTCACCCCCCTCTCAGTTGTCCGGCACATTTCAACAATTGTTATCAGAGCCAAGTCCATTCGGAAAGAGTCTAACAACTCAAGGGAGATCCTAAATGGAGTTAAAAGGAAAACAACTACACACTGATGCACCTGAATGCTCATCAAGAGATAATAAAGGAGAATTGTCCAAGGAAGCGTTTCATGAAGAAAATAGTATTAACCATCGAAGAAGTTCTGATCCAGAAGTATGCACTAGTAATAAAGCCATGTTTCAAGATGAGAACTATTGGGTTATTGATAGTAGTTGTTCAAACCACATGACTGGTGATAAGAGTAAGTTTGCAAGTCTAGAAAGATGTGATGGAGGGCTAGTTACATTTGGAGATGACTGCACTGCTAAAATATGCAAAATATGATCAATCAATTTTGGCAACATACAATTTTTTGAAGATGTTCTTTATGTTAAAAATCTGAAGCAAAATCTCTTAAGTGTTGGATAGTTATACAAAAAAGGGTTTTAGTTTTGTGTTTAAAAATGATACCCTTGAAATCAAAGAAAAATCTGGAGCTGCAATAGCAATTGGAAAAAGGACAAAAGAGAATCTCTATCATCTCAGAAAGTGACTTTCTTGGGTTCACATCTCAGACCAATGAAAGTTGGGTCTGGCATAAAAGACCGTGTCATGCAAATCTAGATCTTTTAATAGAAACAAGCTCAGTTCTAATTGTAAAGGATCTACCAAAAATTGATTACTTGAACATCATTTGCAGGAAAGGTCAAGATAAAAGACTGTCAAGAAAAATATTGCAAGATAAAGAAAGATCTTCAACTAAATGACTAGAATTGATCCACACAAGCCTTTGTGGTCCTACAAGAATACCAAGCCTCCATGATGACATGTACTTTATGTTTTTTATTGATAATTTTTCTAGAATGACTTGGGTTAGCTTTTTCAAGGATAAATCAGAGATTGTAGATGCACTCAAAGCTTTTAAGGAAATGGTTGAAAATGAGCTAAGCATGAAAATCAAGAGTTTGAGAATTGGCAAAGAAGAAGAGCTCACCTCCAACAATTTCAATATATTCTATGAGACCTATGGGATAGAAAAACAACTTGTTAGTGCCTGAATTGACTGACAGTTTTTGAGCTTTTTTCATGCAGGCACCTTCCTTAAAAATGTTCTAAGTGTTGGACCTCCTCAGCATTTTTCAGCTGCAGCATCTTTTTTTTCTTCGAGGAGGAAGTCATCATCATCATGTTTGCTTCGGTGGTGGTCATCATCATCATGTTTTCTGTCGACCGGTTTCTCATCAGGATCATCATGTTTCAATATCGGGTGATGTTTGGATATCATCCTGATCCTGCTGATGAGCTACAGTGTGCCCTGATTTGCTTGCGGGGGTGATTTTTCAAGTATCCGGTGATCTTCCAATTATCACCTTGCCCTTTTATGATGATGATGTCACCCCGATCTTCTGAAGGGGTTATTCTCTAAGTTGTTCGACCTGACTTGTTTTTTCTTAAGGGTCGTCATCATCATCATCATATTTCCAGTTATCGCCATGTTGCTTGCGAAGGTCATCATATTTTCTGCCTGCATGATATTTCGCCGGGGTGATATTTTTATCATCGGGTGATCTTGGTTATGATCATCCTGATGATGTTGTTGAAGAGTTCTAAGTATGACCCGATATTCACTGGGGTCATCATATTTTGAACGTCAGGATGATCTTAGTCAATATCATCCTGATGTTGTTGTATCACTTCATGTTCGTTGTTTTATCATCCTGATGATGCTGACGTCATTCTTATGTCAGGGTGATATCTATTTCTCTGCCTATCTGCATCATGATATTTCCGAAGGGAGATATCCGCCTGTCGGCTTCGTGCATTATCTAGTGGGGGTGATCTTTTCAAATATCTGGCATATTCATCTATCACCCCGATCTTATAGTGGAGCTACAGTGCAGCATGATATTTATGCATCAGGATGATATTTCCAAATATCCGGTTATCTTCCGAATATCATCTTGATGTCGATATGATGATGACGTCATCAAGGTCCGGGGGGGTCATATTTCTAACACTGATCATCTTGTGGAGATCCCCCGATATTTGTAAACATGATGATGACGTCATCCGGATATGAGGAGGTGCGCAGTAGGCAGATATGCTGATGACGTTAGTAGGATATGACGGTGACGTCAACAGGATGTTCATCGGCCAGACTTTTGGTATCGGCTAAGCAGGAGGATGTTCCTCCGATGGATCAGGTTGTGCCGATGAAGGTGATTATCATGCAGGTTATATTGCGATATGATGCTGACGTCAGGGTGATATTTCGAGCGACAGGATATCATGCTGTTGGAGGATGATGATGAAGTCTTATACTAGTGTCGTCAGGAGCAAAAGCACCGACATTATATATGCTCATGGCCTAGTATATAAAGTGTTGAAAAGGTCGCCGCGGGGTGCATGTGGGATAATTGGTATCCTGCATATTTGAAATATCATGACGATGAGGTATCTTGGCGGGAAATGATTGCGATGCATAGTTTGACGTTTTCCCGAGGCCGCGGGTTGGTGCGCCATTAATGGCGAAGGTTGCAGAGGTATGGACGGATCTGGTGCCCGATTGAAGGTGTACATCAACGGACAGTGGCGCAGGGCTCGAGGTTTCTTCCTGTCTCCTCCCCTACCTGCTGCATTCATGTTTGAGCGCCATTTTTCTGATACTGTGTATCTGGCGGGATTTTTGGTCAACCATGTAATTAATTGCTGTGGTACACTACCTGGCTGTTATAAGCAGGAAGTGTTACTCATTTTTGGTTGTTGAAAGTTGAAGATTTTTGGCTCTGTAATTCAAAACAAGCTGATCTGGTTGCTCTGTACAGTTAAACTTGTGAGTCTATGTATCTCTTGTTGTATGTTTTGGCACGAACCCACTGATTTCATGATTAATCTTATATGAGAAATGCTATCTTAGCATGTGTTTTGTTAATTCTGTCTCCAGTATTGCATGTATTCTTCTTCTGAATCTGGATATTTGGGTAATGTTTAGATTCTAGAGCATAGAATTCCTATGTTGAATGTCTGATCTTTTAACTTCTGCTCAAGGGGTAGATTAAACTGTTTTCAGGTTGAACATTGGGAAGGGTATACTGCAGTAGGGATGCCATAAGTAGAGATAACTTAACACTCTGTATTGGGAGATATCTGTAAGGCAGGTATCACATATATCCCCCTGAAATCCAGTTTTAGCTGTTCATGTTGATCATTCACAGGTGTATGTCTACTGACTCTAGGCCCTGGATAGGCACCAATCTTGCTTTGTATTTGTGTTACAACCATGTCCAGCTTTGCATCCAAACTTAAAATCCAAATCAAAATCTAAAACAACCATTAGGACATTAGAATTAGTTTTAGGATCCTCAGTCCTCTGTCTACAACTGCAAATAGGCCCAAAGCTAGCCCCTTTGCTCTTATCTTTCAGTTTTGGTCTACTTACAGGAGGACTTATCTGCTTTCTGTCAGCATCCCAGCCTTTGTATGCATATCCTCATGGATGTTGAGTAGGGAATACCCCCCTAGGTTTTGCAGAGCCTGAAGAAGAAGAGGAGATAAAATACAGAGTCTATCTCCTACACTGTTGGCCCCTGGCCCAGAGATCCTGTTGATCACTGATGGCTACCTTGTAGGGAAATCTGGGAATAAGCATCCAGTTTGGGAAAAAGTCAACACAACTCTCTGTAAAAAATAAGGTAATGGAAGAAGCAAGTAGGACTATTCAGGAAACTGCAAAACTAATGTTGGAAGAAGCAAATCTGCCAGATACATTTTGGAAGGAAGCAATTCAAACCACTGTCTATACATTAAACAAAGTTCAGGTAAAAACCAAAGATGAAAAGAATCCCTTTGAACTATGGTGTGGAACAATACCCACTGTGAAATATTTCAAAATCTTTGGAAGCAAATGCCTTATCAAAATGGAAAAGGATAATACTAAGTATGAGGAGGGCATTTTTCTTGTATATTCATTTCGGATCAAAGCCTACCATTGCTACATCAATAGATTGGGAAGGATTGTTGAAAGTACAAATGTTAAAGTTTATGAGAACATTCAAGACTACTCAGACCCAATTAATGAGGATCTACAAATTGAAGCTCAAGAAGGCTCCCAAACCATCAATGACAAAACAAAATGTGATGAGGAAGATCACAGAGCTGTTGTGAATCAAATGTATCTATGCTTGATTGCCAGTATTGACAAAAACAATTCTAGAAATGTAGAAGAAAACATGGATTTAAAAGAAAGTATAACAGAGGCAAATGATTACATCAAAGAGTTAAGAAAACAAATCAGGCAGCTTCAACAAAGACTAAAAGAGGACAATAAAAGACAAAAAATGAGGAATGTCTGAAAAACAAGACTAAAAACTGCATGAAACTTGAAGAAGTTGTAGATCTAAAAGCTGATCTGAAACATGTATAGGCTCAAAGAGACTAATTCAGTGTAAGTGCTACTAGATATGATAAACTAATGGCAAGCCAAAAAAAATAATGATGACAAAGAAAGCATGAGACTTGAAAAAGGTAAAGATTTCAAAACAAGTCAAGAAGAGGACAAAAGTAGACAGAATCAAGGAAATAGACCTAGAAGACCATCAGTCAGGCGGCCAAATGCTCAAAGGTACTCATCCTTCAATGGTTATTGTAATTCATGCAACAAGTTTGGTCATAAGGCTACTTGGTGTAGAAACAGGATGAATCAAAATATTCCACCATTCTCTAGTTAGTGTTTCACATGTAATAAAATTGGTCATAAAGTTGCTAAATGTAGAAGTAAAGTAAGCTAGAACTCTATTAGATGCTATGCATGCCATAAATTGGGACACAGGATAGATGAGTGTAGGAGCCAAGGGAGAAAAGGCTATGGCACAAATAGGATAATGGAATCCTTCAGTGGCCATTGTTATACTTGCAATGAATTTGGGCACAAGGCCAACATATGCGGATCAAGGATAAATGAAAGAAACAATGATAAGAAAAATACTATTTGCTTCAATTACAACAAGCCTAGACATACTGCAAAATACTATAGAAATAAGAACATGAAGAAGGATGATCAATCAGAGTTAAGGATATTAGTTGAAAAAGTTGATCCGATAGAAGTCAAGGAAGAAATGAACAAGATTTGGGTCATGAAGGGGATAAATGAAGCAAGAGATAAGCCTGCTCTAGACTCTGAAGCAGCTACTTCCTCCGGGAAGTAGATTGTGGTCTATGGCTCAGGGGGAGCCATATTAAAAATTCTAAATCCCCTAGCCAGATAGTCTATGCGGAGATTTGACACAAAAATATGTTATATCCCTTGAAAGGATTCTGGTCTAGAAGCCTAAAATGACTAAGTATGAGCAGTATGCAAAGAAGTACCATTGTGAATTGTCCAAATCTAGATGGATGAAGTTAATCCTAGAACAGTGTGCAACACCAGAATACAAGGGTCCGCATTTCTTCATTGTTGCATATTTTGTTTTGTGGTTCTAAAAATGTGTTAATAGGTCAGTGATGAATGTTGGACATAAATTCTAGAGTCTCACATGCTCTACACTGGGAGATATGATGTGACATATAAATTGGTAACTCAAGCACTAAAGGGATAGGCTGACAGGTCATGAATTTTGATAAGGTGAAAAAGACATTGCTTTAGCTACCAATAAGGAATTGACAGGTGCAATTGATATTGAGACAAGGTTGTAGAAAAGCTACAGACAGAAGAATGTTGATCCATAGAAATTATTGGCTATATGTGGTGCTGTTGATTAGCACTATTTTCATAAGGTCTCATGATGATTGATAATGAAAAGTTAAGTTCCCTAGGAAGAAGAAGGAAAATTCATGCATAGCCTGATGCACACTTCTAAAAGGAAGTATTCAAAACAACAAAAAGAAAGGGGTGTAGCAGTGCAAGTAGTAATCAAGTTGGTTGCTGAGGACAAGAGGATCATAAGATATGAATATCTAATAAAGAGAAGTAAAGTGTTGCAGTGTTGCTGATAGAGGAAATAGTGCAATAGCAGCAAGATTCAAAGTTGAGGCTTGACAAACCAAGAAGAAGAGAAGTTCATCAAGTAAGGGGGAGTAGTCAGTCGAAGAAAGTTCAGAAGAGATCTTGGTTCAAAAGCAACGGATTGCAAGTATGTGCCCTTTGCCATTGATGTCAAAGGGGGAGAGAAGTCATGTGAAAAACTCTGAGGGAAAGAGTGCATAAGTGTAAAGAGATAGGAGAGAATCTTGTCTTGATGACTATTGCAGTTTTTCACATCATATGTTGCCATCAATGACAAAGGGGGAGATTGTTGCAAGTATGTGCCTAATCGGTGTTGTCATTGATGTCAACATATCTTTTTTGTCATTGGTGTCAACTATGTTCTATTATATTACTTGTTTAGAAGCTTTGTATGTTGAGGATATTGAGAAAATTGGCCTCTCCAGAAGAAACAAGTGAGTTACAATGAAGTGCAGTATAGACAGTGAGTTGTACGTTGAAGAATAGTCCAGTAGATTGCTCCTCATTTCTTGTTTCTTGAAGATCTTGGTCTACGGATTGGAAGTTATTTAAAAGGATGTATGAAGATGCTAAATCCTGAGTTTAAGCCTCCGGTGTCGAGAATTGAGAGAGTTGCATTCACCAGAGTAAAACCTGCTTTCTCTGATTATTCTCTGGTGACATGGAGAAAGTATTTTGCTTCGCATTCCTTTGCATTAAAGTGTTTTGCTCTATTGTTCTAAAGGAAAGTCTGGGATGATGATAAGTGCCTACAATTGCAATGGTTTATGTTTTGGTGGTCTACAAGCTATCTTTCTTTTATGACAGTTGAAGACAGTGAAGTTCATGTGCTCCGGTGTGAAGAATCTCATGAATAAAGTGGTCTGAGTTTGTGCGGTTGCTCCTGATGATTTCAACGTGCTTGTGGATTCCTCTTGATCATGTTCCTACCTTTACATTGGTCCACATTAAGGAAATGAGATCATGTTCTAAGATTATTCCTAGATAACGTAGCGTGTAACAAATCTTAGCCGACTTGGTTAATTCTAGTAATTGCAGAGATCCCTTGAAGATTATGGAAGGGTGTTGTGGTGGGGAAGATTGTGTTTGAGTCCCAGCTAAGGAATGGCATGGTCCACATACATTTATACTATAATTCCTTAGAATAATTTGTATTAGGTCAAGACCTATTTTGTAAATGTTTGTAATAACGACCTTGGAGATTGTTCCAATGGTTGATGATTGTAATGCCGACCTTGATGATCATTCCAAGGTTGATGAAATGTATAAATACTTGTAATTGAGTCATGGAAAATAAGTCCTTGTGTGAAAATGAGAAGATAAGGAAAAGGGCGAGTAGATAAGGTAGAGCAAAACAGAGGAACCATTGTACTTCAATGTATTTATCTCAGATATGAAGAAGATGGTGATTTTGGTAGTGAGCCTGGCAGTGAGCTGACAGTAGGGTTTAACGACCCTTATTGTAATCTTTCTAGGTTTAGGGTTGAGGTAGTGAGCCTACTAGACCTAGTTATACTTCATGGTAGTGAGCCAATATGTTCTAGGCCCATGGAGTGACCAAGCGTGAACATCATTTTTCAAAGATTGCAATATATTTTGAGAGCTAATCCTTTCCGTGGTTTTTCCCCACCTTGGGGTTTTCCACGTAAAAATCTAGTGTCTCTTGTGTTTAATGTTGCATTTGTGTTTAAGTTTTTGATTTCATGCATTCTTTGTTTAATCATAAAAAGTGCGGACAAGTGATTAATGTTTGAGTGCATAAGTGTTTGAGTTTTTGGGACAACTGATTCACCCCCCTCTCTCAGTTGTCTGGCGCATTTAAACAACTTAAGATAGAATAATGATCTCAAGTAAGTTTGGATAAAGGTTGATGATGATCAACTAAGGTTTTGATTTTTGATTGGGTTGATTTAGATTTGGATTTTGATAATGATGATGATTTTGATTGGGATTTTGGATGAAAAGTTGATGGAGGATGAAGGAGACTAAGTCCTTAACCAATGTTTGATTTGCAAAGGATGGTTATTGATTAAGGATTAGGGGTTGGGATGTTTGATTTTGGAGATAGATGTGGTTTATTAAGGATGAGGTAGATGTGATTAGGATAGGATTGGATTGAATGATTTGGATGAAAGTTATAGGTTGATTAAATGATGATATGGATAAGATAGATGGTTGGGATGATGATTAGGATATATGGGTGATTGGATTAAGATGAGGTGGATAAGAATGATTGGGATGATGAAGATAGACTATGACTAAGGATGAAGTGGATTAGGATAAATTTGATTAAACTCAGATAAAGGGATTGGACAATCTCAATTGATGGGGTTTGATAAATAGAGGGGGTCGTTTAGTGGTGTTGGGAGGAAAGCCCGACCTAATGTTAGGAAAAATGGGCTTATAAAATTGATGTTTTTGATGGAAAATTTTGATTTTTGGATATAGAGGAAAAAGGCGCTAAAACAAATGCAGAAGGCACTAAAACAGAGGGAAATGATGCTAAAAGATGAAAAGATGGAGCTAAAGGATGAACATATGGCATTAAATAGAGGATTGAAGGCGTTGAAAGATTGTGAAGTTTTGAAAATTGTTGGATTGATGGATGAAGTTGATTTTTCTTAGAAAGAGATAATGCAAGCAAGAAGACACAATGGCCTAATGTTTGGTAGGAAGTATAAGCATTATGTGTATGTTCAATAGCCCCTTAAGGCCAAAATTTCCATGGGTCTAGACACAATCGAATACACTTGAAAACAATGCCTAGCCTACCTAAGGTCAATGACGAATGACAACTTATTCAACCCACACTTGGAATCTTTGTTGACTCAAATGACATCACACCTAGGATGGGTGTGTACATTCTTTTGTCTTTGCAAGAGAGGATAGGTAGGGGCCTCCAGGACTGGAAGGATGACCCAATCATTCTCTCCTCAGAAAGTCATCAAGTGACTTATGCTAAGCTGAGGATTTCTGTCTCATCTCAGGGGAGCCATATGGTGAGTAATCTTGGGGGCATCATACCCTTGCATTGAACAAGACACCAATAGGTCAATAGGGTAGGCTTATATCTTAAGGTGTCTAGTGGAAATTCAGGGACTTGACGCTCATTCATGCGGCAGTGACTCACTTAAGAGACTATCCCATCCACTTAGATCAATCCTTTTGTAAGGAAAGAATGGGGTTGATGCATCACGTACACAAGTGCATGGATACTAGGGAATTTCCAGAATGAGAATACATCTCCAAGAAGTTTCAGCTTTCATCTAGACCATTTGTATAACGGATCGAATTGAAAGTACCACCTAGGGTCGTCCCTTGGGGTGAGTACCTCTTTTCCCACCAAGGCATGCCCTCTCTAGAAAATGAAAAAGAGAATAGAATAATTTCTCTTCACCCAAGATCCTTAGAAAGGCGAGGGGAGAGGATACTTTTACTCTATCCTAGGATCTACTTGACAAAGTGTACAAGTGCACCGAACACACCAAACAATCTAAGTTCCTTTTAAGCACCAAATGAAATGTTCCTAAGTTTGAGCACACAAGTTCATTTTAGGTGCACCAAATTGAAATGTTCCTATCATAGCAATGAACACACACATAAAGAACCTTACAAGGAGATGTTAGTAGTCTTATGTTTTTTCCTTCGACAAGCATTCTTCTTCCTGACAAAAGGTGTTAACAACCTGCACAAGTCCCAAAAAGCTATTACAAAAATGGTGCCAAAACAGAGAAAAATGGCACCAAAATAGAAGATGACTCCAAACATTTGGAAAATGGCGCCAAAATAGAAAATGCCACCAAAACAGAGGATGGCGCCAAAACAGAAGATGGTGCCAAAATAGAAGATAGCACCAAAATAGAATATGGCACCAAACCAGAAGATGGTGCCAAAAAAATAGAATATGACACCAAAATAGAAGATGGTGCCAAAGGATGGATGGATAGCAATAAACTAAAGTTTTACCTATCTTACCTTTTGTCTCTCGGTTCAAATAACACCATTATGTTTACATGTATGGCGCTAAAACAACACAGTCTCCCTAAAACTTGCTCAAAAAGCTCATTAGTCTTAAAATCATCAACCCAAAAGAAGTTAGAAACCCCTCCCTTGCCAAGCAACACTAAAAAGACCCAATTAGAGATAAGAAACAAGTTAAATACAAGCTAGAATATACTAGGGTTAGATGAAAAAACCACTATATGCACCCCTAGGAAAAAATTGACATTATGCCTCCTTGTTTATGTGTTAGTCTAATAAAAATAGAGAGGAAAGAGATCTAAAACTTGCCAAAAACCCCTAAAAATCCCTAAGAGATACTTCCAAGCCTAAAAGAGTTAGCCAAATGTCAAAGAGATATGGTGCAAAAACAGTGAGTAATGGCACCACAAATTAGAGAGATGGCGCCACTGTACGACCGAATGGTGCCAGATAGAGAACTTTTATCGCCACACCTTGCAAAACACGTGTTTTTCACAAAAACTCAAACAAACATAGTTAGCTTCGGACCATGGGGTCCCAATGGGCGTGCCAAATGAAGTCAAGGAAATCAAGCTAGGTGAAAAATATAAACAAAATGCATAAAACAAACAAATTTATACCTTGAAGTCCTCCTTCTCCTTGATAAGGTCGAGAGAGTGCACCCTTACTCTCTAGCTTCACCCATGACTATGTGAAATGCTCTCAATGCAAATACAAATCACTACAAGCCTAGCTCAAAGATGGAGAGATGATAGAAATTTTAACATGGTAACAATACTCAAAGATTGGATGATAAGATGGCTTCGAAGAGGTTGTATTTATAGGCATTTTGGAGGGGGATTTGATCCAATGGTTGAGATTAAATGTAGAGATCAATGGATGAGGATGAATGCAAGATGGAGGGCTTAGATTTGATCAAGAAGGTTGGATGGATGAGAATAAATGTGAATTTTTAATTCACATTGGGAAGGGGTTAGCATTAATGAAGTTAGATGAAGGGGATTAGAAGTGAATTTTAAATTCACATGGGGAAGAGTTCCATTAAATGAACACTAGGACAAATTAGGTGTTGTAAGAGCCTATTAATGAAATTTAAGACAAATGTGAATAAAAAATTACCTTATGTGGAATAAAGGATAATTTTTTTATTTGTGAAGTATGGGGATGAGTGTTAAATGAGGTTTGACCAAACTAATCAAGGGGATTAGTTTAATTAATATGGATAGAGAAAATTAGTAAATGGGTTAATGGAGGGTTACAATTAATTAAATGATGATTTATTTATTTAATTTTAGGTCTAAGGGTCATGTAGGCTAGGGTAGCTAATTAAATAAAAGGTATTTAATTAACTAGGTTAGGGGTAGGCTAATTAGTAGGCTTGATTAAACAGATAAACATAATTTATCTAATTAATTAGGTTTAGTGAGATGGGGAAATTAACCAAATAAATATTTGCATATTCATTTAATTAATTGGGCTAATGTTAGTAAGTGTGACTATTGAATTAATTAAATTAATTTAATTTTAGGGATTAAATGGTGAAGACAAGGGTGAATGGATAAGATAATTAATTAAATAAAAATTTAATTAATTAATTAGAGGAGGAATTAATGATATGGGTGATGTTAGAGAATGGTTAGGTGGTTGAGACATTTTTAGGTGTCTACAGCAAGGATATGTGTCGACTATAGAGAACTGAATAAAGCATTCATGCATACATGACCCATTTCCAACCCCCTTCACTAAGGAAATACTAAAATTAGTAGCCAGTAGGGAAATCTACTCTTTTACCGATGAATTTTTTGGTTATCACCAAGTTATATAAGAGAAGAGGATCAACCTATAACTACTTTTACATTCGAGTTTGGATCCTTCATGTATACTATTATGCCATTTGGCCTAAAGAATGCACCTACAATATTCATTAGAATAATGGTAAATGCATTCAAAGACTTCATCCATGATTTCTTATACTTAGATGATTGGATAGTATATGGACTATTGAAAGATCATGTACAAGTACTAAGAATGATGCTAAACAGATGTAGAAGCTTACAAATATCATTAAACTTGAAGAAATACATGTTTGTAGTACCTTTTGGTACCTTATTAGGACATATCATATGTAAAGAAGGTCTGATGGTTGACCCACTAAAAGTCAAACTAATACTCACACTTCCTCCACCAAAAAAAATACCATAAGTAAAGACATTCTTGGGATATACTGGCTATCACCACAAATTCATCACAGATATGCTACAATAACAACACCACTAGAGGAACTTATTAAGAAGAAATGTGGTAAGAATATTGAGTGGAATGAATAATGCCAGACTTCTTTTGAAATGTTGAAACAAAAGATTTTTGAGGCACCTATGTACTAATATTTATAGATTGGAACATACCATTCCATGTGCATGTTGACGCATCAAGGATTGCTATAGTGGTAGTTCTAGCACAACCCAAAGGTAATATAGACCAAACTATAGGCTTTGCTAGCCAGAAATTACAGGACAACTGAGAGGGGGGTGAATCAGTTGTACATTAAAACATTAAACCCTCAACTTGATATTCCAAACTCTTATTAAGCATTAGTAGATTATAAACATATGAAGCATCAATGCAAACACATCAAACACATAAGAGCACCAAATTTACGGGGAAAACCCAAGAAGGGAAAAACCACAGTGAGGATTAGCTCACATATATATGAATAGCAACACTGAAAATAAAGTCTCACTGCTGAGAAGAGAGAATAAAGAAGAAGATCTTTATAGAGAGATTAACTATCTCAAAGTAATAGGAAAAATCTACCACTGCAACTTCTTGCCATCCGCAACCTTTGGCTCACTGCCTCCAACAATTTCAAGCACATTGAAATGTAGAAACCTTCTGCTCACTACATTCCAGAGTCATAAGCATTTAATCTCACACTCAATTTACTACCCTTGACTCACATTGTAGTGCCCCTCCATTCTCACCATGGATGTGTAGGTAGTTGGCTTTGGAACTTGGAGATGAAGGTAAAATAATAGGGATATTTAAAGGTATGTGCTAATGATGATAAACAACTAATGTTGTATATTATTTCATGCATTCATGAAAATACTTCATGCCTTATGTATACTTCATACTTTGTGTATCAAGTGTGTGCTATGTGTTTTATGTATTACGTAAACTTGTGTATTACATACTATGGTCATGCTTCATATATTTTTGTGTATTAAGTGTATAAGCTTCGCATATGCTTCATGTGTTACATGTATTTATGCTTTGAGCTTCATATATATTTGTGTGCATCTACTTCAACATGGATCTCCTCTCCGACGATGCTTTCTAGAGAGCCTCACTCATCATGATATAGACAAATGTAATTTTGCTCTCTCATCATTCTTCCATTAATTTGACCTAGTTTAGTGTTGTGCTCTGGGGTTTCTTGGTGGGGCATTACACACATTCACATCATCTTCTCTACTTTGCTCCACTCAACCTCATCTTGCATTTATACCATCTACAACCAATACCTATCTCAATTAGTTTGGTCCTAATGAAGCGTGTGCACCTCAAACGTGCAACACCAATTAGGTCAGAACTAAACATTTCTACGGTGGAAAGAAGTGAAAGTGGAACATGCCAAGGGTTAACTAGGACTCAAATATTTATCACCAAGCTACTCATCACATCCACAATCCACGAAGTAGCTCCACAAATAATGCAGTTAGGTTAGGTCAGCCAAACTTGAACTAAAACAACAAGCAATTACCTCCACGCCTCTCCAAGTCCAAAAACATCATGTGCACCACAAGGAACCACTCTACAACATCCACACACTTTACTAGAATATTCACCATCATCAGAATCTTCTGTAACACTGCTGCAACCACTTGAAACAAAGAATATCTTCATTATACACATTAGGACACACTGCTATTGGTCATCAACAGAAGAAATGAGCTTGCAGAGCACCCCAACACTAGAAACTTCAAGGGAAGGTAGATATAGACAATATAAGCACTCTCCTAGATCCATAAAACAAGAAACCTCAATGTGAAGAAATGCGAAGTAATCTCATTTCTCCCAGACAACCTTCTTCACTATCAAACACTCTATCAAACACATCTTCTATTGCCGCACAATCCAGAACTTGAAACTTTGGATAAAACACCTTTGTACACCTCTGATCAATACTTCCAAACCATATAATCATATCTTAAACTATGAAGAAATGCAGAGCAGATCACTGAACATACCTCTATCACACTGGACACCTTTTTATCATTTTTTCTCAAAAGCACTTGGAAACCAAGTGAACCATCTACTGGAGGTTGACATCAATGACAAAACCAACAAGTTTCCAGAAATCTCCCCATTTTCATTGATGGCAACACCAACTTTTTGAAAAACCATCGAGACTTAAAACAATCAATCAATAGCTCACTAGTGCTCCCCCTAACTGGAACAACTCTTACTATTCACACACTTTCCTGCACAATGGTTTTTCAGCCACTTTAACTCTCTCCCCCTTTGACATCAATGGTAAAGGGCAACAGTTGCAACACCAACAAGTACTTGCTCTGTCTATACTACTTTCACTTTTCTACACTCCCCCTTAGGGTCATGAGATATGCTCCATCTGACTGCACCAACCAATAGTACCACTACCTACTCCCCCTAAAAGGTAGCCTTCAACATCAGTCTAGGACAAATAATATATCTTGAAATGTTTCCTGGATAGATGCACACACTTATGCATCTAATTAAAAGGAGGGGCAATAACCCCTAACTTCTGTTGGAGGTACTCAAAAGTATCTTTAGGAAGAGCCTTTGTAAAGATATCTGCAACTTGATCCTCAGTAGGCACATACTCCAATTTCACCTCGTTCTCTACAACCTTCTCTCTTAGAAAGTGATACTGGATTGAAATATGCTTTGTTCTTGAATGCATTATTAGATTCTTTGAAATGTTGATAGCACTTGTATTATCACATAAGATAGGAATAGGTTAATCATATGATACTTTGATATCCTTTAATGTCTGCTTCATCCATAACACCTGTGTACAACAAGATGCTACTGCAATGTACTTTGCCTCTGTAGTAGATAATGACACTGAATCTCGCTTCTTAACCATGAAACTAGTCTACTTCCAAGAAAGAAAGTATCACCACTTGTACTTCTTCTATCATCTATACATCCTACCCAATCTATATCTATATATGCACTCAAAGAGAAATTAGTATCCCTAGGATACCACAAGCCACAATCTGGAGTGCCTTTCAAGTATCTAAATATCCTTTTTACTGCTGAAACATGTGACTCTCTGGGATCTACTTGAAATCTAGCCACAAAGGCAAATTACATGCATGATATCCGGTCTAGTAGTAGTTAGGTATAACAGTCTACCAATCACTGATCTGTACTTGCTCTGATCAGCCTTAGGAGATTCATCATCTTTGCTTAACTTACAACCAATAGTCATGGGAGTACATACCAGTTTGGAGTCTTCCATTCCAAACTTCTTCAACATTTCCTTAGCATACTTTGACTGTGAAATGAAAATACCTTTTTTTGATTAACTGATTTATAATCCAAGGAAGAAATTCATTTCCCCACATATTGACATTTCCAATTCTTTCTGCATCTCTTCTACAAATCTCTTGCACATACCTTCATTTCCTCCAAATATTATATCATCAACATATACCTCCACAATTAGGATTTGATTTTCTTCAACTTTGAAATACAAATTTCTATATGCGGTGCCCTTTTTGAATTCTTGCTGTAGTAGGTACCTATCCAACCTTACATACCAAGCTATAGGAGCTTGTTTGAGTCCATACAATGCCTTCTTCAATCTGTAGACCATATTTGGATCATCTAATAACTAAAAGCCTTCCAGTTGTTCAATGCATACTTCCTCTTCCAATCCTACATTCAAGAATGCAGATTTCACATCTATCTAGTAGACTTTGAAATCCTTATTAGCTGCTGTGAGGGGGAAATCAGGTTAATCAATCAATGAAAACAAAAACCCAAACATCTACGAAATATGAAGGAGAAAGAGATATAAAATAAACTAAAATACTTACAAAACTCTTTTACCTTTCGCCTTCCATAGTTCGCCTATCTTCCTTTGATCTTGTTATGTGAAGCCCTCAGAAGCTGTCACTTGCTTGCTTGTTGAAGATGACAAAGTAAGAATGGCTTGGATACTTGTGTATTTGAAGGTGAGCTTCAAATATAGAAATGGATTGTGGATGATGGATACTCAAATAGGAGTAGGGGTGCCAAAGGCACGTTGGTATCTCTGCAGCATAAGTTTACACAAAATCTCGATTTGAAATGAAGAAAAGAAGGTTGTATTTATAGAAGAGAGTGAGGGAAGATCAATGGTTGAGGAGAAAAAGAATCAATGGATGAAGCTTGTTGAGGAACGTGCATCCAATAGAAGGACACGCGTCATTCCAAAAGTAGTCATTTTGAGTTAACTCCTCTCTTGATGAGGATGAGATATGATTTCCTTAAATTAGAATTTATTTTTCTAATTTAAGAGAGGATTTGCTTTAAAACTGCTTTAAAACAACTTTTGCTTTTGTAACTCAGTGTTTTGCTTTTGTGTGACAAGAGGAAAGTTATTTTTGGAAGATAAGAATGATTTTTGGAATAGATAGAAAGCATAAATAAATAAAAGGGATTTATTTATTTATTTTTGTAGATAAGTGAGAAGAATAAATAAAATATATAAATATATTTTATTTTGTGAGGTTTTTTTGATTTGATTTAAATAAAATTTGCATTTTATTTAAATTTGGAAGAATAAAAGGATATTAATTAAATAATTAAAATTATTTAATTATTTTGGAAGAATGAAGTTGGTGAATTTGATTTTAATTAATTAAATAAATGTGTTTATTTAATTAAATGAGAGGAAGTGAATCGAATAAATAAATAAATTTATTTATTTATTGATAAAGGAATATGATGATGGAATAAATATTTAAAATATTTATTTAAGTAGAGTCATGTCAATTTTAGGTGTATACATTTTGCCCCTCTTTGAAGCAATGTGTTTTATCACGTTGTTTCAAAGAATAAGAATTTTTGATAGTGATACATGCCCCAATTTTCCCTTGGTTCAAGTTTAACAACAGGATGCCCCCTCGGGAGATTGGACGGGAAAAGACAGAAGGCCGTGAGATGGACAATCTCACGAAGAAGAAGGTTAAAGACAGGTTAGGATGGAGAAAAATAGGGTATGGTTTGGAGAAACAGACATGGGAAGTAGCCACAGTTGTCATGCAGTCAGATATGGGTCACTTGTTATATATAGGAGCTGGGTCCACATATTCTATTCATTTGTAAACTTGTCCCTAGTTGATTGGTCCTCTAGAGAGCTTAGGAGAGCATGGCAGCCAGAGAGTTGGATATTCTGCGTGAGGAGCATCGGTTTGAGAGGATTCGACGATTCGATCGGCCAGTAGAGGCAGGACCCCCAGTATGTGTTTCTTCAAAACTTGCTAAAAGTCAATTTTTGAGCGTATTAATGGCTAGGAAACTCAACTAGGACAGATGCATAAGAACACCCTTTTTGCGCATATGCGCTCTGAAATGGCACATTTGTCGCGAGATTGCGCTTTTACCTTCTGAAATGGCACATTTGTTTATTTTGCGCATTTCAGCTATGAAGTGGCGCATGTGCTTAGTTTGCGCATTTGAGCTATGAATTTGCGCATATGTCCAGAAATTGCGCATATGTGTTGTGAATTGGCGCATATGCTAGGGTTGCGCATTTGATATAAGAACTGGCACATTTGCCAGGCAATTGCGCATTTGATATGGGAAGTGGTGCATGTACCAGAATGGCGCATACGTGTCAGAAAGTGGCGCATTCATGGTGAATTGGCGCTTTTGGTATGAAACAGTGCATTTGCCACCTGGATTGGCACATTTGCACTTAGGAAAATCAGTTGACTTAACAAAATTAACCCAATTGGCATCCTGATCGATGTGTCAATTGATTAGCGATCTCCGAGATTGTCGGGAATCTAGTCAAGAGATGATATGCTGTTTTGATTAATTTGATATGTTAAGCCAATGATAGGATAGCTTGATTGCTTTGAGTAGGTCTGATATAGATATGGATTTCACTAACGATATGCGTTACTTGGTTGTAGGAGGATATTCGGGACATTCTTACATCGCGCGAGCAGTTTCTGTTGCCATTGTTGCAGCGCTACATACTGACTGAGATAGATCGCAAGGCCTTAGCTGCTATGGGTCTGTATCATGTGCTCTTTATGCCCCAGGTTCGTATGAACTAGGTGATGGTGACTATGGCTGTGGAGCGATTCCACAGCAAGGATGGGACTTTTCATCTTCCGACAGGAGAGATGGCCATTACTCTGGAGGATGTCTATCAGATTCTGCACCTCCCTATTCAGGGGGAGTTGGTTGAGTATGAGTCACAGCGTGATGCTAGGCTGGAGGAGTGCAGGTGTGTTTTTGACGATCCAGAGTTGGCGGGGCAGGAGATATCGTGGCAGGACATGCATGACTGCTATGACTACTTCTCGGGCATAGTGGCTGGACTGATTGGTGGCGTAGTATGCCCCGATAGGAGAGCGTACGGCTTCCCCATTGGCTGGGGACGGGTGCTGGAGAGTATGATCACAGACGGGACACAGTATGCTTGGGGTGTGTGCATGCTTGCACACTTATACAGAGATATGCATCAGGCGGTGTACCACCGAGGCTCTAGTTTAGCAGCAGGCGCGTCTCTCTTACAATTTTGGTTGTGGGAGCACATTGCTATCACCCGGCCGATATGTGTCTTTCATAGGCAGAGGGGTAAGCCGTACAGTTATGGATATGCAGGTGTGATTTCCCAGCACAGGCTGGGGAAGCTTGAGTACTGGAGGCATGCCTTTGATGGCTTGGATGCAGTTGTCTACTGGCCGTACATTGACTGCGAGGTGTGGGATGATGAGGCAGACGAGCTCCCATATTGCTTCCAGACGAGATGGCTCATTGGCAGGACTTGATATATTTTAGAGCGACAAATAGTCAACTGAGTGCAGAGACAGTTTGGCCGCATATAGGGTAGACCTTAGGGAGAGGCACGGTTTGCCAGGACCCATGCTGAGAGGTTTAGGTGGGGTCCTGTGGCATCCTATGAGGAGGCATTGGCGGATTTTCAGCAAATTCCCTATGCAGCCTGGCCGATAAGGAGAGACATAGTAGATGCTGGCATAATGCCAGACTATGAGGAGTTGTTTGCGGTGCACCCATTCCTGAGGTACTCAGGACCAGGAGAGTTGGCTCTTCATATTGACGAGGAGGATGCAGATGGTGTGGGTGCAGCTAGCAGGGGGAGGGGAGGACGGAGGAGGAGGAGGAGAGATCAGGGAGATGATGGGAGATAGAGACAGAGGCAGAGGGTTGGAGAGGGGCTCGTGGGCTAGCAGGCAATTGGACAGGCACAGGTCCAGGTGCTAGTGCAGCCAGAGGTAGCACGGAGACAGATGCCACTGCCACAGCAGGTGGCACAACCGATACAGGGACAGGTGCCAGCACAGCAGGTGGCACAGGCCGAGTATGTTCCACAGCCTAATGTGTAGTAGCAGGTTATGGTTTCATTACAGAGCCAGATTAGGCAGCTGAGGGCTCATTTGAGAGCAGCTGAGTCACGGAGAGAGTCAGATGCGATTCAGATATCTGAGTTGACGAGGGAGGGAGATGCAACCTTAGCTAGCATGCAGGCTATGAGGTTAGAGAGAGATGCAGCAGTGATGGCCATGGGCACAGATGGGACTTCTAGTTTTTTGGTTTCATAGGTGCAGCAGGCATAGGCATAGGTGGTCCAGGTGCAGGGTGAGCTTACTAGAGCTCAGGCACAGGCTCAGTACTATAGAGATTTATATCACGGAGCTGTGTTAGTAGAGCATCATGCCCCTAGCTTCAGGAGCCAGTCAAAGGCATTACAGAGGGCAGGTGGGTCTCAGTTTACAGGCTCAGTGAGGGGCCCACAGCAGTCAGGGAGAGACAGAGGAGAGGCCAGTGCAGGGAGCAGCATGCCCCCGCCATAGGGTTAGACAGACTTGATCACTTGTACTAGTTTTTGATTGTACCGTGGCACATTTTGGGTAGATGGCTGAGATGGCCGATGTACTTTTGTATTTTTTTGAGACATGTATCATGATTTGTTGTATACATTTATGACATGACTCTGAGATTGGACAGAGATTTTGATATATTGTACATTTGGACATGCTTTTGATGATTATATGATGATGCCCCTATTTGATGGTCTATATGCACAATGTGTTTGATGTTTATGTGTGATGGATGCACGTTACCTTATGATGTGTTATATGTGATGCATACTAACTGAATGATTTTGATTTATGCAAATGCTAATGTGGATGGATATAATTTTATGTAGTTCTATATGTATGTGACCTAATGTTTTTGATTTTCTTTTGATATGATGCATGGATGCAAATGTATGCGGATGACCAAACATGTATGGAAATTGATCTAATGTACTTATTATGTATGCAAATGATGTAATCATGTGAATGACTATCTCATGTGATGTGATATGCAACTTATATGCTATATTTTTGATATGTCTAGATGTACTCAATCGACATAGAGATGATATAGATGAGTGGAATAGAAGAAGATGAAGAAATACTGACTTTCGTTTGATATACTACAGGATTTGCTTTATTGCATGGATGATTGGATATGAGATGGATACGGATGCGGGTTTGTCATCTTTGCAAGTCTTTTGCTTTCATCATTGGGCACTTTTTGGTATTTTTGTACTTTTTGGAATGTTTTAAGGGAATACAAGCATCTAGGTATAATTAGACCGAGATGACCTGAGTATTCCTTACATGGATTTTGATATAGCAAGTTGATACAAGCATCTAGTCAAACTTGAATCTAGATGATTTGAGTACTTCTTGCATTTCAACAGACAAGGATTGCCCCTTTTCATGTTTCAACTTCGGGGTCCTCGATGATCTTTTGCTGATCATGTCGTTAGACAAAAGTCATCACATTAATAAAGTTTAATCCACAAGCAGTAGACAAAGAAAAATTATGCCCCCATCATAGCATCTCTAGCTTTTGGCATCCTCGAGTAGCATAGGAAGACATAATGGCAAAAATTCAAGACCTTGTAAGTTAACCTGTTGACAAAACATTCTTGCATTAGATGTGTCTTTTGCCATAATTGATATAGAATTGTTTGAAGTGTTTCGACATGGTACTCTGCTTTGTTTTGGATAGGTTGATGTTTCGAGTCAAGATTTTTGTTGTTGGGTAGTTTTCTTTGTTGTGCTTGTCTGGTGAAGGTATTGCAATCCTTTATTGGTATCCTCTTTAGAGCAGTGGCATTCAAGAATCCAAATCCATAACTAGGTCAAGGAGTTACCTCCAGTTTAGACAAGGATCGACTTATTATGGGCGAGACGACAACAGATATGGAGAGACAAACCCTAAGGGACTGACCTAGTGCCTCGGGGGCTCATTGTTGAATGGCCTTGCCTACATGATGACGCAGAGGCAACGTAGTTCAGGGTGAACCCTGATGGACCTAAGACCTAGGCGATCAGAAAGTGGTGCGGACACAGAGAGATAGAAGGACTAGACATGGGACAGATGGGACAATGGAGCCTCGGGGGCACATTTGAGAATGGCCTTGCCTACGTGATAGCTCAGAGGCGACGTAGTTCGACAACGGTTCAAAGGATTGGTTCAAGATGAACGATATGATAGACACAAGAGATATGAAGTCGAAATAGATGGAGGAAGTGGTTTGTCACAGAATAGCGCCTGTTTGCCAGGTTTTCACCACTTGCTTTTTATTTGCACGAATGCCAAGAGTACGCATGACGCCTGTTTGCCAAGTTTTCATCATGGTACCTATCCTAGGCACCTGTTTGCCAGGTTTTCACCGTAGGACGATTTTTTTGTTATTTTTCCAATTTTTTGATTTTTTTTGTTCTATTTTTTATCACTTTTCATTTTTTTTGGATTTTTTAGGACTCCCTTACATTGGGGTTTTCAAGTATAGAACTTGCGGAGGTGCATGCTATTGATAGGATCATTGAACAGTTCCCCTTCAGATGTGGTCAGTTGATATGCCCCCGATCCGTATGTTGCAATGACAACATAGGGACCTAGCCAGTTGGGTTCAAATTTTCCTTTCTTTTCATGATCTTGCTGATTTCTTAGATTTTCTCTTAGGACTAGGTCACCCACTTGGAATACTCAGGGATTTACTCTATGATTGTAGCTTCTGGACATGTGCTGCTGGTATGCTTTCAAATGGTTAAAGGCCTATTGCCTTCTCTCTTTGAGCAGCTCTAGTTCTTGGAGTTTGGTTACTCTGTACTCTTCATCAGTTATGAGACCCTTTAGTGAAACTCTTAGGGATGGGATCTCGACTTCAATGGGCAAGATAGCTTCAGATCCATAGACTAGTGAGTATGGTGTTGCACCTGTAGGCATGTGGATGCTTGTGCGGTGGGCCCATAGTGCAGGATTCAGTTGGACATGCTAGTCACGACCATCATCATTGATAGTCTTTTTGAGGATTGTTAGAATGGTTTTATTCGATGCCTCAGCTTGACCGTTACCTTGAGGGTAGGATGGGGTTGAAAAGCGGTGCTGGATATGGAATTTGTTGCATAGTTCCCTGACATCTTGGTTTTTGAAGGGTCGTCCATTATTAGTGAGGATGGACGAAGGGACACCATAATGACAAATGATATAGTTTAAGATGAAAGAGGCAATCTATTTGCCTGTGATGTTGGCTAAGGGCACAACTTCAATCCAATTCGTGAAGTACTCTATGGCAGTGATAATGAATTTATGGCCGCTTGAGGAAGGAGGGTGGATCTTGCCCACTAAGTCGAGTCCCCACTGACAGAAAGGCCAAGGAGTTGTTAATGGCTGTAATTCCTGCGCTGGTGCATGTATCAGGTTCCCATGGATTTGGCATTTCTTGCACTTCTTGACAAAATGGTAGGAATCTTGTTCCATTGTTGGCCAGTAGTATCCCATGCGTATGAGTTTCTTGGCTAGAGTAGGACCGCTAGAATGAGTCTCGCATATACCATCGTGAATTTCACTTAGAGCAATTTGATATTCATCTCTATCTAGACACCTAAGGAGGGTACCATCGAGACCCTCAGCGATATAGGGTGTTTGCGACAATGGCATACCGGGATGCCTATCAGATGAAGGTTCTTTTCTGGTTGCTGGAGAGGTTAGGTGGGAGGGTGTTCTCTTTTAGACAGGCAAATATTTTGCCATAGAGTGGGGAATCGGCTCCTAGGATGTGGCATATGATATGGGAATCTGGGGTGTCATAAGCAGAGCAGGAGACTGGCTCTACTAAGAACTCATACCGTGTTTGATTTCTTGGTATGTTGAGGAGAGATGCGATTGTGGCCATTGCATCAACAGCTTTATTCTCGATCCTTGGTATCTGTTCGAAAGATATTTTGACGAAATATTCCTTGAAGTCATCTACCATTCTTTTGTAAGGAATCAGTTTCTCATCCTTAGTTTGGTATTCATCATTCACTTGATTGATAACCAGTTGTGAGTCACCGTAGACTTGAAGTTCTTTGATGTTCCACTCAACTGCCAGCTTGATACCGATAACCAGGGCCTCATATTCCGCTACGTTGTTAGTGCAAGGGAACATTAACCTGTATGACTTTGAAATAGTGTTGCCATTAGGTGTTATCAATTAAATACCTACCCCTGATCCATGCTATGTGTATGAGCCATCGAAATACATTTTCTAGTTTGCTATGTTGACATGGAAGATAGATTCATCTGGAAATTTGAAGCTTAGGGGGTTATCATCCGTTAAAGGTGCATCTGCTAGTTGATCTACGAGCACTTGTCCTTTTATAGCTTTTTTGTCCACATATTTGATATCGAACTCACTGAGAAGCATGACCCATTTTGATAATCTACTTGTTAAGGTAGCCTTGTTAAGTAGGTGTTTCAGTGGGTCAATCTTTGCCACTAGTTTGATAGAGTGTGATAGCATGTAATGTCTCCACTTTTGTGAGGTGAAGACGACAGCTAGGCATGCTCTTTCGATAGGTGTATATTGTAGTTCGTATCCGACGAGTGTTCGACTGATGTAGTAGATAGCCTATTCTTTTCCATCATAGTTCTGTTGTGCAAGTAAAGCTCATAGAGCTATTGGTGTAGCTGAGATGTACAGTAATAGAGGCTTGCCCTGAATAGGTGGCATCAATACCGTTGGTTTCATAAGATATTCTTTTAGTTGTTGAAATGCCTGTTCACATGATTCATTCCATTTGAAGGGTACATTTTTGTGTAGTAGATGAGAGAATGGGTGGCACTTGTCTGCCAGTTGGGAAATGAACCATCTAATAGACTACAGTTTGCCTTGTAGGGATCTCAATTGAGTCAGATTTTTGGGAGGTGGCATTTCCATTATTGCTTTCACCTTAGCAGGATCCACTTCAATACCGTTTGCAGATACTATATATCCCAGTAATTTGCCTAAGGTAACTCCGAATACACACTTCTTTGGGTTAAGTCGCACACTAAACTTTTCCAGTCAGTTAAAGATCGTCTAGTACTGCTAGATGCCCTTCTCTTGTGAGAGATTTTGCTAGAATGTCATCGACGTGGTCTTCCATTATAGTATGCATCATATCGTGGAAGATTGTTGTCATGGCTCACTGATATGTTACCCCAACATTTTTCAGACCGAATGGCATGATGCACCAACAGTAGGTGCCCCAAGGACATGTAAATGCAGTTTTGTGTTGGTCTTTGGGTGCAATCTTTATCTGGTTGTAGCCTGAGAAACCGTCCATGAGTGATAGCATAGTGTGTCCCGCCGTAAGATCGACAATCATGTCTATGTTGGGCAGAGGGAAGTCATCTTTGGGAAAAGCCTTGTTCAAGTCTCTGAAATCATTACAAATTCTGACCCTGCCATCTAGTTTAGCCACCGGTACTATATTCGAGACCCATTCAGGATAGTTGATCAGCCTGATAAATTTGACATCTAACAGTTTTTTTAGTTCCTCCTTTACCATGAGGGCCACATGCGGGTGCATTTTTCTGAGCTTTTGTTTGACCGGTTTAGCCCCTGGAGCTAGAGATAAATGATGCATGATAAGATTTGGATCTAGCCCTGGCATGTCAGCGTATGTCAATGCGAAGTTGATCTGTTTTCTTTTGAAGAAATCTGTAAATGCTAGTTTTTCATGTTTTGTTAGAGCCTTTGCCATGTGGACCATTCTTGGATTATCACCTGTGTGGACATTGATTGCCTCTGCCGGTTCTATCAAGATTGATGATCTCTCCTGGTGTGTGAGATTGGGGAGAGTGTCAAGCTTTCCATCCTTCGGCGCCTCCGAGAGGTTTTCACCATTGGATACGTCTTTATTTTTACTATTTTGATGATCTAACACTACTGCGGAGCAGTTTTCACCGTTAGATCGCTCTTTTATTTTGATGTTTTTATGACTGAAAGGCTTGGCTCTCTCTCCAAAATAAGCCTTCTCGTTGAGTTCAATAGCATAGCCAGCTCTGTGGTCTCCTGCAGGTAGGTGATCTCTAAGCTCAAGAAAGTCTATAATGGTGTCGTCATTTTCAAAGGTATCAAGCTCAGGGGTGGTGCCTTCTAGGTCCTAGTCTATAAGTTCGGGGTGTACCAAAGGTAAGGAATCATTGGGTTGGTTTGGCTCAACGATGTTGATGGTAAGGACATAATTGTTGAGGGAACGGACAAAGTCTGCAATGGTCTCACTAGTAGGAGATCTGTCGAGGGAGGTATCACTCTTTCCTCGCGATTGTCATTATTGTCATTATGCGGAACGGACTCTAGTGGTCTATCTCTTGGACCTTGTCTCTCATTCGTAGGGGTTGGGTCATACTCATGGACAATGTCAATATCCTTTTTGTCACAAGACAGCTCAGAGAGGCTATCCCACGCATATTCATTAGAATTTGTTTCACTCCCCAGTTGCATTCTCTAAATTTGTTCAACCAGATTGCTAGTGGATGTTTCTGGTTGTTTGCCCTTATTCTTGTTGGTCCTATTGTTTCTTGGTGCTCCAGTGTAGCCTAGCCCTATAGTGTCTCGGGCTGTTAAGGTATGAGGTTGGATGGGTTCAGTGATGCCATCCTTTCTTGAACCAAGTGGACCGTGTCCTTCATACCCCATTCTCTGTAGCATCTAAAAGCCTTGACCATACTGTTCTGTTGGTATAGTGGGATGGTCATGTTGTGTCGAGGAACTAGCTTCATCTTTGTATAGCCACTGTAGGACATCTTTTTCATCACTTTCGTCTTCTAGGCTTCCCCATTTTACAAATGGTCCTTTGGTAGGCTTCTTTGCTTTACGTGTTTTTAGGATAGGTCTCCCATAGGATCTAGGAGATAGAGGCAGTTGTGCTAGGCAGAGGGATTGAGATACCGTGTATTCACCCAAGCCTTTATCTTTGAGTTGGAGTTTAGGTTGAGGTCCTCCAGAAGAGGAAGCAAGTGTAGTTGGATTGACATGGGATGACGAAGATGCAGAAGCACGATTGTTAGGGATTACAACTTCTGGTTTGGGCTGAATTGAGTTGCAGTATTGATAGGGGTTAGGATCACCTTGGATGGTGATTTCTTGTCCTTCATGTGGGAACTTGATACATTGATGGTATGTAGAAGGTATTGCTTTCAAGGCGTGTACCCATGGTCACCCACGGAGAATGTTGTAAGCTAGTTCCATGTCAAGGACTTGACAAGCTACATCTTTCACTATAGGGCCTACTTTGATCAGTTGTGTAACAATTCCTTTGGATGTCCTTTCTTCCTCATCATAGGCTTTTATGGTATTTTTCTTTTCAGATCTATAGGCTTCTCTAAAAACCCCAATGTAAGGATTAACTTCAATGTGCAGATATTCAAACCAGCCCCTCCATCAATTAGGACTCTTTTGATCTTGTGCTTGTGTATGAAAGCTTCACTATGAAGGGAGGTGTTATGGGGTTGAGCGATGGACATATCATCCTTCTCAGTGAATGATAGGGAGTGTGGTGAGGTGATGTGACCGACCATAGTTTGGAATTGCTCTTTAGCTAGGTTCGTGGGAACGAAGGCTTCTGCTAAGGCTTTGTCAAGTATGGACCTATGAGAAGGAGATAGACACAGAAGTTCCAACATGGAGATGTGCATAGGTGTTTTGTGGAGTTGATCCACGATACTGTATTGACCAGGTGGGGGAGCGGACGCTCCTCTAAGGGTGACCCTATTACTACGAGTAGTAACATTGCAGTCTGGATCCTTGTTGATAGTGATCACATTGATGTGTGAGTCACCTTCTAAGATATGGTTAACAACATAGTCGAAGCCAACATTAGTGTAGTTTGCATTGTTAGAGCCATTATTGTTTCTGTTTGAAGGTCCTCCCTGTTCATAGTTAGGAAGAGGATCCTTGAATGCCTGATGATCTCTATTGGAAGTGTGTTCGTGAGATTGTCTGTTAACAGATATTTTGTTTTGATCTATTAGGTCTTGGATTATATGCTTGAGTGCAATACAATCATTTGTCTTGTGCCCCCTATTTCTATGGTATTCGCAGAAGTCATTGTCGTTCCACCAATGGGGTTTGACCTTTGGTTCGTATTCTCGTGCAGAGGGAAGCGTTATGAGATTGTTGGTGATTAGCTTCTGCAAGGTAGTTTCTAGTGACTCATCCAAAGGTGTGAACTTTCTCTTAGGTCGAAAGTTGCCAAACCTAGATTCGGTGTTTCTTGGTTTGTTTTGCAGGGGTTATTTTGTGGTGTTGAGAGGTTGAAAATTGGTTGTTTAGGTGCCGCATTTTTGGCATCCACCACCCCGTCATTCACAACGTTCTTATTTTTCGTCCAGAATCTAGGTTTGTCATTGTTGGTGTTGGTGTTTGGAGTGTCTTTGTAGAGCTTGATTTGGCCCTTCGCGATGAGAGATTTCTCTATGATGAGGCCCATCTCAATGACCTTGCTAAAAGAAGTAGGACATTGGATTTGGATTTGGTAGCTTAAGTCCATTTGTAGATTGTGGACGAACATCTCTAGCATCTGCTTTTCTGGTATTTGGTGTGGGCATTTGCTTGCCAGTTGTCTCCATCTTTGTAAGAAGGCAGCAAAAGATTCTTCTCCTTTTTTTTTGGTGTTGCAGAGTTCCAATATTGAGATGTCGTTCTCAATATTGTATGAGAAGTGGGTGACAATTTTTTTGACAAGTTCATTGAATGTTTTAATACCAGGTGGTAGTCTAGAGAACCAATCCATGGCTTCTCCTCCCAAGCTTCGTGGAAATAGTCGCATAAGGTAAGTGTCGTTATGTGCGACTTCTAGACAAGCAGCATTGAACTCTCTGATATGATCTCTTGGACCACCCTTCCCTCGATACTTATCAAATTTAGGCACTTCAAATCTTGAGGGGAAGGGAATCATGTTTAAGGACCTATCAAAAGGATATGGTGAAATATCCTCTAGGGTGTAGTTTTTAGTTGATGTTCCCATTTGTATGTCATAAAGTTTTTGTTTGAGAGCGTCATATTTTTGGTTCATTAGACTTAGGGCATTTAAGGAGTCTATTGTTTCTTTGCTCTTATCCGTGGGTATTTCATCTTGTCTACTTCCTTCAGGGTTTCTCTCTTCATCAGTTTCTTTGAGAGTCTCTACGTCATAACCTTTGGGAAGTTTTACTCCTAGGTTTGCTAGGTGTAAGAAAAATTTTGTAGGGTCTTGTGCGAGCACTCCTTCTAATAGGCATTGAAATTTTGGGTCATGTTGTGTTTTGAGGATCTCTTCCATGGAAGGTTCTTCGTCACTTTCATTACCATCAAAAATACTTTTCCTTGCCATTTCTAACTATTTTTGTTTTTGTAATCTTGTCAAGACCATGCAAGGTAGTAAAGAGATGGGATGAGGTGGAATTGGAAGATTTTGAGCAAGGTGCTAGGATGAAACAAGGTTTTAGCAAGGTTCCTCTTAGATCTAGATGGTGTCAAACAAGGTGGGTATACAAAAGCGATAGTCAAAAGCTAGGATGTTAGGAATCCGTTACTTGACGTTGACTAGCCTTTGCACAATCCACTAGTGGAGTTCCGATAGAGAAGGATAAGTAATCCTTGATACTTGGAGGCTCACTAGGTCTTGTTTGAGATTTGACTTTGATCAAGAAAAATTTGACTATAACCTTGTTGGAAACTTGGAAAAAGATTTGGCGAGAATTTGGATGAACAAGCAGCTATGGTGCGGATAAGAGAGAAATGGTTTGATTTTGCAAGGTCTTTAACCAGATTTTGAAAACTAGAACAGGTTTGAACTGGTTTTTGAAAAGTATTGATAAATTTTGCTCTTTGGAAGATACTAGATTTTTGCTCTCAGGTTTAAATGCGCAACAACAGGAGGCAGATGCGCAAAAGGTCGATGCACATGCGCAATACTGGTGAAGTTTCAAATGCGCAAAGACAGAGTTCAAATGTACAATACTGGCAAATGTGCAAAAAGTTGATTCAAATGCACAATAAGTTGATGCAGATGCACAATTATGGCTATTTTTTGTGTTTTCTCAAAATTTTGGATCGTTTTCAGGATTTTTCAGTGTTTTTGGTTTGAAAAACTTGGTGTTTCTGATGATGTCGATGTTCAATTATGGCAAAAACATAGCAAACACATAGAAGTTTTCCATGATTTTTATCTTTTTATTATTTTTTGTGTTTTTGGACTATTATGACTCAAAACAAGTACAACCTAGGCTAGATGAGACAATATTCATTGAATCCTCTAGCTGTGCAAACTAAAAGCGTGTAGCTCCAGGATCTGATAGCACCGGCTCCCCTCCACAACACTCACTTCTCATACATATCAGATCCGGGTTTCCTTAGGCTTGTACCCCCACTGAACCTTAGGATTGTCCATGCTACCTCTACTTAAAGCCACAAGAATCGAGGCCGCTTCAAGAGCTCTGCCCTTTACATCAACAAATAGGGGTTTTTAGCTTGCTACACAATTGGTTCTTAGTTAGGGCAACCGTTCGAGTGGTTACACATGCAGTGGTGCTACTCTCTGTTGTGGAGTCTCCTAGCCTCAAAGGGTTATGCCTATGAGGGTTTTGGGGGAGGTTGGCCGTCAGTGTAACACAGCAGCACTCGTTGCTTGAGGTTTTCACCCCAAGCACAATTTATTTTAAGTGGCTTGGTAGGGCTTGGCTTTAGCCTGTTACCACTCAGGGTCATTCGTACTTGGACAAGCGTGCATCCAAGGGCAGGCCCCCCTAAAGGTTTGACAAAAAGAATGACAAGTCTGGCACTTTGATCACCCAGTTAAGGGGAGAGCATAAGCCTATTGTCATTCACAAGCATAGAAAACAATTGTTCACCCAGCCTAGTTAAAATAAAAAAACTAAATGGGCTAAGCTAATTTGTGCACTCACATGATTGTTAACTTGAAAAGTGATTAATCATAGCATTGTTCATTTCTCGTTTGTATAAGATAGTAGTGATTAAACTAGAAAATAAATCCACAATGCAAGATAGCAATTTGGTTCAGTTACTTCCTTCCTAGTTAGAAGACTAAGTGAAGTTTGTTATGAAATGCACTTGTTACTTTCACCCCTAGTTAGTCTAAGTGAACTAGTCAAATCATCTAGATGACCTAATCCAGCCACTACTCCTGCAAAACTGACGTTAGTTCCAGCATGCAAAAATTAGAAAACCTAAAACAAAAATCAGAAGACAGATGCGCAACACTGCAGTCTAAATGCACAGAAACACGGAGTGTGCGGCTTTTTGAATAGAAGTGCAAATACAGAGATCAAATGTGCAAAAAGATGAGGTATAGGCGCAACAACAACAGATGCGCAAAAGGACGAGGTGAATGCGCAAAAAGGCAGGGTAAATGCGCAACTTTGACGGATGCGCAAGTTGACAGGATGTATGCGCAAGTAGAACTCAATGTCAAAACCCAGGATGGATGCGCAACTTCAGAGGTTGAATGCACAACTGTGGAGGTCAAATGCGCAAAAGCAGAAGGTGAATGTGCAAATCGGGGGGTCAGATGCGCCAGTTCATCAGATGCGTCATTTTGGAAGGTAGATGCGTTGTTTCAGAAATTGAATGCGTAAAAACTCTATTAGAGACCTATACGTCACCTGTACGGACCTGTCTTCAAGGAAACTCAGATTTTTTGATTAGTAGAGGGGCAAGCGCCCCACGGTGGGCACCAAAATGTGAGGGGGAAACCAGGTTAATCAATCAATGAAAACAAAATGTAATGTCCCCTTCTCGACACATGGTTAGTCCATCATGGAGTTCCCGTGGACTAACAGTTTGGTTAGGGAACTATGGTTAGTTGGCTCTGGAGATCCTTGTCAGTGGGTGAGTTGGTTCGCATTCTGAGGATCTAGTTGGCACCCTCGTGGTTGGTTCAGTGGGCTCTTGGTCGTTACTTACTATTTTTAATAAGTTTGGGTACTATGTCGGTTCGGGATTTTTAGAGTTGGATCAGATGCGTTTCATCGAGACCTTTCCGGCGAGCTAAAGATTAGCGAATTCCGACACCGTCTTCATATTTATTTTAAAGTCTGAAGATCTATTAATTTATATTAATATGGACTTTATTATATTTTGCCAGAAAAAGTGAAATTAATGAAATAGAGACATAAAGTGAAAGTAAATTGTTATTCTCCATCCCCAGGAGACATAAAGTGAAATTAATGGTTATTTTCCCTCCTAATTGCCCAACGCCTATCTTGGAGGAAGATAAAAAGGTCATTTGGAGCTCATTTGGTTTTATGCTATGTTTTAATATTGTGTATGAGAGCTCTGTTAGGGTTTTAGAGTTGGAGATTTTGCATCAGGCTATTAGAGACGGAAACCTCCATTAGTGATGGTGTCCCACAGGTGTGCAATACCACCCAATGGTGCCATTGACGGTGGATGTATTCGGCATTCACAAATGTGTTGATAATGGAGATATTCGAAGAGTTGCTGAGCTGAATGTGATATTCTTTATGATATTGTCATTTGCTGATTAAGAAGGGCTGTGTAGGCAGATTTCAGAGGGTTTGTGGTAGTTTTCTTGCTGCTGATATACACTTCCAGCCATGGCCGTACACATCTAGGCATGAAGTTGGGAGTTTTGAGCTTCATTTCTCTTTGCGGGCAGCTTCTATTTTGCATTGTATGAAGCATCTAGGGCCTCCTGTATTGCTTCTATTAATATAGACATGATATTTCCTATTCCTTGGAGTTTGGAGTGATTCTGGCTATGCCCATTTGCTGGTCCGGCTACAGCAGAAATATCAAAGTGCAAAACTTGACATGGGTATGTAACGATAATTAATATTTGTGGATTTGATGATCTGGGTCATTGTTTGTTTGTGCAAATTCATTGTACTTTTTTTTGGGTTTTCTATATATGCTCTATATTGTATGCTACGACAACACAACTGCAAGAAAACTGAAAACTCCTTTTGCATTCTTCTGTCTAGTCTGAAAGATCACAATAAAAATTAATAAAAATCACACATAAAAGATCTTTAAAAATATACAAACAGGTAGGGCACATTACAGTGGTATCAGAGCTAAAGATCTTGCCATCTTATGAGTTCAGTTTTGACATGCAGAGGTAAAATGAGACATGCGACCTGCTGATAGATATCCGTTCAGAAGTACAAGGGTAAGACAAGGAACACAGGCTTCACAGTTGAATAATCCAGAGAATCCAGTACCTGTAATAGATCCTTTCAAGTTAGATACTGAGATAGTGGTAGCAGCTACTGGGGATGATTCTCAGGTATCACAGACGAACCCATTTTCTGGAGAGCTTCCACCAGTTACAGGTCCTACAGGAGAGATGGGTGACAGGGACAAACCAGAACTTAGTGCGCGTGACATTTTGATCGCACTTACTTGAGAGATGAGAGAGTCTCGACGTGAGATGGTAGAGGCACAGGCCAAGTTAGCACATGCCATCGAACGGATGGGTAATGACTTAGACAATCACCGTGACAGAAATAGATACAATGGAGGTGACAGGAATAGGTACGATGGAGGTGACAGAAACAGATACAACAGAGGTGACAGGAACAGGTACTAGGACGGTGATAGAAACAGACATGATGGGGGAGAAAGGAATAGGAATGATGGGAATGACAGGCATAACGGTGATAGGAATCAGGAAGAACAGAATAATGGGGACAGGTATCATGATGATAGGCACAGAGATAGAGATGATGATGAGGCTTCGGTTAATCACCATAGGGCTTCGCAGTTCACTGCGGGAGATAGACCTGGTATTCTGATATTTGCTCCCAGGAATCAAGTTCCTGAATAGGATCCTACTCAGGCAGAGTTCCAGGAGGAGATTTTGAGGGACTGGAGAGCATCCAGTGAGGGTTTCAGAAATGAGATGACATTTGCTGAATATTCTAAAATGAGGACTAGGTGTAGACCTCAGAGGGGAGGTAGATCACAGAACCAAGAAGAACTGCAGAGGAAAGTAAGTAAGATGACACTTCCTTACTTCGATGGATCAGGTAAGACCACCGCGAGAGCTTGGGTCTAGAAATTAGACAGCTACTTGCAGATTAGTCCCATGCCAGAGGAGGACGCTATTACTTATGCAGCTCTACACTTGGAGGGGACTGCTCACAAATGGTGGAGTAACGGGAAGGTTACATTGGGTCACGATCAGGTCACTTCATATGTGGAGTTTATAGCTAGACTGATCGACAGGTTTGATAAAAAGGACCTAGAGTTACAGTTCAAGGAGCTGACTCAATTGAGACAGAGCAGATCAGTAGACTCCTACATTCTTGATTTCTAGGATATATCTGTTATGGTTCCGGATATTACTGAGCGCAGGTTGGCTGTTCTTTTCATTGACGGATTATCGGATCAACTTCGCGGATGGGTGAAGGGTTTTGACCCTACTACACTTCAGGAGGCCATGAAGAAGGCGCGAGACATGGAATCATTAGTATGGAGGAATAAATTTCAATCCAAAGGATTTCTGCCAAGGAAAGATAAGGAGAGGGATAGGAGACCATTTCAGAGAAATGCAAGATAATAGCATAAGAGTTCTTCTAGATTAGACAACGATCAGCTGAATGACTTGAGGAGAAAGAAACTCTATTTTCATTGTCGAGAGCCTTGGGATCCCACACACAAATGTGCTTCCCAAGGAAAAGCCAAACAGTTAGAGTACTTTTCAGCTGACGAGTCTGTTGATGGGGAACCCCACTCGGATTACCATTCAGAGGCCGAGGGTGGAGAATCAGAGGGCTCAGGGGAAGCATCAGATAGAGAGGATGATCTAGCTCGACCCATAGCCCATATCACAAGTATTTAGAAGGAAGGATCATTCAGAATTAGAGGGGTACTGAGCGGGCAGCGATGTATTGCCTTACTTGACACAGGTGCCACTCATAACTTCATAGACGAGGGCTTGGTCGCCAAGAGAGGGCTAAAAACTGAGGAATTTGAGGGCTTTAAGGTGAAGGTTGCAGATGGTTTTGTACTCACCTGCACTAGGAGGATACCTAATTTATCAATCCAGCTGAATTTTATGTTGTCGATATGGGTGAGATGGATGTTGTGTTGGGTATGAAGTGGTTGAGTGATATTGAGGAGTTCACTCTCAACTTGTGGATGATGGAAATGAAGTTTGAGGTGGACGGAGTTAGACATGTGCTCAGAGGCATTTTAGATGGGGGATTGAGAGTTGTTTCTCTCAAGCAGATGGAGTGATTGATTCGTCATGATCAGGTGGAGTGGGTAGCCGAGGTTACGGTGATGCCTGCAGTAGATCAGCAGAAGCACGTGTATCCTCCTAACATACAATCTATACTTACTAAACACACCAAAGTGTTTAGTGATATTCCACCAGGTAAACCTCCTAATAGGGGTTTTGAGCATGTGATCGAGTTGGAGGAGGGTGCTAAGCCAGTAATCACGACACCTTACAGGCACCCAAAGAGGTATAAAGATGAGATCGAGAAGGCTATCAAAGAGCTTCTTGAGATGGGACACATCAGGCCTAATAAGAGTCCATTTGCATCATCTATGGTATTGGTAAAGAAGAAGGATGGGACTCTCAGAATGTGTATCGATTATAGGGAACTCAATAAGAAAACAATCAAGAATAGGTACCCGATTCCCAGAATCGATGAGCTGATCGATGAGTTGCATGGGGCCTGTTACTTCTCCAAGATTGATTTTAGATTTGGTTACCATCAGATACGGGTCAGAGATGAGGATGTGGAGAAGACAACATTCAGGTGTCATTATGGGCACTTTGAGTTCCTGGTCATGCCATTTGGTTTGACCAATGCACCAGCTACCTTCCAGTCCTGTATGAACAAGGTGTTCAGAGAGCAGTTGAGGAGATTTGTGCTAATTTTCTTTGATGATATACTAATTTACAGCAGGACATGGGAAGAGCATCTGAAACACATTGACATTGTGTTGAGCATCTTAGAGAGTGAGTTGTTGTATGCCAAAATGTCAAAGTGTGAGTTTGGGATGTCCGAGTTGCTATACTTGGGTCATATCATCAGTGCTAGTAGTGTGAAGGTAGACCCTAAAAAGATTCGGGCAATTGTGGATTGGCCACCAACAAAAAATCTCTCATATCTTAAGGGATTTCTTGGCCTCTGTGGATATTACTGCAGGTTTGTGAAGGGGTTCTCTCAATCAGCTGCTCCCCTTACTGATTTGACTCGTAAGGATGCTTTCAGTTGGTCAAATAAGGCAAAGGAGTGTTTTGACAGGTTCAAATAGATCATGAGTACTTGCCCTATGTTAGCTATTCCAGATTTCAGCAAGCCCTTCGAGCTATAGTGTGATGCCTCAGGTGTATGCATTGGTGCGGTAATCATGTAGGATAAGCACCCCATTGCATTTGAGAGTAGGAAGTTGAGGGGTGTGGAGAGGAGTTAAAACATATATGATAAGGAGATGTTAGCCATCATGCATGCATTGGCTAAGTTCAGACAATACCTGGTGGGCAGCAAATTTGTGGTTAAGACGGATCACAACAGTCTGAAGCATTTCCTTGGGCAGAAGGATTTGAGTGAGAGGCAACAGAAGTGGGTCAGCAAGTTACAAGCCTACGACTTTGACATTGTTTATGTCAAGGGAAAGAAGAATGTTGTTGCCGACGCGTTATCTAGGAGGTCTCATTTGTGTGCACTAGGTGCTATTGCTGATGATTGGAGAGAGTTGATTTTAGCAGAGTATGCCAAGGATGAGTGGGCTACTGGAGTGATTGATGGCATCATCAAAGATGACAGGTACATAGTGGTAAATGATTTGATCATTTACAAGGATAGGATCTTCTTGGTGTCGGGTTCACAGATGAAGCAAAAAGTTTTGAAGGCATTTCATGACTTGCCTGTGGCAAGACATCCAGGATACTTCAAAACTTATAGACAAGTCAGAGAGAGGTTCACCTGGAAGGGCCTCAGGACCGAGGTGATGCAGTATGTAAGAGAGTGCCCAATATGTCAGCATAACAAGCAAGAGCACTCACTTCCAGGAGGTTTATTGCAGCCCCTACCCATTCCTGACAAGAAGTGGGACAGCATTTCTATGGACTTTATCACAGGGTTACCTAGAGTCCAAGGTAGAGATTGCATTTATGTGGTGGTGGACAGATTGACGAAGTATGCACACTTCTTTGCTATTCCTACCACTCACACTGCAACTCAGGTTGCAGAGTTATTCTTTCGTGAGGTATTTCGACTTCATGGGTTGCCTAGGAGTATTGTCAGCGACAGGGACAACAGGTTCCTCAGTAATTTTTGGTAGGAGCTCTTCAGGTTATCAGGGACAGAGCTCACACCCAGTACAAGTTATCACCCCCAGACTGATGGTCAGACAGAGATAGTGAATAAGTGGGTGGAAAGATACCTCCGAAACTATGTTTTAGGGCAGCAAAAGGCATGGGTTAAGTGGCTTTAGATGGGAGAGTATTGCTACAATTCCACTTACCACATGTCCATTCAGATGTCACCCTTCATGGCATTATATGGTTATGAGGCACCGAGATTTGTTGATTTACTGTTTGGTGACAGCAGGGTGCCGAAGGCCAAATATTTCCTTCAGGAGAGTCAGGATATCATGAGGGCATTGAAGGAAAACATACAGAAGGCTCAAAATCAGCAGAAGCAGTATGCAGATCAGCAGAGAACTGAGCGATCATTTGAGGTTGGTGACATGGTTTAACTCATGCTGTAGCCTTATAGGCAATCTACTCTTAAGAAGAGTGGAGTAGAGAAGTTGAAGCCATGGTACTATGGACCTTTTAGGGTGTCCAAGAGGATTGGTGAGGTGGCTTATGAGTTAGAGTTACTAGCAGGGAGTAGGGAGCAGGGTGCATAATGTGTTCCATGTTTCTCACCTCAAGAAGGCACTGGGGCACAATGTGACACCTTCAGTGGAGTTGCCTCCTCTTGATGAAGAGGGGAAGTTGATATTGGTACCCGAGGCAATCATTGACACCAGGGATCACAATTTGAGGAGGAGGATTATCAAGGAGTACCTAGTCAAATGGAAAAATCTGCTAGTTGAGGATGCTATGTGGGAGAATGAGTGGATTCTGGAGCATCCTGAGTTGAGATTGCTTGAGGCAAGCAATCTTACAGAGGGTGGACTGTAATGTCCCCTTCTTGACACATGGTTAGTCCATCATGGAGTTCCTGTGGGCTAACAGTTTGGTTAGGGAATTGTGGTTAGTTGGCTCTAGAGATCCTTGTCAGTGGGTGAGTTGGTTCACATTCTGAGGATCCAGTTGGCACCCTCGTGGTTGGTTTAGTGGGCTCTTGGTCGTTACTTACTATTTTTAGTAAGTTTGGGTACTGTGTCAGTTCAAGATTTTCAGAGTTGGATCAGATGCATTTCATCAAGACCTTTCCGGTGAACTAAGGATCAGCGAATTTCGACACCATCTTCATATTTATTTTAAAGTCCGAAGATCTATTAATTTATATTAATATGGACTTTATTATATTTTGCTGGAAAAAGTGAAATTAATGAAATGGAGACATAAAGTGAAAGTAAATTGTTATTCTCCATCCCCAGGAGACATAAAGTGAAATTAATTGTTATTTTCCCTCCTAATTGCCCAACGCCTATCTTGGAGGAAGATAAAAAGGTCATTTGGAGCTCATTTGGTTTTATGCTATGTTTTGACATTATGTATGAGAGCTTTGCTAGGGTTTTGGAGTTGGAGATTTTGCATCAGGCTATTGGAGATGGAAACCTCCATTAGTGACGGTATCCCACAGGTGTGCAATACCACCCAACGGTGCCATTGACGGTGGATGTATTCGACATTCACAAATGTGCTGATAATGGAGATATTCGAAGAGTTGCTGAGATGAATGTAATATTCTTTATGATTGTCATTTACTAATTAAGAAAGGCTGTGTAGGCAGATTTCAGAGGGTTTGTGGTAGTTTTCTTGCTGCTGATATACACTTCCAGCCATGGCCGTACACATCCATGCATGAAGTTGGGAGTTTTGAGCTTCATTTCTCTTTGCGGATAGCTTCTATTTTGCATTGTATGAGGCATCTAGGGCCTCCTGTATTGCTTCTATTAATATAGGCATGATATTTCCTATTCCTTGGAGTTTGGAGTGATTCTGGCTATGCCCATTTGCTAGTCCGGCTACAACAAAAATATCAAAGTGCAAAACTTGACATGGGTATGTAATGATAATTAATATTTGTGGATTTGATGATCTGGGTCATTGTTTGTTTGTGCAAATTCATTGTACTTTTTTTGGGTTTTCTATATATGCTCTATATTGTATGCTACGGCAACACAACTGCAGGAAAATTGAAAACTCCTTCTGCATTCTTCTGTCTAGTCTAAAAGATCACAATAAAAATTAATAAAAATCACACATAAAAGATCTTTAAAAATATACAAACAGGTACGGCACATTACACAAAAACCCAAACATCTACGAAATATGAAGGAGAAAGAGATATAAAATAAACTAAAATACTTACAAAACTCTTTTACCTTTTGCCTTCCGTAGTTCACCTATCTTCCTTTGATCTTGTTATGTGAAGCCCTCAGAAGCTGTCACTTGCTTGCTTGTTGAAGATGACAAAGTAAGAATGGCTTGGATACTTGTGTATTTGAAGGTGAGCTTCAAATACAGAAATGGATTGTGGATGATGGATGCTCAAATAGGAGTAGGGGTGCCAAAGGCATGCCGGTATCTCTGCAGCATAAGTTTACACAGAATCTAGATTTGAAATGAAGAGAAGAAGGTTGTATTTATAGAAGAGAGTGAGGGAAGATCAATGGTTGAGGAGAAAAGAAGGAATCAACGGATGAAACTTGTTGAGGAACGTGCATCCAATAGAAGAAGGACACGTGTCATTCCAAAAGTAGTCATGTTGAGTTAACTCCTCTCTTGATGAGGATGAGATTTGATTTTCCTTAAATTAGAATTTATTTTTCTAATTTAAGAGAGCATTTGCTTTAAAACTGCTTTAAAACAGCTTTTGCTTTTGTAACTCAGCGTTTTGCTTTTGTGTGACAAGAGGAAAGTTATTTTTGGAAGATAAGAATGATTTTTGGAATAGATAGAAAGCATAAATAAATAAAAGGGATTTATTTATTTATTTTTGCAGATAAGTGAGAAGAATAAATAAAATATATAAATATATTTTATTTTGTGAGGTTTTTTTGATTTGATTTAAATAAAATTTGCATTTTATTTAAATTTGGAAGAATAAAAGGATATTAATTAAATAATTAAAATTATTTAATTATTTTGGAAGAATGAAGTTGGTGAATTTGATTTTAATTAATTAAATAAATGTGTTTATTTAATTAAATGAGAGGAAGTGAATCAAATAAATAAATAAATTTATTTATTTATTGATAAAGGAATATGATGATGAAATAAATATTTAAAATATTTATTTAAGTAGAGTCATGTCAATTTTAGGTGTATACAGTTGCAAAGGCCAAGAACATTCTAATGGTCTCCAATATTGCTATTGGAGCAAATGTTTGCTCATAATCTATTCCTTCCACTTGTGAGTAGCCTTTGCACACAAGCTTGGCCTTATTTCTGACTACTCCATTCTCACTCAATTTGTTCCAGAATACCCATTTAGTTCCTATCACATTTTTATCTACTGGTCTTGGGACAACTTCCCAAGTCTGATTCTTCTCAATTTGCATCAATTCTTCTTCCATAGTCTTGATCCATTGCTCATCTTTGCATGCTTCAGTCATTGTTTTGGGTTCTATTTTAGACAACAAAAACAAATTTACCTGTTCATTTGCCATAGCAATTTTCCTTCTTGTTAATACACCTTTGTTTTTATCTCCAATGATTTGATCTTCATAATGATTCTTCTACACATACTTGGGAGCCTTAGGAACCCTTTTTGGAGCATCTTCTTCATCAACTTGCATCTCCTTTTCCTTTTCTTCTTCTCTTTCTTTTTCTCTACAAGGGAGCTCATCAAATTCATATCCTTCTATCAACATTGAGCTTTGATGTGGTTCTTCATCCACCTTGAAATTTACACTTTCCACTAATTTCTTCAGCCTATTGTTGTATCATCTATAAGCCTTGATCTTTGTAGAATATCCAAGGAAGATTCCTTCATCTAATCTTGCATCAAACTTTCCCAAGTTTTCTTCATCTCTCCTAATATAGCACTTACTTCCAAACACTCTAAAATATTTTATAGTAGTTCTTCCATACCATAGTTCATATGGAGTCTTTGAACTGTTGACCCTTGCTTGCACTTTGTTTTGTATGTAGATTGTAGTATGAATAGCTTCTCTCCAATAGATATTTGGTAGATTTGATTCTTTCAACACTGTCCTTGCTACTTCCTAAACTATCCTATTCTTTCTTTCCACAACTGCATTCTGCTGAGGAGTCCCAGGGGCTGACAAATGCCTTTTTATTCCATGATCTTCACAAAAGTAGTTAAACTCATTAGAGATGAACTCACCACCTCTGTCATACCTCAAACACTTAATTTTCAGATCAATTTCATTTTCAACCATAACCTTGAATACTTTAAACTTATCTAGAGCTTCTAATTTTTCTTTGAGAAAAGTTACCCAAGTAATTCTAGAGTAATCATCAATCGACAACATATAATACCTGTCACCTTGAAAGCTTCCTACTCTTGTAGGTCCGTATAGATCTGTATGTACCAACTCCAGGGGTCCTGTGGTAGAATAATCTTTGATTTTGAAATTCTTCCTTGCTTTCTTCCCAACCTGACATTCCTTTCAAATTGCATTGATAGGCTTTGTAATTCTTGGCAGATCCCTCACAGCTTGAGTAGAGCTGATCCTCACTAGGCTATCAAAGTTGATGTGACACATTCTTCTATGCCATAGATAACTTTCATTAACTTGAGTCATGAAACACATACCATTAGCACCTTTGATCTAATATATATTTCCTTATGTCCTTGTTCTTGTAGGAACCAGAGTTCCTTAATTTTTTTTTCTGATTTCACAACCACCATCCTAAAACACAAGGTTATATCCTCTGCTACACATTTGTCCTACACTTAGAAGATTATACCAGAGACCCTTGACATAAAGAACATCATCTGTATTGTGCTTTCCATCAAAATTGATTGAACCTTTACCACAAATCTTAGCAGATGTATCATCTCCAAACTTAACAAAACCTCCATCAAACTTCTCAATCTTCACAAACTTATTATTATCACCTGTCATATGATTTGAATGACCACTATCAATCAACTAGTGGTTCTCCTCTTCTCTTACATGAAAAGCAGTTACCAAAGCTCCTTTGATGTTGTGCCCTATTTTCAGAGCAATTTGCTTCCAACATTCAAAGCCATGAACAAGCACTCATCACTTTCATCATCTAGATAGTCAGACTCATCATCAGATATGCTGGCATCTTCTTTAACATAATAACTCCTCTTGAATGTTTTTCCTTTGTTATCCTTGTATTTGTCATTAGAGATTTGATTGGGCATTTTGAAGCATAATGACCTATCTTTCCATAGTTCAAAAAATTGAAGAGTAACTTACCTCTATATTTTCTAGAGCCTTTTTTCAATCTACTTACAAAATTTGCTTCTACTTCATCAAAATCATCTGGTTCTAACTTATCATTTTTTTTGTCTTGCTAGCCTTAAAAGAAGTTTCCTTTGTTGAATCATCTTGACCAAATTCTCTTATCTCAAAAGTAGTTAAAGTGCCAAACATTTAATACCTGGAATAATTATCTAGATTTTGAGTTTCTTCAATAGCAAAAACTTTAGCACTATAAGATTTTGGAAGGGTTCTTAGTACCTTCTTTACCACTTCACTTTCCTCCATCTTTCTACCAAGGCCATTGATGGGGTTGACAACTTCATCCACTCTCTGCATGTAGCTTGCAATATTTTCATCCTCTAACATCCTTAGGGTTTCAAACTTGGCCTTCAAGTTCTACATATTTACTTGCTTGACCTTGTCATCTCCTTCATAGATACTTTTTAGCTTGTTCTAGATCTCATGAGCAGGTTTGTAACTCACTACCTTCATTAATTCAGAATCAGAAAGATTGTTCAGAAGAGCACTCCTTGTCTTGCCATTGCTCTCATATTCTTTAATCTCATCTTCATCCTTTGGACCATTAGTAGGTATAGTATATTTTTTCTCAACTACCTTCCATACGCCATATCCTAATGAGACAAGAAAGCATTCCATCCCGGTCTTCCAAAAAGCATAATTTGTTCCATCAAACACTAGAACCTCCATACCTTTCCTGTGCACCATCTGGATCTACCTCGAGCGGTTAAGCTTCTTCAGGGAACTTGGCTCTAATACCAATTGTTAGAATGCATAGGACAACTGAGAGGGGGGTGAATTAGTTGTACATTAATACATTAAACCCTCCAAATTATTCCAAACTCTTATTAAGCATTAGCAGATTGTAAACATATGAAGCATCAATGCAAACACATCAAACACATAAGAACACCAGATTTACGTGGAAAACCCAAGAAGGGAAAAACCACGGTGAGGATTAGCTCACATGTATATGAATAGCAATACTGAAAACAAATAGGCTCACTACCCAGAAGAAAGGCTTACTGCCAAAAGAAAGGCTCACTACCAAGAGCTCACTGCCTAGAAGAGAGAAGAAAGAAGAAGACTATTATAGAAAGATTCACTATCTCAAAGCAACAGGAAAAATCCACCACTGTAACTTCTTTCCATCTGCAACCTTTGTCTCACTACCTCCAGCAACTTCAAGCACACTGAAATGTAGACACCTTCTGCTCACTGCATTCCAGAGTCATAAGCATTTAAGTTTGCACTCAATTCACTACCCTTGACTCACATTCACATCATCTTCTCTACTTTGCTCCACTCAACTTTATCTAGCATTTATACTATCTACAACCAAGACCTATCTCAATTAGGATAGTCCTAATGAAGCTTGTACACCTCAAACGTGCAACACCAATTAGGTCAACACTAAACACTTCCGCGATGGAAAGAAGTGAAAGTGGACCATGCCAAGGGTTAACTAGGACTCAAATGTGTATCACCAAGCTACTCATCACATCCACAATCCACGAAGTACCTCTACAAATAGTGAAATTACGTCAGGTTGGCCAAACCTGAACTAACACAACAAGTAATTACCTCCATACCTCTCCAAGTCCAAAAACATCATGTGGACCACAAGGAACCATTATACAACATCCACACACCTTACCAAAATATTCACCATCATCAGAATCAATTTCAACACTACGACAGTCACTTGAAACAAAGAATGTCTTCATTATGCACATCAAGACACATTGCTACTGATCACCAACACAACAACTAAACTTACAGAGCACCCCAACACTATAAACTTCAAGGGAAGGTAGATACAGATAATATAAGCACTCTCATATATCTACAAAACAATAAACCTCAATGCGGAGCAATCTCATTTTATCCTAGACAACCTTCTTCATTGTTAAACACTCTATCAAACACATCTTCTATTGCCACATGATCCAAAACATGAAACTCTAGATATAACACCTTTGTACACCTCTGATCAATAATTCCAAACCATACAATCATATCTTCAACTATGAAGAAATGTGGAGTAGATCACTGAACATACGTCTTTCACAGTGCACACCTTTTTATCAAATTTCTCAAAAGCACTTGGAAACCAAGTGAACCATCTGTCAAAGGTTGACATCAATGAAAACACAAGCAAGTTTCCAACAAAATTATCCAAAGTAGAATGGAACTACACAACAACAAAAAGAGAATATTTAGCTATGGTGTATGCATTATAGAAGTTTAGACACTACTTGTTATCTACACCATTCACCTTCTATACCGACCACGAAACTTTAAAATATTTGTTGAACAAACCAATCACCCAAGGAAATACATGTTGGTGTCTACTCCTATTCTAGGAGTTTGACTTCAAGATAATGGTAAAACTTGCCAAGAAAAACCAAGGTCCAAACTATCTGTCTAGAATTGAGATAGAGGAAGAAGTAGACAGTCAGGAGGAAGACCTACCTGTTAGGAATTGCATGCAAAATATATCAATTAAATGCAAATAAAGATTAAACAGAGGAATGAAAAATACACAGAATTAATAATAGCAAGAGACAATTTTTAACGTGGTTCACCCAAACTTGGGGTACATCCACCAATAGAGAGTCCAATATTATTATCTAACAATCAAACTGATTACAACCAACAATCCTTGCAACTCAATACCACTGTAAATGCTACAATACAATATCAATAGAAACCCTAACCCTTAGCTACTTTTATCAAGCCTTATGTTAGTTACAAAATAGGGTCTTTTATGTCAGCCAATAGAAAAATAACTCCCGACGCCTTTATAAAATAATAAAAATTATTTGACCCCGTCTTGGGGGCGATGCCTCCAAACCCTTGTTAAATAATTTGGGGGGAAACTACACTGATAAAAGTGGGGAAAAATTAACCTCTGAGTCTAATTAGGCTCCATATAACAACAATCTCCCACTTGGAGACTGATCAAACTCCACACCATATCATCTCCTACTTGGAGACTGATCATAACACCGTTGACCTTGTAGCTGCCATTGGAAATAAACACCCTGGACTCTGCTGTTCTGATTATATTGTTTTTAGTCTTGAAGACCAACCGAAGCTAAAGAGGAGCTTAGCTTCTCCCTTGTCAGTACCTTTGTAAACATATTGGTTGGATTTTCATTTGTATGTATCTTTTCTAGCCTTAACTGTCCATCATCCAACAACGATCTAATGAAGTGATACCTCAACTGTATGTGTTTAGTCTTTGAATGTAAGGCATAATTCTTTGCAAGATGTATGGCACTCTGACTGTCCAGAAACAAATAACTGTTAGCCTATTGTTTGCCCAATTCTTCCATGAAAGATTTCAGCCATATCATCTCCTTGCTTGCCTCTATTGTAGCTACATACTCTACCTCCATGGTGGATAAAGCAACCACCTTTTGCAACCTAGAGATCCAACTCACTATTGTCCCACCTACAGTAAAGACATAACCTATAGTGCTCCACCTGGTATCAATATCCCCTACCAAATCTGAGTCCACATAGCCTGCTAAATTAGTATTAGAGCCCCCAAAACAAAAGTGTTTAGTGGATGTACCTTGCAAATATCTAATAATCCATTTTACCGCATTCCAATGCTCCTATCCGAGATTACTCATATACTTGCTTATGACTCCTACAACATGTGCAATATCCGGTCTCATGCATACCATGGCATACATTAAACTTCCTACAGCTGAAGCATATGGTACCTTGGATATTTTTTCTTCCTCCTTTTGTGTCTTAGGACACATCTCCTTAGTCAATTTCAAATGACTAAGCAAAGGTGTGTTGACATCTTTTGCATTCTCCATATGGAATCTCTACAACACCTTTTCAACATAATCAACATGAGATAGAGTCAATTTTATGTTCTTCCTATCTCTACAAATTTTCATACCAAGGATTTGTTTTGCTGCCCCCAAATCCTTCATAGAAAATGATTGTGCTAACTGCTATTTTAACTCTATTATGTGATCCATGTTAGACCCTGCTACAAGCATGCCATCAACATATAAACATAAAATAATGTCGCTGTCATTATCCAACCTCTTAAAATAAGTACAATGGTTAGAATTACACCGGTTGTAGCCTTGCTCAGCCATAAAACTATCAAATTTCAAATACCATTGCCGAGGTGCTTGTTTCAAGCCATATAAACTCTTCTTCAATCTACACACCAGTTTCTCCTTACCTTTGACCTCAAATCCCTGTGGTTGTTCCATATATATATCCTCCTCCAAATCACCATGGAGAAAGGTAGTTTTCACATCTAGCTGTTCCAAATGCAAATCTTTAGCAACCACAATACTTAAAACAGTACGAATAGAAGTCATCTTAACAATAGGATAAAAATCTCATGAAAATCAATAACTTTTTTCTGTGCAAATCCTTTTACAACTAACCTAGCTTTAAATCTTTTCTTACCTCCATCTTCCTCTTTCAGCCTATAAACCCATTTGTTTGGTAAAGCCTTTTTACTTGCAAGCAACTTACATAATTCCTAAGTCTGATATTTTAGCAAGGAGTCCATTTCTTCTTTCATTGCAAGCTCCCACTAAACCTTTGTATCCACTTGCATAGCTTCATCATACCCTTCTAGTTCACCAGCATCTGTTAACAAAATAGAATACAAAGAGGGAGAAAACCTTTCAGGAGGTCTACTTAGCCTTGTTGACCATCTAACATTCACTGGAGTTTTTGGTATTTCTTGTTGCTATTGTGAAGTAGGAGGAACCACTAGAACATCACTATCTGGAGAATCATCCAACACCACATAATCCTTTTCTTTCTTCTCATGCTGTTGCAACTGGTCTTTGTACAACACCTTCTCATTGAATACAACATCCCTGCTTCTCACAATTTTTAGATTTTCAACATCCCAAAGTCTATAACCAAATTCATCAATGCCATATCCAACAAAGATACACTTTTTTGATTTTGCATCCAAGTTGGTTCTATTTTTAGAATCTACATGTACAAATGCTTCACATCTGAAGGTTCTGAGAAAAGAATAACTCACCTTCTTACCTGTCCATGCTTCCTCTTGAATACTATAGCCCAATGGAACTAAAGGACCTCTATTAATTAAATATACAATGGTATTGATAGCTTCTATCCACATGTTTAAAGGTAGTCCAACATGCAATCTCATGCTCCTTGCATGCTCCATTATTGTCGTATTCATGTGCTTAGCCACTCCATTTTCTTGTGGAGTCCCTGGAACTATTTTCTACCTACAAATTCTATTAAAGGAATAATAATCCTCAAATTCTTTGCTGCAATACTCACCACCATTATCAAATCTGAGGCATTTTAATCTTTTACCCATCTCATTCTCAACCAAGCTTCTCCATTTCTTAAATATTTCAAATACATCAGATTTCTGCCTAAGGAAATACATCCAAACCTTCTTAGTTGCATCATCTATGAATGTAACATAATACCAAGAGTCACTGAGAGAAGATACCTAAGATGGTCCCCATACATCTGTATGCACAAGCTCCAACTTTTCACCTTTCTTTTGCTTCCCATCCTTGAGAAAACTAACTCTCTTTTGTTTTCCATACACACAACTTTCACATAAATCCATATTAATACATTTCAGACCTGGTAAAACTTTGTTAGTATGAAGTACCTTCATACCTTTTTCAGTCATATGCCCAAGTCTGTTATGCCATATTGTTGTTTCAGAACCTGCAATAATTGTTTCAATCTCTTCCTGTGAACTCACAACAACTGTTATTGAACTTGTTTGTTTTTTCTTTGTAACAAATAAAGTAGAAGGAATAGTATGACTTGTACAAAGATATAAGGTGCCTACTTTCACACCTTTTTCTACTATTAAGGTACCTCTTGAAACCTTCTAATTTTTATCACTAAAAGTAACTATGAAACCTTAATCAGCTAGCTGTCCTACTGAAATTAAATTCCTACTCATCCTTGGAACATGCCTTACCTCTTGTAGTAGCCAATGATTCCCATTCTATAACTTAATCTTGATTCTTCCCTTTCCAACAATATGATAGGGTTCATTATCTCCCAAATAAACAAGCCTAAAATCCCCTTGGACATAATCAAGAAAATAACTTCTATGGGGCGTAGCATGAAATGAGGCCCTTGAATCTAAAACCCATGAATCATCAACATTATTTAGGGAAAGAATCAAAGCATCATCTTCAGATTTATTAATTACCACATTTGCCTCCTTATTGCCCTCCTGTTTGTCTCCTTCTTTATTCTTCTGAGACCAACAATCTTTCTTCAAATGACCTGGTTTCCCACAGTACCAACAATCCTTCTGTCCTCTAGATTGGGACCTCTTGTCCTTTGATTTTCCTCGTGACTTCCCATGACCTCCAAAACCTTTTCCTCTCTCCTTTGATTTGACCCTACTTTTTGCATTCAAAACACTACCTGATGTAGACCCTCCTGAGCTTTTCCATCACATTTCCTTGCTAAGGATACCACCAACAACATCTTCAAATTTCAAAGTACTTGAATCAGAGACAGAGTTACTTACAACCATTACCAAGCTATTCCAGCTTTCTGGAAAAGAAAATAAAACCAAGATAGCACGCACCTCTTCATCAAATTTTACTTTTATAGAAGTTAACTGACTGTTAATCGTATTAAAATCATTTAAATAATATGTCATAGATCCACCTTCAATCATTTTTAGATTAAACAAATGCTTCATGAGAAATACCTTATTTGAGGCTAAGGGTTTTTCATACAATTTAGCCAAAGCTTTCATCAGTTCATCTTTTGTCTTCACTTCTATTATATTGAAAGCCATATATTGAGCCAATCACAACCGAATGGTTCCCAGTGCCTTTCTATCTAGAAAATTCCAATCCTTATCAGTCATTGTTGCCAGTTTCTTGGCCATTCCTTCCAACGATCTCCATAAATCCTTCTGATAGAGGTAATCCTCCATCTGCATCTTCCATAATTGATAGTTCTGCCCATTGAATTTATCTACCTTCAATTTACCCTTGTCCGCCATTGCTCCCACTTAACTATTTGACTCCCACTCAACCATGGACCTTCCTACAGATGATAATCAAACACAACCCACTCTAATAACACTTGTTAGGAATTGCATGTAGAAGATATCAATTAAATGCAAATAAAGATTAAACATAGGAATGAAAAATACACAGAATTAATAACAACGAGAGACAATTTTTAACGTGGTTCACCCAAACTCGGGTTACATCCACCAACAGAGAGTCCAATATTATTATCTAGCAATTGAATTGATTACTAGTAATCCTTGCAACTCAATACCACTGCAAATGCTACAATACAATATCAACGGAAACCCTAACCCTTAGCCGTTTTTATCAAGCTTTATGTTGGTTACAGAATAGGTTTTTTTTATGTCGGCCAATAGAAAAATAACTCCTGATGCCTTTATAAAATAATAAAAATTGTTTTACCTCATCTTGGGGGCGTTGCTCCCAAACCCCCGTTAAATAATTTGAGGGCAAACCACGCCAATAAAAGTGGGGAAAAATTAACCTCCGAGTCTGATTAGGCTCCATATAAAAACACTACTTGGCACAAATCTATTTAGAATAACTGTGGTACTAGAAGAATTACATGACATAGAAATTATATTATCCACATGCAAATACCCAAAAGACATGTCACCACAAGATAGGGAAACATTAATGCCAAAAGCTTTACTGTATACATTAATAGTAGAATTACATAGAATAGGAAAAGATGACATCATAAGGAGAGTGGTGTATGAACATGAAAGAGAGGCCATAATATGAGAAGCACATGATGGAATATTAGGGGCCCATAATTTAGAAGAAATAACCACAAAAAGGGTAAATTGGTCAGGTTATGGTGGTCTACAATACATAAAGATGCTAAAACATATGTAAAATAATGTGACATTTGTCAGCAGATAGGAAGACCAATAGCACAAGATGAAATGCCACTCAAACTAGTATTAGCCCAAATCCCATTTGAAAAATGGGCAATTGACTTTATTGGACCAATAGACCCCTAGACAAACATTCCAAAGTGAGATTCATCATTACATGGGTTGAATATTTAACCAAATGGGTAGAAGCTAAACCCACTAGGGATTGCACCACAAAGACTCCCATCAAGTTCATCTATGAGAATATAATCACAAGATTTGGATGTCCACTTAGTATAACTAGTGATCAGGGTAAACATTTTGTGAATAACATGATTGCGGAGTTACTACATAGTTTCATGATTACCCATAACAAGAGTTCACCTTATCATCCACAAGCAAATGGGGCAAGCAGAGCTTTGAATAAGATTATTAGAACCACACTAACCAAGATGTGTGACAACAACAAACAAGATTAGGACTTGAAAGTACCTGTGGTACTATGGGCTTACCGCACTTCATATAAAAGAAGTACTAAGTTCACACCATTTGAACTAGTGTATCACTACAACAAATCCCTATGATTAGCTCCCTTTTTTGCTTCTACCCACTATTTTAATGTATTTTTCTCCAATTTTTTGAAAAAGGCAGCGCTATTTATCAGGGTGGTGCTACATTTGGCATTTCTTGTGCCAATCAGAACAAGTAGACGCTAAATTAGGCTCAAATTAGTGCCTAAATTAGCGTCGACTTTAGTGCCTAAATTAGCACCGACTTTAGTGCCTAATTTAGGGTTACTTGAGTTTAGGGGTATTATTTAGGGTTTATTGTTTTGGGGTTAGGGGTTAAGGTTTAGGGTTTAGAGAGTGATAGAGGACCAATAGGGAGATATAGAGGAGACTGAGGGGAGAGATAGGGAGATAGAGAGTGAGGGACATGGCCAGAGACATAGGGAGAGGGATTAAGAGCTAGAGGGACAAAGGTGATAGGGAGAGAGGGGAGAGATAGGGAGATAGAGGTTTAGGGTTACTTGTGTTTAGGGTTTGGGGTTTAGGGTTTAGGGGTTAGGGGTTAGGGGTTAGGGTTTAGGGGCATTATTTAGGGTTTAGGGTTTATTGTTTAGGGGTTAGGGGTGCAGGTTTAGAGGTTTAGGGTTTAGTGTTTATAGAGAGAGAGGAATGATAGGGAGATATAGAGGAGATTGTGGAGAGAGATAGGGAGATAGAGAGTGAGGGACATGTCCAGGAACATAGGGAGAGAGATTGAGAGGTAAGGGGAGAGATATGGAGATAGAGGTTTAGGGTTGCTTGGATTTAGGGTTTACGGGTTTAGAGATAGCTAGATGGAGAGAGAGAGAGGAGACGGAGATGGAGAGATAGAGGAGACAAAGGGGAGAGATAGGGAGAAGGATTGAGAGGTAGAGGAATGATAGCGATAGGGAGATAGGGGTTTAGGGTTTCTTGGGTTTAGGGTTTAGGGGTTAGGGGTTAAGGTTTAGGAGCATTATTTAGGGTTTACAATTTAGGGTTTATAGGTTTAGGGTTTAGTGTTTAGAGAGAGGACCAATAGGGAGATATAGAGAGTGAGGTACATGGCTAGAGACATATGAAGAGATAGGGATTATATGGAGAGTGAGGGACATGGGCAGAGACATAGGGAGAGAGATTGAGAGGTAGAGGAATGATAGAGATAGGGAGATAGAGGTTTAGGGTTGCTTGGGTTTAGTGTTTAGGGTTTAGGGGTTTGGGGTTTAGGATTTAGGGGTTTATGGTTTCTTAGGTTTAGGGGTTAGTGCTCAGGGCTTAGGGGCATTATTTAGGGTTTATGTTTTAGGAGTTAGGGTTTAGGGGCATTATTTAAGGTTTAGAGGTTTAGGGTTGATCAGATTTAGGGTTTAGGGGCATTATTCAGGGTTTATGGTTGCATGTCAAAAGAAGTCTCTCTCTCTCTAAATCCCTCAACCCTAAATAATGCTCCTAATCCCTAACCCCTAACTCCTAACCCCTAACCCCTAAACCCTAAACTTGAACAACCCTAAATCTCTATCTCCCTATCTCTCCCTTATCTCCCTCTCTCTATCATCCCTCTACCTCTCAATCTCTCTCCCTATCTCTCTAGACATCTCACTCACTCTCTATCTCCCTATCTGGTGCAGGAGCTCCATAGTTTTATTGTTTTCCTAGTTAATTTTCATACCTCTAAGGCTTTGAAAGCCATTCTGTTGTGTTAAAATAAAAGACTTAGTCATTTTATTGACTAGTCTACTTAAGAGTTAATCTAGGCCTATTTTCTAGAAGTTATATTTTTGAAATTTGGAGTTTTCTTTAGAAACTTATTCTTTATGAAAAAAACTACCTTTTCCATTAATTTTCTGCCTTCCTAGGCAGTTGTACAGACAAATGGGAAGTGGAAGAGTTTTAGAAACTTCCTATAAACATCAGTTGTAAAAACATGCCAAAAATAATGAGAAGGAAGGAGTTTTTTAAGGAAAAAAAAGCTGTCTTTTTGTGTTTTTTCTGAAAACAGTCCTCTTGTACGGCTTTGTACCGATTCCTTGTGAGTTGAAATGTTTTAAAATCTATTAGTACTACAAAGTAGCTTTCATTTGCACATGGTTTGAGTTCTTGAAACATCTTGTATTGTTTGTTTCATCTCATTTTGTAGAGACTGGTTTAAACCCTCTTTGCCTAGGGTTTTGAGGTAAAATGAAGTTTTTTTCCTCTATCCTCTAAAGGTGAACAGTCATCTTTTGTTGTGATGGAGGAAATTAGTGTAGTGTACAGGTTTTTGAGGTTTGTCTGGTTATTCTCCTTCCTCCAGGGTGATTGGTGTGTTGCTATCTAGTCAAAACAGTGACTAGTTAGTCAAGAAAAGTTATAAGACAACAAGAGGAGAAGAAGACAGTCATTGGCATGATTAAATGGTGTGAGCTTTGTGTGTTTTAGGAGGAAGGCAGACCAATAAAGGAGCCCTACTAATCTAGACAAAGGGTTTTGAAACCTATTCTTCTTTTACCCTCAAATTAGAATGATTTCTAGAAGAAAAATAGTTTGCTATCATGAAAAATAGTCTATTTACTAATCCATGCTGACAGAGTACGGCCTTGTACGTTTGCTGCAGGTGAGGAATCCAAATTGAATGGCTTGATGGGTAGTAGGTCTGCATAATCCTTTGGAAGGTCAGAGAGTTTGGTTTCTTTGAGGATTAGGCTTGAGAAATACAAGGTAGACTCCATTGACACTGTCATAGGACAGTCTTTTAGTTATTGACTGTCTCTTGTCCTATACCGTACGATGTGGGTTTGCATGTGGGAAAATTGATTCTTCTCACCTGTGGTATTTGTTAAGCATTATGCATTGATGGCCTTTTGAAGCCTTTGGGAAGTCATTCAAGGTTTAAGCATTGAGAATGATCTTCTTATTAACATTGTTTTGAGACAGTCCATGGAAATTGCTGTTCACAGTCCTATCTAAAGCAGAGTTTTAATCATTTTGTTAACAATACCAAGTTGTTCCTATCCTTTGAACATACATGTGGAGTTTGATGTGCAAAGTCCTATAGACATAGGAGTACAATGCAAATTTGTTGTTCTTAAAAGGCTACATTGGATAAACTATCAATTTACGACTGTCATAGGATAGTCAAGTTGTTGTTTGCTATCCTCTGCCCTTTAATCATAGTGAGGGTCTACATATGAGTAGGTGGTTGGTCTTTCATATCTAGTGTTTAGTATGTATGATGTATTGATGGTCCTTTGAAGTTTTGAGATGTTGAACCAACTCTATAAGGGTTAAACCTTGTTCCAAACACTATCTAAAACAGTCTTATTGCTGCCACTGTTCTTTGTCTAGAGAATGCAGGAAGTGATCTTTATGACAGAGGTCTCATAACTGTCATGACAAGTATGTGTGATTACTATTGGTAGGGGTGTGGTAATAGGTTGTGAGTCTTTAAAGGGGTGTATTGTGCAAGTAGGTTGGATGGAGCAATGACTCTCCAAATTGAGAAGTGGGTAGCCTGAGAGGAGGACACTAGATAGTGATCCTAGGCTAGTCTCTGTAATAGCCTTGTGTAGGCTTTGTCTTCACAAACACCATTGTTAACCTCTTGAGGGAAGTGATCTAAGTTCATTGAGTGAACTTCTACTACAACCTTACCTTAACCTCTACATCACTATCTCTCCCTGTGTCTCCTCTATCTCTCCCAATCTATCTCCTCTCTCTCTACCTATCTATCTCTCCCTACCTCTTACCTCTTTCTCCCCTATCATTCCTCTATCTCCCTATCTCTCTAGACATCTCTCTCACTCTCTATCTCCCTATCTCTCCCCTCTATCTCCTCTATATCTCCCTATTTGTCTCCTCTCTATCTCTCTCTACCTATCTATCTCTCCCTATCTCTCTATCTCTTGCCTCTCTCCCCCTATCATTCCTATATCTTCCTATCTCTCCCTTCTATTTCTCCCTCTCTCTTCTCAATTAAGGAAATGAACAAGAAAACTAGGACTCTCTCTCTCTCTCTGTCTCTATCTATCTCCCTTATCAACAAAGCAAATGGAAACAATAAAACAAGGACATGAAAAGAGGGATGAGGATATAAATTGGCAAGATGAAATGGAAACAAGATAAAACTAAAGTTCATTAGATGGGAAGAATGATGAGAGGAGAGGTGGAAAATAGTAAAATAGGGAAAAATTGGTGGGAATCTAAAGGGAAATTGGAAAAGGAAAAGGAAAACTAGGAAAGCTAGGAAAAGGATTTAACTAGGAGAGAGAGAGAGAGAGAGAGGAGAGAGAGAGAGAGAGAGAGAGAGAGAGAGATGAGAGAGAGAGAGAGAGAGAGAGGAGAGAGAGAGAGAGAGAGAGAGAGAGAGAGAGAGAGAGAGAGAGAGAGAGAGAGAGAGAGAGAGAGAGTGAGAGAGAGAGAGAGAGAGAGAGAGAGAGAGAGAGAGAGAGAGAGAGAGAGGAGAGAGAGAGAGAGAGAGAGAGAGAGAGAGAGAGAGAGAGAGAGAGAGAGAGAGAGAGAGAGAGAGAGAGAGAGAGAGAGAGAGAGAGAGAGAGAGAGAGAGAGAGAGAGAGAGAGAGAGAGAGAGAGAGAGAGAGATGATAAAGATAGGGAGATAGGGTTTCTCAGTTTAGGGTTTAGGGGCATTATTTAGGGTTTATGGTTTAGGGGTTAAGGTTTAGAGGTTTAGGGTTTAGTGTTTAGAGAGAGAGGACCAATAGGGAGATATAGAGAGTGAGGACATGGCCAGAGACATATGGAGAGATATTGAGAGGTAGAGGAATGATAGAGATAGGGAGATAGGGAGATAGAGGTTTAGGGTTGCTTGGGTTTAGTGTTTAGGGTTTAGGGGTTTGTAGTTTATGGGTTAGGGCTTAGGGCTTAGGGGCATTATTTAGGGTTTATGGTTAGGGTTTAGGGGAATTATTCAAGGTTTACAGTTGCATGTCAAAAGAAGTCTCTCTCTGTCTAAATCCCTCAACCCTAAATAATGCCCCTAATCCCTAACCCATAACCCCTAAACCCTAAACTTGAGCAATCCTAAATGTCTATCTCTAGGTATCTATCCCTTATCTCCCTCTCTCTATCATCCCTCTACTTCTCATCTCTCTCCCTATCTCTCTGGACATCTCACTCACTCTCTATCTCCCTATCTCTCCCTCTGTCTCCTCTCTCTACCTCTCTCTCTCTCTCTCTCTCTCTCTCCTATATCATTCCTCTATCTCCCTATCTCTCTGGACATCTCACTCACTCTCTATCTCCCTATCTCTCCCCTCTATCTCCTCTATCTCTCCCTATCTGTCTCCTCTCTATCTCTCTCTACCTAGCTATCTCTCCCTATCTCTCTCTCTTGCCTCTCTCCCCTATCATTCCTATATCTCCCTATCTCTCCCCTCTATCTCTCCCTCTCCCTTATCAATGAAGGAAATGAAAACAAGAAAACTAGGACTCTCTCTCTCTCTCTCTCCATGTACATACCATTAGGTAGGCTATTTTGCATATGGTGGTCATATCCTTTAGGTCCAATCACCTCCAAACTTCACAAATAGACATAGAGCATAATTCTAAGCATCTTTCATAAAGACCCACTTCTCTACATAGGTGCAACTAATACCACTTTTTCATTTTTTTCCACATTTAATACTAATTATTTTCCATTTTCCAAGTCCTATATGTGTCCAAGTTGTATTGTTTGTCAAGTTTTTAGTCTAATTGTTAGTCCTAGCTCTAATGGTATTAAAATGTTAGTATAGTTAGATTTATCATTAGGTAACATTAATTTACACATTGTTGCACAAACAACCACACTAAAAAATAACCTTACCTAATTAAGGTTAACCTTTAAGGTTCATTCATTTGGTGAGCATAACAGATCCAACTAGTTCAATCTTCTTATAGTCCATGCTTTGCCTTCCACTACCCATGCCACCTCATTTTCATAACACATTTGACCATAACATTTCTACAACAATCATCACTCATCCCAACACCATCCTCCATCATGTGACATTTATCTAACACATATTCCCAATTATAATTATATCTACACAAAACTCAAGGTGTTGAAAGTACAATTAGAAGACCTTAACAATGTTTAAATGATAGGCGTTAAATTAGGCATAGATAGGCACTAAATTAGGTGCACTTTGCGCTACCTTTGGCACCCCAAAGAGATTACATTATAGGTTTAAATTCAGCGCTAAAGTCAGCATTAACTACACCAACTATAGCGCCGACTAATGAATCAAAAACAAAAAAATTAAAATTCCTGCCAAGCGCAGGGTGAAGACAATAGGCGACAAGTGAAGGAAGAGGATAAATGTCAAGGCATCCGGAAAGATTGTTAATTTTTGGGATTGAGATGGTGCTACCATGGAGGGAGGTCTGAAGAAATTGATGATTGAGGTATGCAATTTGTTGAATAGATTTACTGAATGCTAATGAAAGCGAATGAATTTGGAAAAGGGATTTAAATCATAATTTTGTTTTGAGGTTCATAATTTCTACTAAGGTCTGGCTTTGTTTTGTTCCTCTGTATGAATTTCTAATTAAGGACGGCTTTTTCTGTGTCCTTGAGAATTTATTGATCACTAAACTATAGCCTGGGTTTGTCCTTTATCCCTTGTACCTTGTAGATTCGAACCATAACTATTATTAAATCTTTTCTCTTTTACACATTATCAATGACATGGGTTGATTGCTTTTTTATTAATAAGATATTTTGTTTTGAAGACTATCTTACTGAGATATAATTTGTTTTGTTGAATCTTTCTTAAGCCACATTAGAGGAAGTTGACCTGCACCATCATCCTAATGAAAAAGGGGGTTTTCCTATAATCTTTTCTCTCTCCTGTTTGGTTGATTCAATTTTCTTGAGTTTCATGTTGGGTATCTGTGATAAACCCCATGTTATTATTGAAACAAAATTGAAGTTTCATTATGTTCAAGTTAAAATAAAAATTTCCAGTACATCTTCATTACTTGCAAAATTCCTTGCCTGGGAGCATGAGAATATTTACCCTGTTGTTTTTGCAATCCCGCAATCATTGTATTCATAAGATGACATCTCTTTGAGGCATTCATATGACTAAATTTTACTTGTAGATTTTTGAAGCCATTTAACGAATCCATCTTTGTGGATTTTGCAATCATTGTAATCCTTGGGATAATGCCTGCTGAAACAAAGCTTTAAAAAAAGATGTTTAATCTGGACTAAATCTATGATCATAATTTGCTTCAAAAGGCTAAAGCCATTCTACAACCCATTTTGAGCTTATACTGCAATCAATCCAATCCTTGATATGGCATTTCTTTTAGGCAATAGGGGCAATCGTGGCCTATACTTGTAAGCTTAATTCCGACCATTATAAGCTTTCATTTTAACTGGAGTTTTCATAGTAAGCACTTTTTCTTCTTGTCCAAGAAAGCATCGAGACACAATATCATAATTAATGGACTACCAAGGGCCAAACTAGAGCCCAATGGAAACATAGGCAATTTAGGTATGCCAAATTTATGGCTTTTAATTGGACTCTTGAACCTGCACACGACCTAAATGGTAAGGTACCTTTTGCTTTGGTATTGCAAATTTGCTCTACTTTTTAATAAATTTTTATTAGGGTTTAGGATATTTTAAAGTGGGCAATATAATGCTTGGTAATTAAATTGCTGAAATAGCGTGCAAGATGAGTTGATTTTATTTGTTGGAATACAACAACATTGCGGGTGGTAGGAGTTCATGATTGTTTTTTTTTTATTGGTAAATTCCCTCTTTCTTGGAGGTAGACTTCAGGTTAATTTCCATGAATGGGGTCCTATCCTCTTTATGTCAAATTCAAATGACTTTCGCTCGGTGGTGTTAGTTAGCTTATCATATTTACTAGGCTTTGAACCTAGAGCTCCTCTAGTATTCTTTGAACGTATACTGGCTTCTTCAATGAGCTCCCTTTGGTCAGCATGCGAGGGCTTCTGCAATTCTTCAGATAATCAAGAAGAGATCAGTCATTGTGGACCTCTACATCAGCCATTAACCATTTATAATTTTTCTCATCAATTCAGCAACAAGTTTGCCTCTTCTCAATTATGCTTTTGGGATCATACCAAGTTTACCTATCCTTGGTCATTTTTGGTTCTTGTCTAACTTGTGGTGTTGAGGATGGATACCCTACATCGTTTTTTTCCATGATCCCTTTGATCCTCTATTCTATTGTCAGACTTCATTCTTGCATAGTTTCAGAGTGGTGGCATCTAGTATAGATACCACATCTCTTTGTCCATGATCCCTATAATCTCTTCCCTTAAACCAAAAATACGCACCTATCAAAAGCCCATCGATAAATTAGTCATGTGGAAGGTATTAAATTCAATTCTTCTATGGAATTTAAATCTATTTAACTTTTAAAAGGCATTTTTTTGTCTTCCTTTGCATGGACATTTTAAAACATCATTGGTTTTATGAGCAACTTGCTTAGTATTAGAGTATATTAGCACTCAATTAAGGTTTTGAGGACCTTATTCATTGTTAACTAACATGTGATTCACTTATAAACATTGCAAAGATCATTTTAGTACATGTAGTAGTTATGGTACAACTTATTGATTACCTTATTGATATCATATACATACCATAAAGCCAAATATGATTCTAACTTACCAATACATCTATTGGCCTATTTTAGCACACTAATAGCTCTTGAAAGAGTGCAACCTTGCTATAGTTGGCAACTC